>QTSX02000786.1:0-355028 GCA_014839935.2 Entomophthora muscae | reverse complement strand
TATGGCCTTGTGTCTTTCCCCATATGGTATATTAATCACAATATTATACAATAAACAATACCTTATTCTTATTATTCTGTCCTTTCTATTGGACTGTTGTCTTCCCCAACTCAAATACTGAATCCTTATTGGTTCAGTTGCAATATAATTTAATTATTATAATTTGAATATTAAAAATTTAAATATTAAAATCTAAATATTAATATTTAAAATAAAAAATAAAAAATATATAAGTAAATTTGCAAGAGAATATAATTTATTAGGATGATGCAAATTGAAAATGGAATGCAATTATTCTGGGAAATTATACCCTGAAATCAAATTTTTAGCTATAGCGTCTAATTAAATCCACATACTCTTCTGTACATGGTGGACAACCCTGGATGCAATTGCAAGAAGGGTGGCACCCTGCACCCCGGTGGTTACCAAACACTTAATAAAAGGGAGGCAGGTAAGCAAATTGATATTCAGATTCTTTTTGGGAGGCACGTAAAACCCATACAACAATGTCAATACAAAGGAGTTGTACAGGACATGCTCAACTGTCCTATACCCCTGTGGTGTCTTCTGGAGTTTAAGTGCTAATTGGTATATATCAAGTTGTATATGTACATCCTCCAATTTTTTGATGTTAGTCTTTAATATGCAATGTAGTAGGATTCCCAGGTATACCATGACATGAATTCTTTGCAAGGTATACTTTTCTGAGAACATGCATAATTTTTTGAAAGTTTGAACTAACCTATTAATATAGGATGTTTGATTGAACTTGAAGAGGGTTCTGGGGGCGCCCAACTTGAATCAGCCCCTCATGCTTTTTCAAACAAAATAAATAAAGGTTTAAAATTATTCACAAGGACTGCATCCCCGACTTTATTTGACAGTGCCTTAAATACTTCATTAAAAATTTCAGTTTTCAAATAATCAGTTCCAATTTGAAAGTCAGTTTTTATTAAATTCTTTTCATATTTGTTGATGTTTGTGAAGGGGAATCTTTGAAAGCTTTCATATATATATTCATCAAAGTTTAATTTGATGTCCCTACAAATTTCAGTCATCTCTTTGAAGTTGATATTTGCTCCTATTTTGTATGATTCCCTAATTCACAGCAAGCACCCCGCGGGTGGTAAATATTCCTTGGCTTTTGCTTCAATATTTGCAAAATTATTCATACTAATTTGAATTATTTTATTTATTTAATTTTTATTTATTTGCTTTACAGGGGCTACCAGTGATTGGTAACCCCCGTAAAACCAACTTGGTGTGAATGCTGCCACTTCAGCTACCTTGTCCCCATTTCTAGTTATAACTAAAGTAAATATAAGTAAAACATTAAAAAACTTACTGATTGTTTCCCCTGTGGCCCCCTCAGCCACAGGTGCCCCTTCAGCAAACTTCATGAGCGTTGGCTGCTCTTCATTTTTTTCTTGGCTTGATATTCCTTATTTTCTGGGCTCCTTGTGTTTCCTCTTGATTTTTGTTTGTTGAATTTTCATTGTTTCTTGAGGCGCTTCTGCTTCTTGATTGTGCTTTGTTTTCATCTGTTTCTATTTGATTAGTTTCCTCTTCATTTGTGTTGATTTCCTTTGGGATTTCATTTCCTTTAATCATTTTGACTTTTTGAGTATTCCTTTTATTGTTTTTTTTTGTAAATTATCACATTTTGTAACTTTCATTTTTGAAATTTAAACACTCGAGTATTTCTTTTTGTAGATTTAAAACTATTTCCTTGTGTTCTTTGTTGACTAATGTTCCCAGGCTTTTTTTTGAGGTTTTGTTTTTCTGGGCCAAAGCCCTTCCTCTTTTCCCAGATGATTTAATACAATTTCCCTTATGTTATGTTCAAGCTCAACAAACTTTTGGAGGGCTGACTCTAATTTGTTGATAAGGCTGTAGATATTTGACTTTTTGTTTGAATTACATAAAAAACTGGGGTTTGTAGCACTACCATCAATATATTAATAGTTTTTTGTTATCAATAATAAAATGAGAGCCACAAATATAAATATTGCATTAGAATATTGCAGGTATGCGTTAAATACTGATATTTAGATATTATGTGCATAACTCAATGCATTCTGTATAATAAATTTTATTGTAAATAAGGCATTTTCATTGTAATTTATATAAATGGACTGTGTTTATATTTGGGAGCCATTAACGCTTAGTATAAATATTGATACATAGTGCATTTTACAGCCTGTATATTCACCTATTGGTAATAATCCTGCAAATTTTTTAGTCAGATTTTGCAAGTAATAATAATATGATGGATCACTAAATTACTGTTTATTATCATATATTGGCTTGTTTTTTTTTGCTGTGGTGATTGTGCATTTTCTGATATTTACACACTAGTATCCAATTGCCTGTTCAATTGGATGTGAAACCAACCAATTGGATACTAGTGCATAAATATCAGAAAATGCACTATTGCCACAGCAAAGAAAACAAGCCAATTAATGACAATAAACAATAATGTATTGATCCATCATATTATTATTACTCGCAAAATCTGACTAAAAAATTTGCAGAATTATTACCAATAGGTGAATATACAGGCTGTAAAATGCACTATGTATCAATATTTATACTAAGTGTTAATGGCTCCCAAATATAAACACAGTCCATTTATATAAATTACAATGAAATTTATATTTCAGAATGCATTGGGTTATGCACATAATATCTAACTATAAGGATATAATGCATACCTGAAATATTCTAATATAACTTTACATTTGTGTTCCTTAATTTATTATTGATAATGAAAATATTCATGCAAATAATTATATGTTACCACATCAATATACAACACATTTTTTAAATATGGGAAATGCTAACAATGTAAAAGAAATATTATTATTTGTTAATTGAAAGAGAAATATTAATTTTAATAAGCTGTCACAAAGAAAAGATTTATTTTATTCATCAAAGGACAAGAAGGGGAGGGAATGGGCAGAATGAACATTGCCTTCATCTGCACCTATGAAAGGGACAGCATCAGAGGAGATGGGAAGGGAATGACAGGTGGTTTGGGAGTCAGGGTTCAAAGCCAGGTGTCTTGATGAGGGGGGTTGGGGAGGCAGGGTTTGTTGACTAGGAAGGGGCAGCAAGAGCTGGTTGCTTTAATTGTTCAAATTATTCTTCCATCAAATATGTGGGCTTGACAAAAAAATGAATGGGCTGGGGGAGGCTGGAGTCCTTTCTGGACTTATCACTGTCACTTGTATAGAAGATGATGAGATCTGATAGGTCCTGTATAAACACAGAAAGGAGAATCTCATACCCCTTCTCAATTTGGGAACAAGTTCATTGTACATGGCAGGCTTTGAGCGCCTGAGAACAGAACTAAAATTGTAGAGACATACATCTGCAAGATGAATGTCAGTGTGGTTGGTGGGGTAGGACCAACAGGTATGCCCCACAGCCCTGATTTCTTTGATTGTCTATTCTTGCTGCTCCATCTCTACACTCAGTACAACTGTGTGCACAGCTTTTTGGGTAGCCCACTCATCCAGCATATCCTTGAGCTCTGTCTGATAGAAATACCCATCTGCAGTGTTTGACAACACAGAGTAATAATTGATACCCAATGAAGAAACTGCCAACAAAACCCCAACAAATTGATACAGGATTGGGCCGCGCTTGGAGACGTTGAATTGGATATGCTTTTCTCCATAATCTTGGATACTTGCCAAAATCTTGGCAGATGACAAAAAAATGATGTCATTACGGGCCCTCATTGCCCTTTCTTTTATAAAATTAATGATTGTTGTATTTTAGGGATCAGTATCCACCAAACTGGGGCCACTGAGAATCTGATTGGATAAGATTCTGGCAGCAATCATAACTTTGCGCATCTACAAATTCACTGTTCTCTTATTAGTGAAAATGCTGTGGAGACCCAGTTGGAGATGTACCTGGAACAGGGGCATCTGTGGGACACGCTCCATAATAGCCATCATAAGAGGATGGGCTTTTTCATCTTCAATTGAAGAACAGGCACCATTCAGGGTCTTCTTGGGAGGGGGGCCACAATTGGCGTGGGCTTGCAGGGTTGCAGCCACAGTGGACTTTGCAAAACCCATTGCAGCCGCAATTTCCCCAAGGGACATAAGCATCCTGTTGGAAATTGCGCTGTTAATGCTATTTTGATCTGGCCTTCAAATAATGATATGTGCAAAGATTTAGTTGGTTTTGCTTTCAATTTTTGGAATTTCTTACCTTCCACAAATGGGTCTGGTTTAATCTCCACGCATTCTGGATTTCCATACCTGCCCTTGACTGATCTTAGTATGACCTCATCCCAATGTGACCCCTTTTGCCACTCTGTCTACCTAATGAGTGATCATTGACCCTTGTCTACTATTTAAGTAGTATCATTTCTCCTAATAAAGACAAGTTTATCCACATTTGCATTGGCTTTAACAATCTTCAATCTTTTTCCTGTCCTTTCTGCCAAAAGGACTTTCACATCTTGTATTCCAGGAAATTAAGGTATGTGCCCTTAATTTTGCCCTGAAGGCTAACCCAAGGCTAGCTTCAAACCTCAAATCTTTTGTTATAAAGATTTCCTGCTGTGTCATCCTGGATATTGTTGCCAGGAGCCAAACACCACAAAATGGTGCTCACTACGGGGGCTGCAAGCCCCCTGGTTACCCTGTTCTCACACGGATTCTCTGGTCTTTCTCCCTTTGTTTCTGAAGTACCTGAGCAACCTAAAGTTTCTAGTCCTCCTCTAGAAGAAGACATCACCAGTGCCCCCCTCAACTCCTATGGTACTGGTGCAGTCTCCTGGGCCCGCATGGGCCCCCCTTCCATCTTTCTCTCTCAACTACAAGCAAGCTCATGCTGCCGCCTGCTCTCTCCTCCACTCAGGCACTGTGGGGATGCACACTATCCCTGGTCTCCGTCCTGGGTATGCTTTCAAAGACCTGTATTCCTTCCTCTTGGACTTTGGTCTTCCCCCTGCACTGATTGAGTCTATGGATACTATTGGTGTATTGATTAACCAGTTTATTCAACCTGCCCTGGTTCACCATCAACTTGCATTAGGATCCTAGAACCAGCTTCTAAATGCTGTAGTCACTGCTGTCTCAAATAACCATGCTAAAAAATGGCATATCAAGAATGGTCCCATAGCCTCTTTGCGTGTATTTTGGATAACCAGCGTGACTTGCTGGCCTCCCAAAAATACCTAACATCATCACTGAATTCCCTTTGCTCCTTGCTCCCTGGATATATCAAGGATTGACTGTGCAAAAAGGATGAGTATTAAGAAATGTGGCGTGGTCAAATTGAAGCCGCTCTTCTAAAACATTGCCAGGATTTTGAGACTCTGGTTACTGAACTCAACCAATTATGGAAGCATATTAATTCTCAGCTTGAGCTGATTGGGACTCATGTTGATGCCTGGGGCTGCCATCTACAACACCAATACAGACTGGATAAGGCTGCATTGGACAACACTCTGTATAAAGTACAAAATTAAGTGGATAATAGAGTAGTGTCCATCAAGGTGTCTCCTCCCGCTCCTCCTGTTGAGGTCCTGTCTGACTTTGAAGCCCAGGTATGGGAAGCCATAGCTGAGCTCAAGGCCACTTCTTAACGTCAATTTTCTGTTCATAACCCTCCTCCAGTCAAACCTATGCCTGACCCTTGCATTGCCTTGCTCACCAACCAAGTAGCTACATTGTGAGGAGAAAATGAGTATTTGAGACAACACCTCTCTAATACTGATGATTTGTCCTCTGATTCTGAAGGTGAAGAGGAAGCTGATGTCACTAGTACTCCTGCTCATGGCAATCATAGTTATTGCCTTGGCTTGGAAGGTCAACCATAGGTCAACTGCGCTCTTGCCTTGGATCAACCAGCAGAAGTAACAAATGATGTTGCTGATAGGCAGGACACGCTGGAACAAGAGGTACAAAACCTCTCCCGCTTTACCAAGACAATGAATGGGAAGGTCATCCCTTTGGTTGCTCAGACCACCTCTCAGACCACCCGCCTCAATGGGATTGCTGGCACCTTATTGATGCAACAGATTAAGATTGATGAATTTGGAGCTGCCGCCACTACTGCTAGAGATATCAGTGGGCAAAAAAGTTCTACCTTGGATACTCTAGAGGAGAGCCTTTGACTTCTCTGGGCTAGACAACCTGCTGCTGAATCTGAGTTTGAGGGCAACCCCCACATTAACGTCCTCAATCCAGGTGACAACAGCCAATCCACTTTGGTGTCAATTGACCCTAATTATAAGCCTTCATTCAAACAGATAGTTGACCCTAAAACCTCTATCATTGCTGCCTTCCTGACAATTTAAAAGACTGCAATGTGTAGGGCCACCAATGAACTTAAGAAGAAGCATATTCTTACCTGTCTGCATCCCATATGTCATGAAGTTGTGGTCCTTGAGCTCCCTACAATTGTCACTTGAGAGGACATGAAGCGCCTCTTAATTGGGGAATTTGGAGGAGATCTCAGCTTGAAAGTCAAAAAGGATGCGTTCATGCACATTGCCTTTAAGCCCAAAGAGACCCTGGCTAAATTTGTCAATTGATTCTACATTGAAGGACAGCTTGTGATCACTAGTTGTCAGTTAACTCCCCAGGAAGCTTACACAGCTTGTTCAAACAATTTAAAAGTGAACCAACTCCTATGTCTGCACTTGAAGGCCCATAAAGCTTCCCTTACTTCAATGAAGAGTATCAAGAACCTCATGCAAGATATGCACTTGACTCATGGGGGTACTGTGGTACGCAAAAATAAGGCCAATACTGCAGGAAACATCTCCTGTACTCCGCTCATTATGACTCTGGGCTCAAGTGGGCAGTCTAAGAGGCAAGGATGTCATAACTGTGGTCAAATAAGACACCACTTGCGTACCTGCACCAATCCTCAAGTAGAGGGTTGCAACCCAAAGGAGCAGGCAGGAAAAGAGAGGTCAGCTTAGAGGCAAAGACACTCTCTGCTGACCAATCTCCCCATCTCCTCCTGATCCCCCTTCTGACAAGGAATCTTCCCCCTTGGCTGGCCCAATTATCCTTCACCTGTTCCACAATCTTTCTAGTGATTCTGAACCTGAAGATTCTGACTACAATGAATCAGATAGTTATGGCTACTCCGGGTTGGCTTTCCCAGGAACTGTGTTGGTCCCTTACAAGCTTTGCTCAGGGAGAACCACAACTACAACTTGCCCACTGTCAAGTGAAGCCAAGGTCATGGTGGCTTGCCCTTATCTAGTCCAGGCTCATTGACCTCCCTTCCTGGTAGACTCTTCTGAAGAAGCTGCTGAACTAGCAGAGGCTCTCTTTCAGAATGTGACTGTATCTATCCCCTTGCAGACTGTGTATAAGGAAATTCTTGCCTTACAATGCATGCTGGCCAAGTGGGAGAAAGAATTGGAAGCTGCACAGGACGTTCTGGCTATCTTATTCCCCTTTGGGAAAGATAATACCCATGTGGAAGTGTCAATCCAAAAGGTTAAGATCAAGGCAATTCTGGAAACGGGCTCTCCAGTCAATGTGGTATCATTCAAGATAATGAAGAAGCTTAATCTGGCCCCTGATCTTAACTACACTCAATCATATGGTACTGCTGGCATGGCTCAAACCCAAGCCATTAATGCCTACTCTGCTCTGTCAATGAGTTTTGGGAAGCTTCTTATTGTGTCCCCTGCTGTTGTCCTGGAAAAAAGCTATGAACTCCTGGTTGGTATGCAATTCCTCCAAGATTATAATGAAATTTTAAACCTACAAGATGGATATCTATTGCTCTTAGGATACAAGGTCCCTTTAATTTTTGAAGAACCTCTGTGCCTACCAGGCAAACGCCTTAAGACTTATGTGCTAGAGTACCCCACTGGTATCTTCTTGCTCAAGTACAGAACTCATTCCTCTAATATGTGTTCCCCTCCTCCTTCCTGTCCTGCAGAGGAAGGAGTGCCTCTTCTTGCCCCCACATCTATTACCATCCCTCCAGGCTCCCAAGTGATTATAGACTTCTGGATATCTTATGAACTGCTTGAGAAGTCATTCCTGGAATTTTACTCTCCTGAATCTCTCAGCCGCAAAGAGCCTTGATTATGCCCAGTGATCTTAGTCCAAACCCATAAGAAGCCTGTAAAGTTGCTGCTAGCTAACCTGACTGCTTTGCCTATGCAAGTATTGCAGGGTCAATTTGTAAGGCACGGCCACATATTAGGAGCAGAACAGGTGGCGTCCCTCTACCCTTTTGGAACCTTCAGCAACTTCAATCTATCTGAAGAAACCCCTCAGGTTCTCTCCCTGTTCACTGCTGCCAACTTCCCACAATTATTTCCCCTTCAACAAAAAGAGGTGCTGGAATTACTTGACTAATTCAGTGATATCTTTGCCTTTGGACCTACAGACTATGGCCTAGCCAAAGGGGGTCATCCATCAGATAGATACTTTGATGTGCCGCCCTTCTTTGCCAAGCCCTACTGCCGTAGTAGGGTAGAGGATGCCCAGGTTTCTAAGGAGCTTAAACAACTCTTGGATGCTAGTCTCTTGGCTCCCTCTCAGTGCCCTTGGGCCTTTCCCTTGTTGATCCTTAAAAAGAAGGACGGAGGCCATCACATTATGATGGACTATTGCTGTCTAAACTTTCTTACAAAGAAGGATTCATACCCGTTGCCTAGGATTAATGATGCTCTCAACCAACTAGGAGGCTTAAAATTCTTCTCTGCTATGGATTTAGCTTCTGGATATTGACAGGTTGACTTGTCTCCAGAAGACCAGGAAAAGACTGCCCTTATCACTTTGGAAGGCCTCTATGAACCCACTTGCATGCCCCAAGGGCTCTGCAATGCCCCAGCTATGTTCCAAAGGGCTATGGACTCTATTCTACGGGATCTGAAGCTCTCCTGTGTTTTTGTATATCTTGACAATATCACTGTGTTCAGCTCCACCTTTACTGACCATTTGGATCACCTCAAAGATATCTTTCTCAAGATTTAAGAAGCTGGCTTGAAGCTCAAACCCTCCAAGTGCTCCTTCTTTAAAGGGTGACTAAAATTCTTGGGCCATGAAGTCGCTCAAACTAGAAACACCCCATGAATAATAAGGTGAAAGCATTGACAAGATGCTGCCTCCCACAAATCTACGGGAGGTCCAAGTATTTCTTGGTATGATGGGGTACTATCAATAATTCATCACTGATTTTGCTAAATTAAGCAAACCCCTTGTCCAGCTCCTTTGCAATGTACCCTTTGAGTGGACTGACAGTCAACAACAGTATTTTGAAGCACTGATAGCCAAACTCAAAGAGGCTCCCATTCTAATCTACCCTTATTACAATAAAGAGTCCATCTTGTACACTGACGCTAGTGGAGTAGCTGTGGGTGCCATCCTAGCCCAGCTTGATGATGAAGGCGTCAACTGACTTATGGCCTATTCATCATGAGTCCTTAAAAAACATAAGAAGAACTATAGTATCACTGAAAAAGAATGCCTAGCTGTTCTGCATGCCATAAAACAGTTCTGGCACTACATCTACAGGACTCATTTCACGGTAGTCACAGACCACTCTTCCCTAAAGTGGCTACAGCAATTAAAAGAGCCCAAAGGTCAACTAGCCCATTGGGCTTTACGCCTTCAAGGATATGATTTCACTGTAGTAAATTGCCCTGGGGCGCAACATCAGAATGCTGATGGTTTTTCAAGGATGCCTATACTAGCTATCCATCCTGCAGATGCTGATTGCTTATACAAGTTGATAGGGTACCCTGACTCCTGGATCACTGAGCCAGAAGACATCTGCTTGGCAATGCAGGCCCTGTCAAAGGATACTGTGATTTGAGATAGACAACTCTGCAAGAAAGTCAAAAACGCCTATCTGCCTTACATCTGCCCCAGTATGAGAATAGCCATCATCATCCAAGCTCACATTGATACTGGACATGGAGGTACAGCAAAAACTTATGACTGGTTTTGCAAGAAATTCTACTGGGAAAACATGCACCTCCTAATCCCTGATGTCCTTGCCTCTCCCTTGGTCTAGGTCTGGGTGTAAATTCATCTTGGTAGTCATAGATCATTTTAGTAAATGAATCAAAGCCAGAGCAACCAAGGATATAACTGCCAAGACCACTGCTAACTTCTTGCTGCAAGATATCTTCTACTGACATGGTTGCCCTCAAGTCCTGCTTTCTGACAATGGGACCAACTTTAATGCTTGCCTCATAACATTCATTGTAGAAGCTATGGGCACACACCAATCCTTCTCTGCACCATATAACCCTTCAACCCACGGGACTGTTGAACAAGCAAATTCCTCCCTTTTGTTCATCATGAGGAAACTTACCCTCTCTGATGCTGCCAACTGGGATATATTCCTCCCTGCTACTCTCTTTGTGTATTGCCTCAGTAGACACCAAGTCATTGGTCAGTCTCCCTTTGCCATGCTGTACGGGTGTGAAGCCACAACTCCCTCAATCTTAGGAAATCCTTTAATCAAAGTTGATGTGTCTGCCAATCATGAAGCCCATGTCAAAGACTTGACTAACTGTATCATTGACATTCAGGCTATGACATATCCAACTGCCTATAAAGTTAAGGCTTTAGAGCTCTCGCCTTCCAATGCTGCCAGAGCCCCTCTCTGAGTACCAAGTAGGTGACCTAGTCCTCTATTATCAAAATTGTACTGGAGGCTGAGCGCATAAGCTAGACTCCCTCTGGGTTGGGCCTTGTGAAGTCACCTACAAGAAGGGTGTCAAGTATACTGTAAAGCTGCTGTCCTCTGGCCGCCCCTTTGCTTGAGTTCACTCCAAATTTCTCCACAAATATCAACTCCCTGTATCCAATCTTGAGGGGGGAGATGTCAGAAATAGCGCCATTAATGCTATTTTTATCTGGCCTTTGAAAAATGATATGTGTAAAGATTTGGTTGGTTTTGCCTTTGATTTCAGGAATTCCTCACCTTCCGCAAATGGGTCTGGTTCAATCTCCACTCATTCCAGATTTCCATACCTTCCCTTGACTGATCCTGGTATGAACTTATCACAATGTGACCCCTTCTGCCACTCTGTCTACCTAATGAGTGATCATTGACCCTTGTCTACTATTTAAGTAGAATCATTTCTCCTAAAAAAGACAAGTTTATCCACATTTGTATTGGCTTTAGTATTTTGCAAGCTTTTTGCTTTCCTTTTTGCCAAAAGAACTTTCACATCTTGTATCCTAAGAAATTAAGGTATGTGCCCTTCATTTTGCCCTAAAGACTAACCCAAGGCTGGCTTCAAACCTCAAATCTTTTTTTCTAAAGATTTCCTGCCATGTTCTCCTGGATGTTATCTCCAGGAGCTGAACACAACACATCACTCACTTTTTAACCATTTTGAGAACAATCTCTGGGGTGATCAATTTTCTTCTGCGTCTTGCAGGCTGCTTGGCTGGAGATGGGGTGTGCCCTTCTTGGGAACTAGACAGTGCCATCTGATTGGCTTTTTTGGTATTCTGGGTTCCCTGGGTGATCCCATGGCTCACTTGGCCAATCCCAGGTGCTAGTGTTGATACACAATCTGATTTGGCAGCTGCCTGTGTGTGATGGGCAAATAGGGCCATGCTTAAAGTTGCAGGAGAAAGAACCCACTCCTGGGTGGTGCTTGCAGAGGGGCCTGTGAGTTGGGAGTGACCATAGACAGAGGCTTTACTATTAGAAGACCCAGTGTATCCCTTCACAATTTTGTCAAGCCCAGGGAACAGCTTGTTAACTTGGTTGTTGTTGGAAGAAGACATAATAAACTTTATTTAAAAAATTTTAAACTAAAAAAGAGGAGTGTATATTTTAGTCATTTTTATTGTTAAGTGTGTTAAGTTGATGATTATTACAATCTAAATTTTAGCCGTCTTAAAATGAAATAGGGTGATTTTTGAGAATGTTTATGATTCCTAAAAGAATTAGCACAAATCCACTCTAGATACTTTAGCATCCTTTTTGAGACACTCATAAATTATATTTATTTTAAATTTACCTCATTTTTTATTTGAAACTTGGTTCTTGGATTTGACAATCCCGCAATTTCAGATTTGTTAAGTTTTACATGATGTCTATGATTTGTTTGAAATACAGAAAATCTCAAATCATACATTAGAATCCTGAGTTTCTGATTCATGTATCCCACATTTTTTTGCTGTGTTTTATCTTTTATTAGTTAAGTTATCTGCTCAAGTGAATCAAAATTTGACAATTTAAATAAATAAAAAAGTCAAATTAAATGGTTGATTTTATTAAATATTTTAATTTTCACTCAGCTGAGTTGCCTGCAAAAGTGATTCAAAATTTGGACCAAGGATTTGACAAATCCACATTTTTACGTTCAGGTTCTGAATTTACAGTAATAATTTTTATTAAAAATAATAAATTAAGCACCAAAAATGTAAATGTTATATTATAAGATTACAGGTATGTGTTAAATCCTCATATTTATATATTATGTGCATAACTCAATACATTCTGTAAATGAAATTCATTTAAACAAAGCCTTTTTCATTGAAATTAATATAAATCAACTCTGTTTATATTAGGGAACCATTAAAACTTAGTACAAATATTGATACATGGTGCATTTAACAGCCTGCATATTTAACTATTGATAATAATTCTATAAAATTTAAATTGGATTAGTGAAGTAAAAAAACTTAATGGATCAGTAAATTACTTTTATAACCATTAATTAGCTGATTTTCTTGCTGTGGCAATTGTTTGTTTCCTGATATTTATGCACTGGTGCCCAATTGGTTGATTTTATATCCAATCACATAGGCAATATAAAACGTGGTTGCCACCCCAACCACATCTGGTCTTGGTGTGGCTATCAAGTTTCCTATTGCCTGTGTGATTGGATGTGAAATCAACCAATTGGGCACCAGTGTGTAAATTGCAGAAAATGAACTGTCAGGACTTCATAATAGTATGGTAGACTTCACCATCATTCCCCTGACTGATTGGTTAAAGACAACCAATTGCCATAGAGCTGGAAAGCTTCTGGAAGTATCAGCTGATCTTGTCCCTGGCCTTGGGTAATCAGTACTCTTATTATTACTCCAAAGATTGATCCTGATCTAATAATGGTCTTCTCATTGGATTGAATCTAAGCAATCAGGCTTGGTGATTCCTGACTATAATCACAGAATGCTCCTCAGCCAATAAGACTGAGGGTTCCCAAATAATAATGCAAGATATGCTACTTCCAGACATTTGTGCCTGAAGACACATTGAAATCTACAATTAATATAGAAGGTTGTTCAGAAGAATACTTCATAATGCAAAAACCCAATTGACAGGGAACCAAACTTGCATATGCATGATTACAAACAGGATACCGCCAAGACACCATCACAATAAGCTTAGGCTGGTAATCTATTGAAGTCCCATGCAAGACTGGCATGGCTGCCTAACTCTGGGGGCTGAAACTAGTAGCTGGGGAACAGATAGACTGACTAGTAAGAGTTGGAAGTGTCAGATAACAATCTGGCAAGAGGGCTTATCCACCCTATATAATGTGCTCTACTGACTAGAGATCAAGCAGAATTATCACCCTTGAAGATAGAGATTGAAGATCTCTATTGTTGTATCACTACTAGCTAATGCCTAGTAGTCAGAAGAATCCAAATAGGTCACTACTATCTATTTGCAGACCAGTGTATTTCTCCTATGGACTTTGAACACCACCAGGCCGTAGCCACGCCCTAGACCTGATTGATAGCAAAGATTGTCCTCATACAATATATATCAACATCCCTACTATAATGAATAATAAAGATCTTCCCTCAAGATCACAAAAGCTTGACAGTGGTGCTCACTACAAAAACGAGCTGCCATTAGAGTCAAGTCAAGATGCTGCCTCTCCCCTTTCCCGCCCCAGCTTTGTTGATAAGTATGGGGGTTTGAATGGACACTAGTGACACCAAAAGGGATACTAGTTTCTTCCTGGCTATTACGCCTCACTGAGCTGTTGAGCTCCAAGACAACTGTCTCCACTTGTACCCTGCCAATGTCCCAGGACCACACCAACCCCAACAGTATTCCTTAGACAAGGTCCGCGCTATGCTAGGTGCACTCCTCCACAGTTGACAACACAAGGTGGCCCAGAAGGAGACAAAATTCACACTGTTCAGCTACAATCTCAATGCAGCTGACCTCTGAACAGCATATCATCAGTACCAGGAGGAAAACAGCATGCTGATTAGTCAGCTGTTGAACAAAGAGAAGGGGTGAGTCAAAGACTTCCTTTCTTACTTTGTTCATCCAAGCATTAAACATTTGCAACAACTTGTTGCAAGACAAACCTTGGAACTTAACAAGCTGGGGGCTAGCTGCAATGAATTACAGGAAGCCCACTTGGCTAAAATCAACGAGCTGAACGCCAGCTTTGATTCCTTGCAGGGTATCCTAAGAAATCTGTTTGATACCATTAACCATTCCCACTTCAGATTAGATGAAATTGTGTAGCAGTTCAATTCTCAGGTTGGCCATATTGTTTCCAGTTGCTTTGAGAGCACTGGAATAACCCTGCAGTGGATCACTTACGTGACTACTCACTATATCAGCCTGAACCAAAGGGTCAACAAGTTGGCTCACAATCTGAACCAGAGTGAAGGGACTCCCAACAGAGAAGCCTTATACAATATGCTGGACAATATTGACAATAGAAGCACTGACCAATATAATGAGCTAGTGGCTTACCTAAACAAGCTGGTAAGTAATATTAACAGCATGGAAAATGGGAAGTTCCCTGCCCCTCTAGGCATCACTGCCCAAGAGCTTGCCTCTGAGTCCCACAACTGTTGCCTGTACCACAACGCCTATGTGAACAATAAAAACAATCTTTGGGAGACAGTTGAAAGCGTATATGAGCTCACTAGCTTGCTTTATGAAGATCTTGAGTCTGCTTGCAATTGAGTTGCTCACCCAGAAGAAGGCCGCAAGAAGGACAAATAACGCCATGATGTGCTCACCTCTAAAGTTCTGATGTTGGAAGAAAATCACTCAACCTACTGGAACAGCTAGTACAGGAGCGCACAGCTAGGAAGGAGATGGAACTTAAGCTTGCTGCTAGACTGAGCAAGATGGAGACCCAGGCAAGCAGAGCGGGAAGTAGCAGCTCTGGCTGAGGTCTGTCTCTCCTTCCTGACTTTTTTTCAGAAAGACAGAAGACCTCCTCCCATGATTTTTTCCACAAAGTTGGGTCCAAGTGCAAGATTAACAGCTCTCAATACTTTTGTAATGTACCCATGGAAGTTGCTGCACTACCTCTGCTCACACCAATGTCCTCAAATAGGCTTTCTTCTATCCCTGCCAGAAGACCTATAGCCACTTCCATAGAGGAGACTTTGGTGCCTGACCATAAGTTCAAGCCATTGAACTTGCCTAAGTTTGATCACAATGGGAACATTAGGACATTTGTACGGCTATTTGAGATGTCCATGAGAGGGTCGTCAGATCATATGAAGGCCACCACTCTCATCAATGCCTTGGACCCTGCCCATGTGGACGTCGTTATGCCACGTCTACCACAAGAAGAGTGGACATATGCAGACGCCAAACAGGCGGTCATCAATGAATTTTGATAGTGAAACTAAGCTCCAGGCCAGAAAGGCGGAGTTTAGCAATATTTTATTCAAGAAATACAGGACTGTTTCTGACTTTGCCAATTGATTCTACCATGAGGCACAGATTATCCTTAGAGCCAAGGTACTATCTGATCTTTATTGTTGCATCATCATGAGCATAGTGTTACAACCCTATTGTGAACCTGCCAACATGATGTTCCCAGTACTTGACCAGTCCAATGACACGCAGAAGGTCACCAGCTATCTTAGCAGACTTGGTTCACAGTTTGAGGCCCCAAACAAAGGACAGTCAGGTAAAAGCTTTAACAACTTTAAGGAGTGTTCCCAAACTCCCAAGCCTGCCAGTTCTACACTTGAAGCAGATAAGGCAAAGGGAGAAAATCAGTCCTATCAAAACTCTGGCAACTGCAACAAGTGTAGAAAACGGAGAAATTTTGCGGCAGAATGCTGAGGTGAGAAGCCCAGTCCTCCTTCTGTCAACGTGGTCTCAGTAGAAAAGCCTAAAGATCAGGGAAAAGGGAAGGCGGGCCAGTAATGGAATATACTGGTCCTGCCAATTCCCCCCGTTACAAAAGACCCTGATCAAGAATCAGCCATTTAGCAGCCTGAGGTCAGCAAAACTGACCCCATGGCTACCAGCAAGGAAACAACACCATCCCTTGCAACACCCTTAGGCATAACTAAGGCCATGGACTTGCCCCTTCCTGATCATTTCTACCTGAGAATGACTTCAAGGAGGACTCTATCCATAAGCTAGTAGCATACAACCTGTATGCAATCCCCACCCAAGGAGAGGCTGCACCAGGAAAATTGACGTCAACACAATAGAGACCATCTCTAAGCCATACACCACTCAAGTTCAGGAGGCATGTACTGGTTCTAACCCAAACGTGTTCATCAACCTGCTGCCACTGAAAGATGTACAGTTCTCTATGACGCTGGAAACCATAGAAGCAAACTTCCTGGAAATTGGCCAAAGTCTGTGCCAGTACTTCAATACTTCAGGACCACTGGGTATCAATTTATTAAATCTCCAATCTGAATCTTACACCAAATGTAATTATGTTGATATTTCTGTAAATAAGGTAAAGTTGAGGGCCATTATAGACAGTGGGCCCCTAATCAACATAGTCTCACCTGCCTGGTAAAAAGACTGGGTCTGGCTCCTGATGTTGCCCACTCCAAAGTCTATGGTACCGCTGGAATTCACACTACCACTTCTGTTGGAGCATACAGTTCATTGCCAATGAGGTTTGGTTTGATTGCAGTTTTGTCCCCTGCTGTGGTCCTACCTAGCCAGAGCTATGATATATTGATTGGTATATCATTCCTTTGCAAATACAGGGTGAAATTAGAAATGTAAATAGACACCTTAACGCTGCTCAGACAGACTATTCCACTATACTACTCCAAAGAGAATTTTCCCCCAAAGGAAACCAAGAGCATTCACCTGGCTTACAAGTATGGAGTGTAGCAGTGCCCTATCAAATCAGGGGGAAAAGGGGGAAATGGCAACCCATGCAGATAAAGGAATACAAAGGCATTCCCCTTTGGTCAAGTTCAACCTTCACACTAAAAAGCGGCACCCAGATGGTCATCAACTCTGGGTTGACCTTAGATATACCTGAAGGACTCTACGGCAAAATCCATCAGCCTTGGAGCCGTCCTGTTTTGAACCATGTGTTGCCCCTGGGATCATCATTCCTGGGCAGCAGGAAATTCATGTTGTATTGGCTAACCTACAGGAATTTGACCTAAAGATCAAGAAGCATCAGGTAGTTGCCTTTGTTCACCTTCTCCCTGTTGTAGAAATAGAAGAATTTCATTTTATAGGTGAATTTCTCCACCATGGGACTTCCAGATCAAGTAGAAGCTT
Organism: Entomophthora muscae; assembly: GCA_014839935.2. NCBI lineage: Eukaryota > Fungi > Entomophthoromycota > Entomophthoromycetes > Entomophthorales > Entomophthoraceae > Entomophthora > Entomophthora muscae. The sequence goes on along the minus strand of QTSX02000786.1, from coordinate 337,556 downwards.
CTGCTTATGCAACCACCCCTTTAGCCAACCTATCCTCCTTGAAGGGCAAAGAACAAAAGAGGGCCAGCACACTATTTGAAAAATACTGCTTCATTTTTGCAGAGGATGATTTTGATCTCAGATGTGCCACTGATGTCACACATCACATTGACACAGGTAACCAAAAACCTATTTTCCTCCGCCCTATTAGAAGTTCCAAGGCCAGTGAGGAGGTAGTGAGTAAGGAGATAAAGGAGCTCTTGAATAGGTGCATGCTTGTGCCATCTAAGAGCCCTAGGGTGTCTCCTATGCTAATAGTAAAGAAAAAGTTGGTAGCAATAGAGTTGTGATTGATTACTGTTGGCTCAATCTGATAACCAAGAAGTATTTATACCCTCTTCTACAGATTGATGATGCCCTTGATTGTTTAGGCAGAGACAATTGCTTCTCTGCTATGGATTTGATTTCCAGTTATTGGAAAATTGATTTGCCTCTCAAAGAGCAAGAGAAGTGTGTGATAATAACCTCACAAGGGTTATTCCAGCCAGCACACATGCCTCAGGGTCTGTGTAACGCCCCAATCATGTTCCAGCGGGCCATGTATTTGATTCTTGATGACCTTAAATTGTCCTGCGTTCTGGTATATTTGGATGATATTAACATATTTTCCAGTACATTTAATGAACATCTGGATCACCTAGAGGCTTTATTCAAAAGACTGGCTGACGCCAATCTGAAGATAAAGCCTTGAAAGTGCCAGTTCTTCAAGGATAAGTCAAATACCTTGGCTTTGTTGTAGACACAACTGGACTTTGGCCTCAACCTGCTAAGGTTGAAGCAATTACAAATGTGAAGCAACCAGAAAGCAAACAAGACATACAAATCTTCCTAGGGATGGTTGGCTACTACTGACGCTTTATTCCAAACTTCTCCCGCACTGGCAAGCCACTGTTCAACCTCCTTAAGAATGGAACTACCTTTGAATGGACAACAGCGTGCCAGACTGCATTTGATTCTCTTAGAACCAGCCTGTCAGGCACCCACCCGCTAGGAAGTAACCCTCCTTAGTGGTGAATAATTGCCAAAGGATTTAATCCTGTGACCAGGGATCCCACAGGTACAGAAACCATTCCAAGATGGAATAACTCTCCAAGGAGTTGGTACCAACCTAGGAGAGGGTTAAAGCGGCCCAGGAAAAAGTACGCACCAAGATAACTTAACAAAATGGCCAAAGTCAAGGGAAAAAATACTTGAGGTTTGTTTGCCAAAGGAGGAGAACCATAAAAATTGGTCTCCTCACACACAGGGGGATTTGTGGAGAGGGGACTTGCTGTATACCAGACTCCAGGAATCACGCGGCGCCAAGAGCTATCCAGGAACTAGGAGTCTGCCGTTGTGCCTGAATCAGCGCAGGAACCTATCAAAACACTAGCAAACACCATCAAAGTCAAAACAAACCAGAGTAATCATTTATACCCAAGCCACTCCCCATGAGGAGTCTTGGGCAATTTCATGGCCTTGTAAATTTAGAGGCTGTATAAAAAATAAAAATTAACAACAATCACTTAGGTGAATGTAGACTTTATTGATTGAACAAGTGATAGATCATATCTTACCAGCCTTATATAGCATGGTAGCAAAAATGATAATATGGGGAAACATAAAGGAGATAAATTCTCATGGGGATAAAATTGGGGAATTTGGAGATCCTTGGCAGTTTAAAATATGAATTTATATTTATTAACCAATATGATGACTTAAGAGATCTTAAAACCATTTTTTGGATTAAAAAATAATTAAAACATGGCCAGGCAGGAACAGGAAATGCCCCGCTATCCCCCAGTTAAAACTGGGGAAGAGGAGCAGGAACCAACAGTAGAACCTGAAGCCAACGGCAAGGCAACAGCAGAAACAGAGACACAAGAACTCTCAACGTCACCCTCATGTCCAGAAGTAAACTTAAAAGGGATTGGTGTAGTGTTTGATTGGCTAGAATCAAATTTGAAAGGTAACAATTTGCTATCCTTAACACTAACGTTTTTGTAAATTTGAAAGTAGAGCTGGCCAGCAAAAGACCCAGGTTCAAAACCCGGTGTTGTATTCTCTGTATCAAAGGCTTTTTGAAGATCAACATTTTTAGGTAATTTAGAGCAGCTACTACTAACTGACCCAACCTTTTTAGAAGACCAAATCAACCCCAAAGAAGGGGTTAATTCTGATGATGTCTCAAGAGACAAATTGTTGTCAGTAATCTCAGAAAGAGAATTCCTGACACAGCCTTTCATCCAGCCCTGTCCTGATGTATCCAGACTTCAACAAGCCCTTTATTGTCCATACTGACGCATTGTTGTCAGCATTGGGAGCAGTACTATCCCAACACAACAATGAGGGAGCTGAGCATCCTGTGGCCTACGCCAGCAGGTCCCTTAATGTCCATGAACAAAACTACACTGTCACAGAAAGAGAATGCCTCACCATGATATACACCTATAAGCAGTTTAGGGTGTACTTGCATGGTGTACACTTCACTGTTGTAACAGATCATACTAGTCTCAGCTGGCTACAGAATCTCCAGGAGCCTGAAGAACGCCTTGCTTGATGGGCACTGAAGCTCCAAGCCTTTAACTACAAGATAGTCCACCGCCCTGGAGATAGTCACCAGAATGCCAACTGCCTGTCCTGCCTTCCCGCTGTAGCACTGGTATCATCCCAGGCAGACAATATTTATAACAAGATGGTAAAGGCCACCTTTGACAATGAGCCAGAGGAAGTCCAGGCCATCCTGAGGGAGTTAAGAAAGGACTGTTGAGTAGAGAACAACAAACTCTACAAATATCACAAAGGTAAATAGTACTATTTCCCTTGACCATAAGACAGGCCCAAAATCATACTTGCTGCCCACAAGGCAGTGGGCCATGGAGGATTCTGTTAGACCGTTGCTCAGCTGCAGACTACTACTATTGTGATTTTCTGCTGTTTGATGTCAAAGAGACTCTTACTTGTTGTTTTGAGTGCCTGAATGAGAAGCTATTTGTGGGCTGCCACCAGTACAAGAAAGTAGAACCAAAATTTGCTTGGCACACTGTGAGCATAGGTGTTGTAGGACCGCTTCCAATGTGCATAGGACGCCTCCAATATAACATAGTGGCCATTGACCACTTAATCAAGTGGGTCAAAGCCAAGCCACTGCAGCAAGTAAGCGCCAAGTCTACAGCCACCTTCATGTTGGAACACATAATCCACTGACATGGATGCCCTAAGTTCATCCTCATGGATAATGTCACAGGCAATGGCATATATTTACCACCAATGTCATTCCCAAGCTGAACAGGCTCATGGGCATGAGGGGAGTCCTCTTCAATTCATACCACCCTGAGTCAAATGCTATGCTGGAGAGAGTAAATGGAACATTAGTCTTCATCCTGAGGAAATTGGCAGATACTTGTAACTCAGAATGGTACCTGTTCCTGCCTGCTGTGGTCTTTTCCTACAATATTTTGATCCACAGCACTACCAGGGTTTTGCCCTTCCAGTTAGTATATGGACAACACCCTGCCATCCTGCTGATACTGTACTCTGCAATGGGCAATCCTGAAGACATGAACTATCAGCAATACCTAACCAATTTAGCAGAGACACTAATCAAGCTTCAAGCTGAAGCTTTTTCAGAAACCTCCCTGTCCAGAACAAAGGTCCAGATAGCCAATAACACAAAGCACCATCTTTTGATGGAATTCAAAGTGGGAAGCCAGGTTTCATATCACAACAAGGTTATGGGTTGATCCCATAAGTTGGATAGCTTATGGAAGGGTCCTTTTGAGGTTATAGAAAAAACCTCACAGGACACATATACTATAAAGAATCTGGAAAATGGAAATCTCATAAATTGAGTACATGCCAAATCCCTTAAGCTCTTCTTTTCTTTGCCTAGTATTGGCACCAATTAAACTTTACAATTTATAGCTGAAAAAGAAAATATAAATTGTAAAGCAGTAAGTTTATTTATGTCAAGGGTCACTCTTCTGATAATCTGGATCACTCTTGTCCTGTTAACTGCTACTTGAGCCACTTCCTTGTTGGCTCTCAGGATTAACCACAGGCTGTTGGCCAGATTCCCATCTGTTATGAAGGGATACAAATGGGAACTTGAAACCCTTTAAAAAGAAGAAGGTGATCACCTGAAGATATAGGCAACAAAAAGCAGTTGGTTGCTGTGAGAATTTGAGAAAGGGAAGAGGACTCATTGAATAGTTGGAATCAACCTACCAGAGCCCATAGTCAAGGGGATATATGCAAGCCAGAACCACACAGTCAACCATGAAGTAGTAAATATAGCAGTATTACTGAGGAAGTGGAGCCTGGATACCCCTATTTTATTACAGAGCTTCTCCCAATGTGCTGTCATGTTGTCAAAAGTACCCAAAGGTAAATATATGTCTGGAGTGAGGAGAAGGTCTCCACACAAGATCATCCCACAAATTGCCTGTTACCTGTCTCCGCAATGAAGTGCTTCTCAGGCCTGACAAGTTGCCCTAATTATTTGATTATCCTGTGCATCCAAGTAAGCAATTTTAGTGATGAGTAAAGTTCTGGATAAGGGTCCAAAGGCAAAACCAACTTGCAATTGCTTGCATGGCAAACTCTAGAACAAACCCAGAGATATACCTATCTACTGAGCAAATCACTGCTGGGTCAAAAAAATGCTTGCTAAACCCTGATTGAGTTCCTCAATTCTCTCTCACTCAGTCACTAAATGAAAACCAGCATAAGAAAGCATAACTCTCTTTTTCAAGTCATGGCAGGGAAAATATTGAATGACAAGAAACAAGAACTGAGGAATAATATCCTCCCCAACAAATAAGCCCAAGAAAGAAAACCCAGCTTTGCCTATTCAATGTTGGTGATATAGAGGCTCTTGAGTATTGCCAAAAAGGTTAGCAGATGCAAGTCTGATAGGTTGCTGCTGAACGTTACCCCTGAGTTCCCTACCACCAGTGATGAAGACTTCTTGAAGACTTGTTTGCTAACTGTCTCCTGCGCTGGAACAACCACTGCCTTCTTTGTGTGAGGTTCTGCCAGCTTATTGCTGGGACGCTTTTCAGAAACTGGTTGTGATTCATGGGGCTCTACGGGCTGCTACTGCTTAGATACATCCGACTTTGAAGTTATCAACAGATTCTTGTCCTTTTGGACCTCTGTGCAAGTTAGATCATCCAAACCAGTAAAATTTGATTTGGTATCCCCATCCTGGATGCCACAGATCAATGTGTGTATGGATTTGTGGGAGAGACAAAAAAATAATCTCATGTCTTGCTAAGGCATGTTGGCAATATACTGACGGGTTTTTGTCTTGTTGGTGTATCCTGAGTAGTTTGAAGTATTATTCATATGCCCAAGGTCTCTGGACAAGGAATAATATATGATTCAGTCTAGCCGGGGGAAATGTCAGGACTTTGGAATAGCATGTTAGACTTGACCATCATTCCCCTGGCTGATTGGTTAAAGACAACAAAATGCCATAGAGCTGGAAAGCTTCTGGAAGTATCAGCTGATCTTGTCCCTGGCCTTGGGTAATCAGTACTCTTATTATTACTCCAAAGATTGATCCTGATTCAATAATGGTCTTCTTATTGGATTAAACCTAAGCAATCAGGCTTGATGATTCCTAATTATGATCACAGAATACGCCTCAGCCAATAAGACTGAGGGTTCCTGAATAATAGTGCAAGATATGCTACTGCCAGACATTTGTGCCTGAAGACACATTGAAATCTACAATTAATATATAAGGTTGTTAGATGAATAACGCATGATGCAAAAACCCAGTAGACAGGGTAACTAAACTTTCATATGCATGATGTAAAACAGGATACCACAAAAATGCTATCACAATAAGCCAAGGCTGGTAATCCATTGAAGTCTCATGCAAGACTGGCATGGCTGCCTAACTCTGGGGGCTGAAACTAGTAGCCAGGGAACAGATAGACTGACTAGTAAGAGTTGGAAGTGTCAGATAACAATCTGGCAAGAGGGCTTATACACCCTATATAATGTGCTCTTCTGACTAGAGATCAAGTAGAATTATCACCCTTGAAGATAGAGATTGAAGATCTCTATTGTTGTATCAATACTAGCCAATACCCAGTAGTCAGAAGAATTTAAATAGGCCACCACTGTATATTTGCAGACCATTGTATTTCTCCTATGGACTTGGAACACCGCCAGGCCGTAGCCACGCCCGAGACCTGATTGATAGCAAAGATTGTCCTCATACAATATATATCAACATCCCTACTATAATGAATAATAAAGATCTTCCCTCAAGATCACAAAATCTTGACATGCACAATTGCCACAGCAAAAAAAACAGCCAATAAATGGTTATAATAGTAATTTATTGATCCATTACATTTTTATTACTTCACAAAATCTGACTAAAAAGTTTGTAGAATTGTTATCAATAGATAAATATACAAGCTGTGAAATGCACTATGTATCAATATCTGTACTAAGCATTAATGGCTCTCTAATATAAACACAGTCCATTTATAAAATTACAATGAAAAAGGCCTCATTTAAAATTAATTTTATTTACAGAATGCATTGAGTTATGCACATACTATCTAAATATCAGGATTTATACACATACCTGCAATATTCTAATATAACATTTACATTTGTTTTGCTTTAATTTTTTATTGTTACTGAAAAATATTCAGGCGTTGATGGTAGTACTATAAAAAAGGTTTTTTGATGTACTAACAACAACATGTCAAATATCTACAACTTGATAAATGAATTAGAAGCACACCTGCAAAAGGTTGTTTAAATAGAAAAAAATATCAGTTAACTAGTAACAGGAAAGCTGGGCAATGGAGGCCAGCCACTAATCCAGTCAAAAGAAGATGCTCTGAATAAATTGGGAAATATTTAAGATGAAAAGAACAAAGAATCATTACTTAATCTACAGGGAACAATTTTATAAAGTCTGAAGTTCAATGATGCAGCCTACAATTTGTGAGAGTTCTGGCAAGAGGCCAAATAAAACAATAATAAAATCAAGTTGATTTAAGAAAATAAAATTTCAAAGAAAATCAACACAAATGAAGAGGAAACCAATCAAATAGAAACATATAAAAATAAAGCACAATCAAGAAGCAGAAGCGCTTCAAGAAATACCAAAAATGTATCAAATGAAAATCAAGAGGAAGAACAAATAGCACAGAAAATAAGGAAGATAAGACCCAGGAAATCAAATGAAGAGTGGCCAACACTCATGAAGTTTGCTGAAGAGGCGCCAGTGGCTGAGGGGGCCGCAGGGGAAACAATCAGTAAGTTTTTTATGTTTTACTTAAATTTACTTTATCTATAACTAGGAATGGGGATAAGGTTGCTGAAGTGGTAGTCTTTACGCCCAGTTGGTTTTACAGGGGTTACCAATCACTGGTAACCCCTGTAATTCAAATAAATAAAAATGAAATTAATAAAATAATTCAAAATAACATCAATCAATATGAAACAAAAGAAGCAATGAATAGGGAATTCAAAGCGCCAGAAGGAAGTTCAACTTGAGTTAGAGAAGCCTATGAAGTAGGCAAAAGTATCAATTTCAATGAAATGATTGGAATTAAAATGAATGTCAACATAAATTCAGATGAATATATCTTTGAATGTCTTGAACAATTTTTAATTTTCAACTATGAACTCATGAAATAAACCTAAAAAATTAATTTCAAGTTCCACAAGAAAAAATCAAGGCAGCAATCATCAGTAGGATACGCCATTTCAAAAACAGCATCTCAAAAAACGCCATCTCAAAATATGGTATCTCGAATTTCTGCTATCTCAATTTACTAGTAAAAACGCCATTTTGATTTACGGCATTTTGACTAAGAAAAAACGGTTTTAAAATTTTAGATTTTTTGAACTCCAAAAACTACCCAAAAAATTCCCCCCCCCAAAAAAAAAATTCAAAAACACTCCTAGGCTTAAAAAAGCCTCAGAATTTCAAATCTGCAATAAAAAAAATGGAGTTGATTAGTAGCAACAAGGTTGCGTAAAGTCCAAAAGTTAAAATAATCCCAAAAACAACCAATTTCATATTTTTTAACTATAAACTATGCTTTAAAATAAACATATATTTGTACCAAATATCAAATAAAATTAAAATAATGATAAAAGTAAAGGAAATAATAGAGAAGATAGAGTGGTGTTTATTGAGGAAGTATCATACATTGGTTGAAAGAGCAACTGAGATAGCTTGGAGATGCTCAAGCTTGCTATCCTTGGGATAGTAGGCAAGGACCACCTTGCTAATCTCTGTATACTTTTTCACCGCTTTGGTTTGCTTGGGGGGATCATCCTTGGTCTTGATGCCTGTTTTAAAGAGGCGGGCGGAGATGGTCTGCTGGGTTTTGAGATGCACCATGATTTTGTTGAACTTGGGCTTCTGAACCCGGACCCTTGTGGCAAATTGACTATGCCACCCTTCAAGAGAATAGGTGGTCTTGATTAGGCCATTCTTTACCTGCTTAAAGCAGTTCCACTGGATTGAGTCACCACCCTTTCTGATGTGGCGTGCTCCTTGAAACACTCCAACCCATTGAGTTTCAAAATACTCTATGAATGGAGCAAAGGCTGCCTGGTTGGCAATAATGTAGGGATGGCGGAGGAGGGCGTCATAGAAGGCATTTGTCTCCTCCTTCCGCACAAGGGAAAGGGCAGCAAAGCAGTTGAACATGTCCTTTGCTTCCTTTATACCTTCAGTGTAGATCAGCTCATGAAGTGAAGAGAACTTTTGAAGGCGGCGGCAGAGTGCCTGCCAAAAGTGAAAGTAGCATCCCTGAGGGGAGCTCTTGAAGACTCTAATAAAAGCATTGGCCTGAGCCTGCTCAAAATCTACTACCAGGTATTCATGGTATGGAAGGCTTTTGGGCTTTTTCTTGATTGGGGTGGCTTCCTCTGACTGGGCCTTTTTCTTGCGCCCTCTAGTCTCCTTTGGCTCCTCTTCAATAGTTGGGAGGATCTCATCCAACTTGGCCTTTAATATTGTTAGAGCCCAGACATAAGTTTCCTGCTTCTTATTTGGGAGGAAAAAGAAGACCAGGGGAAGAAAAGATTGCAAACCTGCCCATGGATATTCCAAAACTGGCTAAAGAGCTTTGGGCAGGTTGAGAATGTTCCATCTGCAAGCCAGGTCTTGCATTTTAAAAGGTTGCAAAGATCCTGGGAGGTAGCAAAGCAGATGATCCGCTCTGGGGCATATTTCCCATCATTGTGAAGGAGAAATCTCTCTTCATGCTGTGAAAGCTTTTGCTCTTCAGTTAAAATCAACTGGTCAATTGATATAGCACTGACGCCTTAAGTGCTCAGAGCATATCTCTGATCAGTGAGATATCTCTGAAGTTTTGAGGCGCCATCAACAGTTGTCATTTGGGTATCATTTAGATTAATGAGTGCTTTGTTTACAATCTCAGTTGCAGTTTGGTCTTTGGTGGTTGTTATGACCTGGCAAAGAAACCAGCAGATCAGTTGATACAGTGGATCAAAGGGCTCGGCACAGTCATGCCCAATAGTCAGGGCTTTAAAACAAGTGAACCCATAGGTGGTAAGTCTAGCTGGACAGCCAACGTTATCACATTTGAAGTGATGCTGACAGATGGGCTTCTTCTTGTTGTTGCAGCTGAAGCTGTAGCCCTTGTGGACAAAGCCAGCACCCCCTTTCTTTGTCATAATTGGATAGCTGACAGGGTATGTGGCGGGCACAGCAAATGTGCCATTTCTGTTGCATACATTATGGATGGTATTAAGATCCCAGAGCTCAATTGGCTCATCTGCAGGAGCACCAGGCTCAGGCTCCTGCTCTTCTTCATCCTCAGGCTCTGAAGCGGGGTCAGAGTGGCAGTTAAAGTTGAACAACTTCTCTTGAGGGTCTGACAGGGAGTAAACAAAAGGAGAATGGGGAGGGGTTGGGCTTGTTTCCTCAGGCTCTGGTGAGGGCGTAGGGGTCTTAGGGGGAGCTTTACCCTTAGCAGGCTGCTTTTTAGGGGTAGTTTTGGCCTTTTTGGCCTTTGAAAGAGTGGTCTTAGACTTTGAGGCCTTGGATTCCTTGGACGCAGCTTTGTTGATGGACTTGGGAGGCATCTAAAAGTGAATTAGCATCAAAATATGAGCAATTTGGGGATTGTTTTTAAAGAGAAAAACAAGAATGTTTTAATATAAAAGTATTAATTTTTTTAAATAGAATTGTGGAGGAGATCAAATAATATATACTATCAAAATTTCAATGTTTTTTTTGAAAAAATATTTTTTTATTAGTAACGCAAGTAGGCAAACTTTGAGTTTTGACTGAAAACTTGCTCTTGAGATGGCGTTTTTGAAGTGACGTAATCGAGGTGCTGTAGCTCAAAAACATAGTGTTTTTGACCATTTTTATATTAAATTAACAAATTTACAGTGGAGCTACCTCACTGGGCCAAAGAGTAAAGCTTGAATTTCTCAAAAAATAGCTTATACAACTGGGGTTAAAAAGTACCCAGTTGTTTAGAGGAGATAAAAAAATATATATTTGCAAATTTTCATATGTTTTCTTACATTTTTTATTAATGTTGGTTTTGACGTGAAACTATACTTCTGAAAAGTGGAAAGCAAGAATTGCGGTGGGGGAATTGATATAGCGTAGCCTGGCGTCATATGTAATTTCCCCTTGTTTTCCCCTATCCATTGTGCGCATCAAATCAATTGGGTGATGTGAAACTTGGTGGAATTTGAAGTGACGTAAATCAAAATGGCGTAATCACCCTCTTCCATATTAAAATCACTATTAAAATATTTTATTGATGAAACCCTTATCAACGTATCCATGTATAATAAAGTTATAAATTACATATAACAAAACTGGTTTTTTTACCCAGCAATGACAATCACTAGAAGGACTATCATAGTGGCGTCTTTTTAGGTTGTTCCTTTTATAAGTGTCTTAGATTAATACTATAGGAACATCTTATGGCACTATACCACAGGCTTTATTTTAGTCCGGGTATAAACTTATTTTAGTTTAAGATAGATGGCTAATTCAAAATGACGTAAAGTTGAGATGGCGTAAACACGCCCCACACTAAGTGTTTTCATATGTAAATAAAGTTAGCAAAATAAGATTTAATTAATCTGACTTGAAGTGACGGAATTGAGATGGCGTAAATTTGAGATGCCATATTATAAAAGTATATGTAAATTTTAACTATTTTATTGTTTATTTTATTTTTTTGTGATTCAAAATCACTAACGCAAAAAACGACATCTCAAATTAAATTCAAGATGGCGTTTTTCAAGATGCTGTTTTCAAAATGGCGTGTTGTACCCAATCATCAATAACTTAATAAAAGCAATATCAAATTAAACAGGAAAAGTATTCTTAGTCAATAAGATGAACCCTTTATTCATATCTTTTGCAGAGGCATGGGTGGCCAATCCCTCTAAAATACCTGAATTGCCTTTACTCAAATTTTCAAATACATCCTATATGAATAGATTAGTCATTGTATACAAGAAATTCTGCTTATTTGCAGAAAGCTATACTTCACAGCAACTGAACCTTGCTGTTTACCTTGGGCTAATCATCTACTGCATCATGAAAGATAATGTGAAAAAGCTGGAAGACGTCCCCCTTCAAAGGCAACTGTGGTAAGGTCAACTCCCTTAAACTCAGCTCCCTGGTACTCAACACTTTGTCGAGTACCAGGGAGTTGAGTGCTGCATATGTGAATATATTAGTGTTTTTGGCTTAACCAATTTTAAGCTAATTTTTACTAGTAATTTAGGGGTTTGAACCCAAAACCAAGGTTAAATTTACTTGAACTTGACTCTGTTTAATAATTTGGTTAGCTAAAATACCAATTTAAGGGGCAATTTATAAGTAAATTTACTAATAGAAATGAAAAAAACTTGTGTTTAACACTCTAAAACAAAAAGTGACCAGTTTGACACTTTTTAAGCCAAATTTTAATTTTATTAATAAAATATATATGTGCTTATATAAAAATTGTTACTTACTATTATATTTTTATTATTAGTGTCCATAGTTGTTGTCAAGATTTTGGGGTCTTGAGGTATTGTTTTTATTAGAGGACATTGGGTAATATGTGTTGATAGGGGACTGTATGGCAACACTCTGTAGCTACCAATTGGGTCTTGGGATAATGCTACGGCTTGGCAGAGTCATAAGGCCGTAGGAGAAGAAACACGGTTCTGCAGATAGACGGCGGCGCGTTCTATCTGGATACAACTGACTACTAGACGTCAACTAGTAGTGATACTATACTTAGATATCTTCAATCTCTAAGCCAAGGGTGATATTTTTTCTGCTCAATCTCTAATCAGAAGAGCTCTTTATATAGGGTGGATAAGCCCTCTTGCCAGATAGATATCTGACGCATCTAACTCTTGCTAGCCAGTCTATCTATTCCCCAGACTGCTAGCTTCAGCCCCCAGAGTTAGGCAGCCATGCCAGTCGGCATGGGACTAAAATTGATTACCGGGCCTCAGCTTACTTCACCAGCGTGTTGGCGGCATCTTGTTTCCAGTTTATGCATGTGCAAGTTTAGTTCCCTGTCTTTGGGTTTTTGCATCATGCATTATTCACTTTAACAACCTTCTATATTGGTCATAGGCTTCAAAGCATCTGCAGGTGCAAATGTTTAGGTATAATCATCTTCCAGTAGGTTCTTGAACACTTTGTCTTATTGGCTGCTAGGCGTTTGGTGACCGTGGACCCAGTCTAAACCAATATGTGGCCTAGTCTTGTATCAGGATCAATCTTTGGAGTAATCATCAGTCCATCAATTGGCCGAAACTAAGGGATGAATAAGTTGATGCTTTTTACAATCAAGCCAGCTATATGGCAATTGACCGTCTAACCAATCAACAAAGGGGAATAATGGTCAAGTTTATTACATTATTCTGGAGGCTTGACAGTTGTCAATTAGGCTCCCAAGCACCACTATATGATTTAGTGGTATAGACATTAATCAAATATACCACTTGTTTTACATTATGACATTTCCGGGTTTGTGGATTAAGTGGTGCCACATAAATTAAGCTGATTTATTAAAAGATTTCATATGTACTTTATAAAAAGTGGAAACTTGACTCCCCCTCTGTTCAACTCTATCTACTTGCCACCCAATTGGTTTTGGATTTAACTAATCAAAGGCTTTGAATTAAGGCTAAATCAATATATGACACACTATGAGCACCACTCAACACTCACCCACTTGACACTTTAACTTGGGGATTAGTACAGAGAGCTTCTTAATGTTTTAACCAACACTATAGTAAATAAGTCACTCCCAGATCCCCACAGCATAAATTAAACACTAATAAACACCTTCCTAATCATTTCCTTTTTTAACTTATGTTGTATTTTTTATTTTTGAGCATATGAAACTGTCTTGCTTTTGGGTTAACTTTCAAACTGGTTTTAAATTTAAGCAAGTTTTATATGTAAAAAACATAGTAAATTTGATTTTTCTGCTTGACTCTGGCATACTCAACAGTGAGAATTCAGCTTTTACCAGCTGATTGACAGTGCCAAACTTGACACTTTACTATGTTTTGATTTTTCAACTCCTAATAAAAAAATCCACATAAATATTTTTTTGCAATTACAATCTATTACTTTTCCTGCTACTCTCCATATAATTTATATATTTTTTGATTCTTAATTATACTTTTACATTGATTTAGCACTAAGATGTTATGCTGAACCTAACATCTTTGTAGCTTCATCATGAATTTACTTATTTTCTATGTTTTAACCTTTATATCTATACTTTGAGTTTCTATCTTGCTTCTATTTACTTTTTCATGTTTTTTATAAATAAAACTTTATTTGCATCCTTTTCATTTAACTATTTCTTTGTTTTACTTCTGTGTTTTATTACTTCTATTATTTATAATGCTAAACTTTTCTTTAGACAAGATCAAACAAGAACAGCCAATAGCCCAAGCGCCAAGTCTCCAAGGGCTCCAAAGAAACTGCCTCTGCTCCCATTTGTGCCAAGAAGCCCTCAAAGGCAAAGTCTCCAACCCCATCTCCTCCCATCCCATCTCCTCCTACTCCCCCCTCCACCCTATCTTCCTCATCCTCTTCACATTTGCCCAAAAATTCCTCCCCCAATAAATCTGATGGTGATCTTACTGACCACTCCTTTTATCACTCATAAGTCAACTCTGAGCCCACCAAGGAGCAATGTATCAAGAAGTCAAAGGCTGCCAAGGAGCCCACCTCTTCTTCTGGTAAGAAAAAAGAGGCTTCTAAGCAGGCCTCAAAGAACCCTTCCCCTCCTCCTCTTGATGGCTCTTCCCCCCTTCCTCATCTGACCCCCAGGATGAGCCTGAGAAATATTCCAAGAATTTCAAAGCTTCTGGTCACGTGGCTTGGGATCCACTGGCCATCTACAATATCTGTAATATAGACAGAGAGCAAAGTCCTCAAGTGCTCCCCCTGTTTTTCCCCATCATTTTATAAAGGGCAGCCCTGGCTATGTCACTGACAATTACATTTTTAACTGTAATAATCAAAAGCGCGCCACCAAGAGCAAGCACTTTGTATGTGAGGATAATACTTGTGGGGCACAGCTAAACACCAAGGGCTGGGAGCAAGTAACTCCTGAGAAGGGGAGCACTCTTGTGAGCCCCAAATCATCTTATAACCCAGATGTTAAAATGATACCTTGTCCAGGTGATCCCAACATCCTCTCACCTCCAGGCATCTGATCTGGCCATAAAGGCCCTTCAACACCTGCAGCCCAACAATCTTAAGTTGGTGCCCACCCAGGAGCAACTTGTTAAGTTCATCAGCAACAAGAGAATTGCTGCCAATCCTCCTCCTCCCAAGGCCTCAGATGTCCTCTCTGAGCTTATTACTCACCCACAAGCTCAAGCAGCTTCTGAGTGGGGAGCGCTTCCTCCTCCATGACAATGGGCCTGGCAGCAAAGACCACATAATTTGCTACGCCACTCAGCAGAACATGCTGGAGTTAAAAAGGGCTTCAACCTATCTAGTTGATGGTACCTTTGCCACTTGCCCCTGGATGTTCAAGCAGCTCTGGATGATCCATGCCCATATTGACATCTGGGTGATTCCACTTGTGTTCTTTCTTCTTCCTGGGGCCACCAAGGCCATCTACACCCATGCTTTATCCATCCTTTGCCAAGAACTTTCCCTTCTTCCTGACAATGACAATGCCAAGAAGACCCCCCCTACACCTGGCCCACCCTCCTGCCGCTAACAAGGACCAGGCCACCCTGGACTTGGAGGAAAAGGTAAGGCTGAGAGCTCTGGGGCCTCACATTTGCATCATGGGCTTCAAGCCTGCTTGATTCAATACATTTGAGCAGCTTTTCAGCATGAGGTGCAGGGGTGCCACTTCCATTTCTTCCAAGCAGTTGCTTGCAATGTGCAGGCCCATGCTGAGCTTAGTAGGTTGAGCTGGAGGGATACTTCAGACACCTGCAGATTTATGCTTGCACAATTTAGTGCCTTGGCTTTTTTAAAGTCATAGCACACTGCACAGGGGTTCAAGATTCTCTCAAAGGATCCTTACAAAGAAAGGTATCCAGAGTTCACACCTTTTCTTGGGTAATTTGAGCCCCAGTGGATTGGGAAGGTTGTCACTCAGAGGCAAGGCAAGGCTCACGCCAAGGCCAGTTGGAACGTTTACAGGGCGGCCATCAACGGGGAGCTCAAGACCACCTCAGCACTAGAGGCTTATCACAAGCATCTTAAGGCCAACTTTGGGCTTCATCTGAAGTTCAATAAGGGCTTCTCCATCCTGCAACACAATCAGGACAAAACCATCTCCAAGCTGCGTGACTTGGCAAACTGCGTCCCCTCACCAAACCTATAACACACTCCACCCTCTTCACCAAGGCCATTCAGGGTGGAGCTAAGCACAAATACAAGGTCTCTGAGCTTAAGCAGCAGCTTGAGCTCATTGTAACTGCCCTCCTGGAAGGGGCTAAAATCAAAAGGGGGAATAAGGGTGAAGAATAAACTTGCTTGCTTACTTCTATGGTTTTAACTTTTAACTTTTTAGCTTTAACTTTTACCTTTTAGTTTTGATCAATTGGTTTTTAGTTTTAATTTTTCTATATTTGATTTAATTAGATAACACTGATTATTTTATGTATAGGTGATAAGTTTGAGATGAATATTTATTGTTGTAAGTGAATGAAATATCTTATTTTTTGTTAATTTCCTAATGAAACATAAGACATTCACATTTATACTTATATGAACTATATCAAATAAATACTAACGTTTCTTCATATTTTGCATAACTTTTATTGTTATGTTTTTGTTTATTTTTGTTTCATTGGAATTTTAATTTTTATGAAATAAAAAATATATTTATAATAAATAGTGTAAATTACATAGTAAAATGAGAAATAATTGCTTATTTCTCCTTATTCTCATTAGTTAAAATATCTTTTTATTGCATTTTTTATTTCTCTGGGGTCACTTTAATATACTATAGCTGTTTATCTTAATTTCTATTAAAAAAATTTCAGTACATCAAGATCTGTTAATTAAAAAAAGTGTCAATTTCCAGTTGCAAATCAGGGAAAAAGCTGAATTCTCACTTTACTATAGTGTCAAGCACCAGGGAGTCAAACTTACCACAGTTGCCCCTTTAAATGGAAGTCTGCAGGCTGGCACTTGGCAAAATGAAGACACCACAGGGCTACAAAACTGTAGAGCATGTCCTATACAACTTTTTTATGTTAGCTTTGTTGCATGGATACACAATACCTCCTGAGAACCAACTCCTAATCAATTTACTTTTGCAACTGCCTTTTATAAGACACTCAGCAACCACTGGGGTGCTGAGCGCCCCCCCTCTAGCAATTGCATCCAGAGTTGTCCACCACATACAGAAGAGTATGTGGTCCCAATTAGACATATTAGCAGAAATTTTAATTTTGGGGTATAATACCCCAGAATAATTGCATTCCCCTTTGCAATTAGCATCCCCTTAATAAACTATCTTCCCTTGCAATTTATCTTTTATTTTAATTTTTAATTTTTAATTTTATTTTTAGTTTCATTTCTTTAAAATTTTAAATTTTAATATTTAAAATTTAATATTTAGAATTTTTTAATATTTAAATTATAATTATAATATATGTAAATATATTATAATTCAGTAGTTATAGTAAGAAAATACGTGAAATAATAAAATATTTTTAAAATTTGTTTATTAAGTTGCTTATCAAGTAAGGGCTTATATATAAAGTAGTTAAACAACACAAACTCTATTTATCCACATTGGGCTGCCTGCTCTGCTTATGTTCATAACAAGAGATTGTTTAGAATTTGAACCAATTTTCCCTTTTAATATGATTCAATAAATAGATTTTCTATGCTTAACCTGCGTCATATGTACCAATTAATTTGATATACATGAAAATCATTGGTTTTTATGTTGTGTGGCTGTAGTGGCACTGAAATAATAAGGATCAGGTGATGCCTCACAAGGTCAAATCTGTGGCTTTTAAAAAAGTCAGTGGTACAGTAGTTTAAAAGCTATGGCAATAACCAAAAATACCTCAGATTTAAACAAAATGATTTCAGATTTGAACAAAATCCAACTATCAGATTAAAATATACACTTTGTTAACAGGGATTTCTGCATTAATAGGCAAAATGAGTTAACACAGCAAAGAAGTGCTCACACACAAAGCAAAACTATTCAAAATACAATCCAAAATACATTGATTCACAAACAAAATAGGATGAGTTGACTTTTGGTGTACATATGTTTACTATGGGAATTGGTGAAAAAATACATCCAAGTGAAGTGAGTCAAATCTCAACCCAAAACCAAAACACAATATCAACTCACTATGTAAACAAAATCACTCAGATGTTGTGTGCAATGGATTGTACTCAAGAATGATACCAAGGTATCTAAAATAGGGCACACAATCTAAAACACAAATTTTAAAATAATTGTGTTGGGTGCTTAATTTTGCAGTAAAATCTGGAAAACAGGTGGAAATATTTTTGGGTATTCTAAGTGGGTGTTGTGAAACCAAAAACAACTAAATAAGAAATAAAAAATCTATAATTGGGATATGGGGGAAGCATTAATCAAATATCCATATTCAGATGAAAGCAAAAATTAAAATTAAGTAGAGACTTAATTAAGTTTTATTTAGTATTTTATTGAATTTTAAAATGGAAGGTACACAACAACAGAGTGACAATCCACCTGTTGTGCGCTGCAGTTGCAGTTGCCCCCCGCGGGTCAAAGAACAGAGTTAGTGCAACCCAATTGCCTACTCAGGAAGGAGATGGGAGAGGAGAGTTTGACATTGACACTGCACTGACACAGCCAGTTCAAAGAGCACAAGCTTCTAGGGTGCAGAGCATCAACTGTTGGGTCCCTGAGCTGACCCAGAAGCCCACCAAGGTTATCACAACAAAAACAATTATAAACAAGGAGGTGGAACTTACTTTGTATGTGTTTGACGTTGTGTACCACCAAGAGTTGGTCCCATCAGCCATGCTGTAAAAGGTTAAGCCTGTGCTTGACACTAGCTAAAAGCCTTACATCAGTGATGGCAACCAGGAAGAGGAAGAGGAGCCTGAGTTCTACAGAACTGATGAGGGATAGCTGGTGTTAAAGAAAGTTGCTGCATTTTACGCCAAGGTGCCTATGTCTTGAAAGCCAGTGTTGCAACATCTTTTATTACTCCCTCTTGTGGAATTACACCCCAATTAGTTCACCAAATGAGTCACCAAACGGCCCACCAACTAATAATTATGTTGGTGGCACCACTATCATTCAACCATCTATTACAAGGATCACCCAATCCAGCTCCTAAGTGGAACACAACTTGAGTAAGCCTTGTGACTTAAGAGGAACATTACTCAGATAAACCCCATGACTATCATGAAATACACAGACAGCATGTGGCTTCTCATGATACTATATATTATCCTATATTTATATCCAATAAATTATCATTCTCTTCTTAAACTTCCCCTTTATCTTGTTTATTATACCTTCCAGAAGTATAAACTTGACACCAGTCTCCAATCAGGATCTAGATTCACCAACTTGCGCAAAGCTTGCTTAGAAGCGCATCCCTGATATCAAACACATAATTCTGCTCAAGCTAATGCAGTAATCTGGTGATTACAAGGCAGCTGCAGCTCTTTTTGGGGTGGATCCCAAGTACGCCTCAAAGACCTTCAATAAGTTCATCAATACTGGCTGAGTCCTTGCCGCGGAGAAATCCTTGTGTGTTTCCACTATGCTAGCAAAGGAGCACAAATGAGCAATCTGCAAGTGGATAACCCAGAACTGTCATCTTGAATTGGCAAATATACAGGCTATGTTCAAATCTACTTTTGGGGTTGAGGCCTCAATTTCTTTTTACTACCATCTGGTCAAGGGAATGCGCTTTTCCTGGAAAAAGCTCAGGGCATCCCCCTACAATTGTAATAGTCCAGCCAACATTGACGTCCAGAAAAAATACACAGAGGCATACACTGCCCTCAAAGCCAAGGGGATGGTCAAATTTGACTACATTGACAAATCAGCATTTGCCTTGTCAATGTGCAATGGGTATGTCCCCAAAGGCTCAAATGACAGGATGGCTTGGTGTGCTGCAGTCCGTGCCACAGCCTATTTGATGGTGGCTCTCCTTGGTCCAAAGAAGATCAAGCTGTATCAAATGATATTGGGTTCTCACAATAGCTGGACCTTCCTATCATTTCTCTGATTGGTCCAGGAGCACCTGAGGCGCACAAGCCTGGTCTTTACCAAAGTAATTGTGCTGGACAACGTTGGTCTCCATAAGGTGGCTGATATTCTCAAGGAATTCCCAATGATTGACACCAGTATTGCAGTGGGCCCCCAGCAATTGGCCTGGCAAATAGGCGCCTTCTCTTCCTCACTGCTTATTTGCCCTTCCTAAATCCCATTGAGGAAGTCTTTGGGTGGCTCAAGCAAGCTGTCAAGCAAGGGACTCCAACTGGGACCAAGGATCTCTTTGATTTGCTTCAGGCCAGGATCCACATCCTCCCAGCTGAGACTGTGGCCAAATTCTATGGCCACACTGATTTGTTAATCCCTGCGTGCCTAGCCAAACAGCCAACCAATTAAAGGCTTAGTGTGTCCAACATTTTTTATATTCTCTAATTTATTATACAGTAGTTTTAAAATCTACAGCAACAAACAAAATGAACTCAGATTTAAACAAAATGAATTTAGATTTAAGTGAAATTGAAATGAAACCAGATCTATTGTAAATCAATATAAATTCATTTATTTTTAATTTTGTTCAAATCTGAAATCATTTTGTTTAAATCTGAGGTATTTTTGGTTGTTGTCATAGCTTTTAAACTACTGTATAAGATTTATTAATTATCATTTTATATTTAGAAGATTCTAAGCCCACAATCATATTCAGCGGGATATCAATGAAGGTTTGTAATTATTTTTTATATTAATTTTTTATTATGGCATCTGAGGCTAGCCCAAACACTTGATACTTGATTAAGTGATATATTTATATCACTTTTATCAAATAAATATAAAAAAGGGAATTAAAAAATTAAATGTGAAATGTACAAATTAGAAGTATAGTTTATTAACATATATTATTATGCTTTTATGAAAACTGTATTCAGGATTTATTTTGTAAAACTTGTTTGCTAAAATAAAAATTATAAAAAATTATTATAAATAAAAATAATCTAAAGTGTAAGTAAATTTATTGGAATATAGAATATATTAGGAGCACCTGTAATGGGCTCTTTGGTATGTACCCACCTGCAATGGAGGTGGCGCTTAACCTCCACTGCCACACTGTAGACAGTGGATACACCCTTATTTAAATACTCCCGCCTGCTGGTGAAAGACATTAGGGTCAGGTGGGAGTGAAGCAGAAGCTTTTCAGGAGGGGCTGCAAACCCGTATATCCCAGCCAGGACCAGGGCATCTTGGATCACATGGTCAACCAAGTTGTATCTGGGGGGGACCTTCTTCCCATCCAGGGAGAACCAGGCCTTGTCAATCCCAAGTAGGACCCCTTCTAGGTCCTCTATCCTGGGGCCAATCCCAAAGAAGAAAAGATATCCCAGGTAAACCACAAGGTAAAGCCTTTGCCCAGCAAAGGCTTCAGTAAACTTGCACAGCTTATTGTAGACAGTACTGAATTTCTTCTCTTGTTTGGTTTTAGCAAAGGTCAGCTCCATGGCTGCAGGGACCCCTGTCTTGTCAGTGCTCCAGGACAGCCCAAAGTCAGCAAGGAGGATTTTGGATTTCTTGAAAGATGTTGCATCTGCAACAGCCACTCTTCCAACTGTGCGCCCAAATTTCTATAGCAGGTAAGAGAGTGTGTGCTCCAATGGAAAGCAGAAGCATAAGCTGTATGGGCCTGGCTCATCTCCAGTATATTCTTGAATGAGAGCATTGCTGGGACGTCCCAAACAAGCTCAATGGAGTTTACACAGTAAAGTCCACTGAGGGATACCTTGTCCAGGCAGATTGATTGGGCATCCTTGTAGGCAGTAACTGCCCACTTGGATGCCCCCTTGGCATGTGTCAGCCCAGCTAGTGCTTCCCTTGTCATTTGGAAGGACCCATGAATTCTGTTTTCAAGCTCCTGCAAGATAGGGGGGACAGAAACAGTTTCTTGGCCACATGGCTGACAAAGTTGGCATAAAACGTGGCAGGGACAAAGGGGACCAGGACCTGGGGGATTTCACTTTCTATGTTTTCTAAAAAAAAGGTAATAATTTTGAATTTTTATTAATTTTGTTTTTTAGCTTACCTTTGCATGTTTCCTCTTTGCCTGCAGCCTCAGCCGGCTTGGCCATTATTAGCGCAAGCAATTGCGCTGCAATTCTGTGTCCTTGGTTCTGGCTTGCTTGGCTGGCTGGCTTGAGATGTGCATACATCTCAGGGTTGTTGACCCAGAAAGACAGAGTGGAGAGGGCAAGAGACTTGAATTGAAGGCCTTTCACAAAGGTCTTCTGGCTATTTAAAAGATGTTTGATTGTTGTTTCTGAGGTGTCTGGCATCTTGGCCATAAGTGCCTTGGCGGACACCTTGTCAATCTTGTCCCCTGTAAGGACAACAGCCTTCACTTTTTCCTTGACCTTTTGGTCAATGTCTTTGATTTTGACAACTGCCAAGTTAAGATCCTTCAAAAGCTTCTCCAATTCTCTCATTGATTTTTTACTAACATTTCCATATGTTTTTATAGCTTTCATCCCAATAAACTTTGTGTTATTCTGATACTATTTCCTCTTTGTTTATTTTTGTTTGTTTTTCCATTTACTATATTATCCCATTTTTACCCATTGTGTATATGTTTTACGCTCAACTCAATATGTGTTGTTTGCTTTGTGTTGGCATTGTTTCCTTAATTGCTGTCAGAAAATTGTGGACCATGGTATTTTATCATCTGCCAGATGATATCCTAAGTCTTCTAACATTAGGAAAGTACAGAGAACCTGTGACTTTGGTGTAACCTTTGGCCTGGAATATTTTGTTGTCATCAGAAGTAGAAAGTCTGACAGGGCCAAAGGCCAAAAGGATTTGGGACAGTTCTTCCTACTTCTGGATATAGGTTCATATGTGTTGTCTCTATATTTTACTATAGATAATTATACTGTATGACAACAGGGTCATCTTTTGCTCTCCACTAATAAAGCCTAAGAGAGGATTTCATTAAGGAAATAAGACTTGGATCAATCATCAAGTCAATATGGAAGCATCAGTCTTTTATTCTAATGGACTGGCTTTAAGGTGGCCCGCCTGCCTGCGTTTTATCTGAGTTAGCTCACAACGCTAAAAGAGACTGAAGTAGCATTAGGTCAGCACAGCAGGAGGCCCATTGTTTTGGGATTGTTTTAACAGAAGGCTAACTTGACATATTCCATAGATTGTTATCCTTTCTCTCTACCTGGGACACTTACAGGGCTAGCTAGCCAGTGGTTGGCTACTAGTTCACAGAGATGATTGTTTCACTTAATCAGAGCTACTCTAATACAATAGGCTTGAGGCCTTTTTATCTTAGATTATTTGGCCTGACAGCCTAATCCATGCTGGACTCTTCTAGAAGTGTTTCAGATGATGGCCCATATGATGGCCCTTGTTCAAGGATATGATTAAAAATTAGAATAGTAGTTATTATAAGAAGCATGTTTGAGGTGGTTGTTGAGGTGGACTAATTAATTACACAATATCTGCATGTTTATCTCATTAATTAGGAATAGGTTTTTAATGCCAGTATATGATTTTATTATTGGTTTCACAAATCTGTGGCCTGCATTATTTTGTTGAAACCATTCCTAAGAGCAATTGCAAGCTGGCCTGTGTTATTTTGTTGAAACCATTACTAAGAGTAATTAACTGCTGGCCCACATTATTTTGTTAAATCTATTCCTAAAAGTAATCAACTGCTGGCCTGTGTTATTTTGTTGAATCCATTAATTAGTCAATATTCCAAAATCTTGATAATTGCCATATTATTTTTAGCACTTAAACACAGCCCCTTGTGAAAATATTAACAATAATTTGGTGATCAGCTAAATTTAAATTATAAAATTATAAGTTTATTGATTTAGATAAAGTTGTTACTGATTTGAATTCAAAACCTTAATGATAAACTTTAAACCAATCAGGAGACAAGTGATAAAGTGATTGTTGTGACAAAAAGGGTCATTCAATAATTCTTTGATGCATATGCACTAATTAATCTGATTGGCTGGTTGTTTTGCCATTGTGTGCCATTGCTGCTGTGGCAAGTTGTCGATGGACTAGTGCTAACCCAGCAGCTGATTGAGCACTAGTCTACCAACAACTTGCCATAGCAACAATGGCACACAATAGCAAAACAACCAGCCAATCATATTAATTAGCGCACATGCATCAAAGAATTATTGAATGCCCCTTTATGTCACAACAATCACTTTATCACTTGGCTTCTGATTGGCTTAAATTTTATCATTAAGGTTTTGAATTTGGATCAGCAACAACTTTATCTAAACACAATTAACCTATAATTTTATAAATCAAATTTAGCTTATCACCAAATTGTTGTTAATATTTTCACAGGGGACTGTGTTTAAGTGCTAAAGATAACTGTGTTCTGAATCTAGATACATGGCATAGTAAATATATGATTTTATAGAAAAAAGCTGAACATAAAGAATAAAAACAACTATAATCAAAGAGAACATTAACAATTGAAATTCAGAATAAAGATAATATAAATAGAAAATGTTTGGCAACAGGGGGTTTATTGGGGCAGGGAAGAGTAATGCCTAGTAGGCAGACTAGCACAGGAAGGAAAGCGTAAAGGTGGTGCTGGCCTGTGAGGTCTGGGATTGGATAAGAGGGGCTTGCAGGTGGGGGGTGGGAGGGAGTGTTGAACCAATCATATCTATTGTAATGGCTGCAATATAATTTTGTCATATTTCTCATCTTTCATTGCCTTGATTGGCTGGTAGGTGGCTGTGACACTGGGTGTGAGGCACTTATTCTTGCGTGATTGGTTGCCCATGTTCACATGGAAAACCATTTGGGCAAAAAATTCTGACACCATCTGGCAGCCAAAGAGAGGCTTGTGGTTGAAGACCCCAAGATAAAGATCATTAAAAGTCTGAGGGCGGCACTCCTGGAGTGTATCTCCAATATTAAAGAACACAATATCAGCCAGATGGATGTCCGTGTGGCTGGCTGGCTGGGTACACAGAGGCCTGATGCCTGCGTTACTGGATGGCCTTGAGGGCAGTGGAGCTACCCTTCATCTGGTGGCTCAAAAAAACCTGGTGCTTGAAATCCAAGCCATCCCAGGAGTCAAGTAATCCACCAAGGATGTGGCTGTACTTGTAGCCATTAGTGAAATCTAGGTTTTTCAATAGTTGACAAAACCCTTGGCTTAAACAGCCATAAATGCACCAATGAACGACCCCTTCTTGGCCTTATTCCTTCTATTCTTGGCAGCAGCTTTTCCTTGCTCACCAAAATTGTCAAACACAATTGATAACTTTTAGTACAGTACAAACATAACGCCGTCTGACAAACTTGTCAGGCATCAGACCAGGGTTGATTTGATGGCATAATCTTACAGGGAATTCTCAGTGCCATCCCATTGGTTGCCGTCAACATTGGTAAGAATCTATATTGAAGTCACCTTTCCATGCATCCAGAGCTGCACCATGCGCTCAGACACCCAAATGCCATGGTGCGCAAGTTGCTTCCAGACCTGGGTCAAGGGAAGCTTGGGGTCCTGCTGAAAGAGGTCAAGCATTATTGGGTACGCCTCTGTGATTTGGGACTTGGGGGTCTTCTTTGGCTTCTTGGCAGTCCTGATCAGATTCCCCTTATTTATCAGGTTGTAGAATTCCCGCATGACAGTAGCCCGGGTAAATTTCAATTGGTCAGCAATCTGATCCCAGGACAGACCCTGCAGGTTCAGTGCCACAATTTCCTGAAGAATTTGGGCAGTGATGATTTGTTGCTTGGGGCACTGGGCCAGGGGAGCTGAATCCTGATTGGCTGTAGGGGGTAGGTTGGCTTGTGGTGGGAAGTTGTTCCAAATCAAGATTGCCATCCTGATTGGTTGATTGACAGGCAGCTAGTGTGGGGGTGGGTAAGGGAGAAGGGGTAGAGCTAGACACTACGTGACTACTGAACAAGTAAAAAACATAGGGGTTGGGGGTCAGGTACAGGTTGGCTTCCTTGTTACCTGCCTCAAAGGCTTGGATATAAACAAGTGCCTCCATGCCCTGAGCCTTGCCTCCATTGAAGCTGGCTTGGCTGCTGGCGCCGTTGAAAATGTTGCTGTTGAAAACCATATTGAACTAAAACCAAGGATAAAATCACTAAAAGTAGAAGTTTAAAATTCTATAATTTATTTTTATTTAATCACCATTCCATATTTGGAAGGTTCTCAAAACCATTATACAAAAATTTGGATCCATGAAACTGAATAAACACATCTTTCTCTAAATTGGATAACTGTTGATTGGCTGTAAAACTGTTGTACTTCTATTTTAGGCTGCTCACACTTCACATCTTGTGTGACTTCATTTCATTTCATGCTTGTTGAATCTTGCTTCTAGATTGCCCAAATTTTGTTTCATTTTAGTCCTTCTGTTGCTACCTCATATGAATCCTGCTTGGATTATAATATACTCTGGGATGGCATCCATCCATCTCACTTGTTGTGTCAGTTCATTTTGTTTTGTGGTTTAAACAACACTGCTTGATATTTGATATAATTTTGTATAATGGGCTAGTAAAATTTTGTTTTTTATTTGACAGTTCATTTATTAACCAATTTTTTAAAGTATTTGAATCCTGAATCTTGCGCAACTTGGATTTTGTTCAAATCTGAAATCATTTTGTTTAAATCTGAGGTATTTTTGGTTGTTGTCGTAGCTTTTAAAGCTACTGCAATACTGTGCTGTTGTCTGCTGCTCCTGCGGAGAACATAGCTCCTGGTCTTCATATTCTGTGGAGCAATGGAATGAATTCCCAAGCCAAGCCTGACAGTTAGGGAATAAGTTAAGAGATGTAACTAATTAATATAGAATTTTAAATATTGAGGAACCAATTCCCCCCAGTTTGAAGCTACTAACTGCTTCATATCTCCAGAAGCATCTCCAAATTTCCTCATCCTCTTCACCTGTTCATCATATTATCTTCTTCCTATCATGCTATAAAAATCTGGTAAGTGATATTTTACTATTTGTTAAATCAATAAGGTCTCATTCACCCCAAGTGAATTATTGTCTCTTTTAGCTTGATTTAACCATTTTAATTCTAAACCATGAGACTACCCAAGACTTCCATTGTGAAGTATCTTGGGTATAAATGGATCTTCTGGATGATCTTGTTGCAGGCTATCCAGGCCAGCATTTTTTCTAGGTTCACATGCCAACTCTGGTACCTCTCCTGAATCTCATTTCTTGGATAAGACTTGGTGTTGGGTAATACCAGGAGTTTTATATACTACTACTCCCTTATCCCACAACCCACATTGAAAGGAAGAACCTCAGAACTACCAGTCTGTCAACAAGACTGCCAAACCTCAGGTTTTCTGCCCTTTGGCATCAGCTTTCCTTTATGCTATTTAGGAGCATACTTCTTTCTAGGATGCTTCAATCAGCTTTTACCCAGTATTGCCTTTTTGGAGAACTATTCTACCTTGGGATGGTGTCCTTGCCGGTGAGTTCTCTTGTAGCTGGTCTAAATCATTCAGTAATCATTCACCACCTTGGAAGACTACTTTCAAGCGGGTAGGTGCCTGACACCAAGGTACCACTTTACTTTTACATTGAGCGCCGAGGCACTGGGTTTGATTCCCCATAATCTCAAATTCCTATATTAATTATATTAATAAGCATTATGCTTGGAGTATGCCAGGGAATTAGGAAGTGATCCTGAAGTAACTAAATTAAACCATGCCATCAAGGATCATCTGTGCTGGGTGAAATCAAGATATTCTATTGGTTAACGTGTGATAAGCAACAAACCTAGTGTGGGATTTTTGTCCACCAGTCCCCAAGTGTGTCCTGGATTGTAGCCAGGGACCAGCTGGAAGGGGTTGTCATTCTCTAGTAAGGGGAAATGTATCTCAGAAATATGTATAGGGGTCAAAATGGGCTTTATTCACTCTCAGAAGGAAGATCCCCTTAGAAACCTTCTGGTATATGGTCCAGGGGATCAAGGAAACAATATGGATTTGCCAATACTTGGAGTCCTCCAACAATATCTTGGACTCCTTGTACTTGGTCTTGGACTTCTGCACCTCAGACTTGGACTTCTTCTCCTTATATTTGGACTCCTGCTCCTTAAACTTGAACTCCAATACTTAAACTTGGACTCCAGCACCTTAAACTAGGACTCTGCACCTTAAACGTGGACTCAGGCACCTTAAACTTGGACTCAGGCGCTGCGTTTAGGATCCAGATTCTTATTCTTGGGCTCCTGCTCCGTTATCTTGGGTTGTATCAGTTCAACCAAGATCCTGCTGGTGATCAAAAGGCTTCCAAAACTTCTTGGCAGACACTCAGAAAGCCTCAGAAAGATCCTGTCAAAGACCCGGAAAGACCTCCAAAAAGACTGTCAAAAGACCCCGTAACTTTCCAGCCAGCCACCTTCTTATAGTGTCTTTTTCCCAACAGTTCCGCCTTCAAAATGGCTTTCTTCATAAGCTTAAACCATTGCTGCTCACTTTTTCCTATACTAACTTAAGCTTACAAACTTACTTTCACAAAAGCTTAAATTATTAATTCACTATTTCCTTGCTTATACTTTAAGCTTTAGGCTTCCAACCAATCATTTTATCAGGAAACCTTCCAGAACTCAACCAATAAATGCAGAGCGCATAAATAGACCATTCCTGAAGTTCCACCGGGATTGCTCAAATCAACAACTCTTTGTGCACCAAAACGTTAACTGGTCCATTATTCCTGCACCATTTCTCCCTGCATTCAACCTAAACCCATTTAAATGGTAGAATACTATTTAAATTGTTCTTTATGGACCTCTTCAACCTTTTCCCCATATATTTACAAATATTTTAAAATCCAAGGAAAATGTCCCACCAAAACAACTTTGTATCCTGCTCTCATAGCAACATACCTTTGTCTATCCTAGGAACTTAATAAATAAATATCTTACCCACACTTCTATCCACATTCCTTCTTGATTTTAATACTAAACCAAGGCAAAAAATTCCACATTTTACCACCTTGGCAAATCAATTTGGCAAAATCTTGGCTCATTTCTCTGAACCACCTGTTCTTCATCATCATCTTCTGATCCTTCAGCCAGCTCCTGTATCATGATCAGCTAGTCCTGCATCATAATCTTCTGGTCCTTCAGCTTATTCTCAACCAGTTCCTCAACAAATCCTCACTAGGAACCTCCTTAGTTTCCTCTGCACACTGAACTATATTGGTTCCCACAATTCAATATGAATTAACAGTCCGTCAACTAGCCTTCACTGTGATCAAACAGTCCCTCTTGCTAGTCTTCTCTGTTAATTCCGTGAACCACCTCAGTTTTTATCTCAGTCCCCATTACCAGAACTTGTAGACCCAGGCATGAGTCTACATTGAACTGGCGTTTGACTGGGCCCTTTCAAGTGGCACTCCACTTAGGTCATTCAACCATAGATCAATGTCTATGCGTTGTCTTTACTAACCCAGGTGATTAAGTCTGAGCTTTCAGTTGCAGAGTAATCAGCTCTACTTCCCAGAGGCCTTATCACACCAAGTTCTGCAGCTTGCTTCCCCAAGCAAACCGCCTTGGTGACACCTCTGAGCAAATCTATGCCCTCCAATGCTCACTTTGGGTTTCCCCTAAAGCTTCCATAGGGGCATAAATGAGGATACCCTACCAGTCTGTTAGGTAGGATGCTTTCTCACAGACCTCCTGTAAGTGTATTAGGTTACGTAGAGCCCTCAGAGCTCTTCCCCTCCCTGGCAGCCCGCGTTACCCGCCAGGGGTCCAAAACCTACTCCCCCAGACAGACAAAGTTCCCTGCTTGCTATTTCAGTCTGCACCCTTCCACAGCCACAGTTCCCTGCTAGGTGAAGAACTATAGGCCAAAACAGCCAATATCTTCTGCTGGGTGGAGGCAAAATTTGCCTCTGGTAGTCCTATGTTACCTACTAGGCTCACCTTCACTGAACAACCAAACTTTTGCTTAGCCAACATTAGCCCCACCTGCAAACCACCAAACATGTGGATCATCACACCTAGATTAATAATTAACCAAACAAGGGGTGTGTTATAATATCCTAGAAAACATTACTAGCAGCCAAGGAATTAACCTTGCAGAAGTTATAAGAATAATTAATCCATTACAATTTAGAAAAATCTTGACCATATTTGATATATCTTTAATCTGGTTGACCTTTATCCTAATTCTTAAGTGCTTCTGCGCAATCAGAAGCCATTGCTAGACAATAATCATGGTTCCATTTAATCCTGGCTCTTCTGATACAATACTACTCATATCCTCACATATGACTATATTCAAGAAAATGTCATGTGCCTAAAATCTGAAAAAATTGTGGTGCTGTAATGCAAAAAGTGTGTCTTAGCTTATCCAAGTAAAGTTCCTCTTGAGTCACAAGGCTTGTTCAAGTTGTGTTCCGCTTAGCATCTGGATTGGTAGATCCCCATCATAGATGGCTGAATGATAGTAGTGCCACTGGCTTACTAATTAATTTGTGAGTCACTCAGTGACTTATTCAGTGTATCACTTGGGGTGTTAATTTTCTGAGAGGAAGTAATCAAAGATGTGCAACATCTCCTCCTGGGGTGCTGGAAGGTGGAACCTTGGGAATTTTCTTGAGGGAGTTGGGGACAAATGCTTGATATTGATCTGGTTTGTTGTTGGGAGCAGGGAGTCTGGAGTTGTGTTGAGCTGTTCTTGCTTTTCATAGGTGGAGGCGGTCATGGTGCATGCGCTTGAGCTCTGTTTGGGTGACAATACCCTTGATGAGGTAGGTGTTTTTGGGCTTGACTTCCATGAAAATGCCTGGCCCACGTCACCCTGGGTTCAACTTATGCTGATCATGGTTGAAAACCCAGATTTTGTCCCCAACTTGGAATCTTTCTTACTGTAGAGGGATTTACTCTATCTTGACTCTTTTTTGTTCTATGTCTTCCTGGCCTTTTCTGGCCCATTTTACGTCAGTATCACTGTTGTCTGGCACTTTCTTAGGTAGAGGTAACCAAGGTCCTGAGGTGGTACTAAAAAGGGCGGGCTTTTGCCCATAGACAAGCTCATATGGGCTTTTGCCTGTGTTGCAATTGACTTGAGTCCTGAATACCATGAGTGCTGTGGGTAACATTTTGACCCAGGCTTTTGGATTGTTAGAAGATAACTTACTGAGGGCTTCCACTAGTGAGCCATTTAGTTGTTCTACTCTTCCATTTGCTTGCAGGTGGTAGTGACTAGCTATGGTCTGTTTGATTACATTCTTAGTGAGGTAGACATTGGTGTGAACAGTCTTAAGTTCAGTTCCCCCATCTGTGATCAGGAGGTCTGGTTTTCTGAACTTAGCTATGATCTCTTTGCCAATAAATTATCTCACATCATTGCCTTTGTGTTCTTTTGTAGCTTGTGCTACAGGCAACCTAGTTGTATAGTTAATAGCTGTTATGATGTACTTTTTGCCTTTGTTTTTGCCAGGCATTGGTCCCATAATATCCAGTGACCATACCTTGAAGGGTTGTGTGATGGATACAGGTACTACTGACTTGGGTGGAGCTTTGGTTTGGGCGCACTTTTCACAGACTTTGCATTGTTCCAGTACCTCTCTGATATCATCTAGCATGTTGGGCCACCAGTAGCGCGTCTTGAGATAATCATGCAAGTTCCTGCTACAAGTGTGTCCCAGATCTCTGTGATATTGGAGGATGGTTTCAATCTTCTGCATTGACAGGACGTAGGGTAAGTTGTTGCCATTTGGAAGTACTCAGTGCAAGGTACCACATACGTTTTTGAACATATATTTGTTCTTGAGGGCTTTCTCTTGGATTTCCATTGGTGTGCCAGGTGGGAACCCTTCCTGGAGATTCCCCATGATTAACATGGGCCAATTGGGGTCACCATCAGTGCGTAAAACATGTTTATTGTATAGCCTTGATAGGATGTCTGCAGTAAGCATTTCCTTACCTGGTTTGTATTTAATTTGTATGGGTTATCTCTGTATGAGGCTCATCCATTTGGCCTGTCTTCTTGATAGGTGTTGTTGTGTCTTAAAGAATATCAATGACTTGTGGTTGGTTAGCACTTTGAATATTTGTGCAGCTTCCAGATAGCATTGCCACTTTAAGAGGCAGTGCACAATAGCTACCAGTTCCTTGTCATGTATTGAGTATCTTTGTTCACCATAAGACAGTTTTCTTGACTTATACACCACAGGGAGGAAGTCCTTTTCTGCAGTTTGAATTTGGAGTACACCCCCAATGACATAATCAGATGCATCAGTTTATAACTTGTATACTCCTTCACAGTTTGGATATTGGAGGATAGGGGCAGTGACCATGTGCTCTTTTAATTGTCAGAAGTGTTGGTCTCTTAGTGATGTCTACACAAATTTTGTTGTTTTGCCTGTGATGGCTGATAGGGGCAGTTAGGGCGCCCCAGCCAGGAATGAATCTTCTAAAGTAGGCCATTATGCCCAGAAAGGTATGCAGTTCACTCTTATTTCTTGAGCTGGAATTCTGGTTGTGGCACATATCTTCTCTGGGTCTGATTTGATGACGTCCTTGCTGATAATGTAACCAAGTAATGGGAGTTCAGACAAGAAGAAGTTGCATTTTGAGGGTTTGGCAATGAGTTGATTATTTTGAAGAGTTTGGAGGACAAGGCAGACATCTTCCCAGCGTTGTGTTACATTTGGACTGTATATGATCATGTTGTCTAGGTAGATGATTGCTCTCTTTACCATGTGTTCCTTGAAGACTTTGTTCATGAAGGTCACAAAGGTGCTAGGAGCGTTTGTAATACCAAAATTGAGAACCACACATTCAAAGGATCCATACTTGGTTCTGAATGCAGTTTTAGGTATGTCCTCTGGTTTTACACAAATTTGGTGATATTCTTCTGTCAAGTTGATTTTTCTTAAGACTTGGGACTCCTGGGCATCAAAAAGGTCATTGATCAGGGGCAGGGGATACATGTTCTTAATTGTGACCTTGTTGAGTGCTCTGTAGTCTGTGACTAGGAGAAGTCCACCATCTTTTTTTGCTACAAAGAATACAGCGGCACCCTAAGCCAATTTTGAGGATCAAATGAGGCCCTTCTCAAGTGCTTTGTCAAGGTAAGATTTTAGGGTGTCATCTTCTTGTGGTGTTAGGCAGTATATGTGGCGTACCTTTGGAACACTTCCCTTGAGTTTGATTTTTTGTTGTATGCCTTGGTTGGGTGGTAACCCTGGTAAAGTTTCTTGGAAGACAGAGGAAAATTCAATGGTCATCTGTGCTTGGATTGGGTCTCTCTCACGTCTGGTTTCTGTATTTTTGAAGTAGATAACCTCATACGTGCAGGAGTTTCAATTGATTCTGCTAGGGTCCTTTTCCTCTTCTGTCTCCATGATTTTCACAAACATGTGATCTTTTATAAATGTGTCAATATGAGTTGGGTAGACATTGTGGTGCACCTCTCTTTGTTTTAAGGCAAGGGTAGCACTATTCCAGTTGATGTGAGGCTTGGTATTACTCATCCAGTCTAGGCCAAGTATGATGTCGTATTTGGGTATTGGTATGATTGGGCCACTAAGGGTAGTGTCAGGCACCCACCCACTTGTAAGTAATTTCCCAAGGTGGTGAATGATTGCAGATGGATTTAGACCAGTTACCAACAAACCCATGGGCAGGGTCATCATACCAATATGAAAGAGTTCTCCAACTAGGCAATATCAGCCTAAGAGCATATTAAAACAGCCAAGGAAGAAGTATGCTCCTAGGTAACACAAGAGGAAGGCATATGCCAATGGATGAAAGATCTGTGGTTTGAAAATCTTGGGTACAGACTTGTAGTTCTGATGCTCTTCCTTCTGAGGTGGGTTGTGAGACAAGGGCGTAGCAGTATACCATAATCCTGGGATTACCTGGCGCCATGAGCTATCTAAGAATTGAGTTTTAGAAGAAGTGCCAGAGTCTACATGCAAATCTATCAAAATGCTGGCAAACATAGCTAACAACAAGACCATCCAATAGATCCATTTATACCCAAGAGACTCCATAAAAGAAGTCTTGGGTAATCTCATGGTTAGGATTGAGAAAGGTTTATTTCAAGCTAAGAATGGACAATGATTCACTTGGGGTGAATTTAGACTTTATTGATTGAACAAGTAAAAGATCATAAATCACCAGCATTTTATAGCATGGAAGCTAAATGATAGTCTGGAGATAAAAAATAAAGGAGATCAATCACTTGGGGATGAAATTGGGGAAATTTGGAGGGAAACTGGATATTCTAGGCAGTTGAAATTTAAGCTAGAATTATTTGCATTACTGATCAAATAGAACTGACCTCAGAAACATTAAAGCATTAAATGCTTTAAAATAATTTGCCTTTCAGGCAGAAATCAACAAGAGAACCCAGCTATTCCCCAGTTAAAACTGGGGAAGGAGAACAAGGAACAACAGAACCAGAGGCCAACAGACAATCCAGAGTAAGAACAGGGTCAAAACAGTTGTTATTGTCATCAAAGTGATTAAAAAATCCATTAAAAGGATTGACGTAAACCTGCTTGGCTGGAATCAAGTTTGAAAGGTAACAATTTGCTCTTTACGACTTAACTAATCACACTCTCTTAGGTGAAATAGCGTTCAAAAGAGAATAAGACCTGGGTTTGAATCCCGTTGACATTAATACTGGTTCTAGAAGCAATTATGAACCCAACTCAACAGGTAATAAAGAGCAGATAGTACCAACTAACTCATTGCCTTTAGGAAACCCAATAGAACCCAAAAGAGAGAAAATTTCTTCTCCTATGCCCAGGAATAAACTGTTGCCAGGAATTTCAGAAAAGACATTCCTGACAGGTAGTCTATACATCTCCTATTTGGGCACAGAAAAGTTTTGCTTCCCTGGTGAATGGTGTGCTCCTATTATCTGCCATGATAACTCTTTTGACATTAATTTGTACTGTGAGTAGTTTCATGAGATTGGAAATTTTATTGTCAACAAGGGATTGATCTGCTCTAGTTTCAAATAGTGCTGTGCCCTGATATCTGCAAAAGCAGAAAGGATAAGTGAGGAGTTTATTTATAGTTTGGGCGGCAAACAGTAGAGGATTGCTGGAGGGTACTTGGATCATGGTGATTGAATCCACATCCTGGTCCCTGTATGAGTCTTGTAGGTTGGGAGAGGGCAGCTTGCCTAGGCACTCCCCTGAGCTTTTCCCTCCTCATTGGTATTTTTGGTGCTTGCCTGGTTGGCTTGAGCGGTGTGATTCACGTTTTGAGGATGGGTGTTATTGCTTTGGTTATTCTGCTTGTTAGGGTGAGGGTCCTTTTTTGTTGTGGGACTCTATTTTTGTTTGTTTGTTGCATGTAAGTTATCAGACTTTTGGGCTGCATACTTTCCTATCAATCATACATCTTCAAGATCCTTGCAGCAGGTCATGTCAAACTGGCGCCTGATGTGTGTGGGGAGGTCATTGTAGAAGTATAATTGTGATCCAGCTTTGTCAAAGTTAATTGTACTGTGGGCTTGGTCATGTAAGTCTTCATATGCTGCAATTTACTCCTCAATTGTTCATGTCATCTTGAAGTTTCTAAGTTCTGTCATGATTACTATGTTGGAGACTTTCATGGCAAACTTTTTTTGAAAGGCGGCTTTGAACATTTCCCAGTTTTCATTTTGATCAGGGTGTTGCTCAAGCCACTTGCTTACAAAACGTGAGGCAGTCCCTGTGACACAAAGGGCAATTTCACTGGTCCAGAGTCTGCAGGGGTAGCCCTCTTGTGTAAACTTGCTTTGTGTGCTGTTAATCAAGAGCTTGGTATTTTCCTGGCGTAATCCTGCAAACGTCCCAATTTCTGCTGAGTGTAGGCGTTGAAATATGATGCTGGGTATCTTGGTTGGCTGTGAGCCTGAAGTTGGAGGCAGGCTTAGGAGTTTACAGGTGTTGAGGAGATTATACTGTTTGGTGAGGACAAGGACATTGTTGAAGACAAAAGAGTCTGTGGGGACATCCTGTCCCTCTTTATAGTCTCTTCAACCTGCAGGAAGGGTCATTTTCTGGTTTTTTTTCTTGAGAGGAATTTTTCCTTATAGTTGCGTAAGTGTGGATAACCTACCTGTGCTACCACTGTTGTGAATATACTTCCTGGAAGTATAATAAACAAGATAAAGGGGGGAATTAAGAAGATAATAATACTTTATTGTATATGAGTATAGAATAATATATAGTATCATGATAAGCCACATACTATCCATGTATGTCATGATGATTATGGGGCTTATCTGAGCAATGTTCCTCTTAAGTCATGAGGCTTGTTCAAGTTGTGTTCTGCTTAGGATATGGAATGTTTGATCCCTGTAATAGATGGCCAAATGATAGTAGTTCCACCAACTTAATGATCAGTTGGTGAACCATTTGGTGAATCTTCTGATGAGTTGCTTGGGGCATTAATTACCTGAGAGGGAGTAATCAAATATGTTGCAACATATTGCTTTTTTTTGTTTAAAATGTGCACTGTTAATTGTATGTATTGATAAATTTTATCTTTCTATTAATTTTAATCCCAAAACAGAAACTCAGCATATTTATTTTCATTTCATGCTCTAGATTGTATATCTTAATCAGTATGAACTAGTAACAGTATTATAGACTTATTGATTTATTGTGGTATTTGACTTTTTGTTTTCTATTTCAGTTGCTAATTGGGGTTTGGTGTTGGATCAAGTTTATCACTCTTGTCACTGATTTCAATGTGTTCATAAAAAATAGTAAAAATAGTATATTTGTTCTGTGACTGAAGCTCAAGTGTTCTTGTGCTTGGTACATTTGTTGTTGAATCATCATACAGTTATTCCCAGTTTTCATAGGCCATTGTATGACTGGACATTTTTGCCAGATAGCACATATTTTCTGTTTAATTAGCTTCTATTTCTATCTAAAAGGTTAGAAATTGTTGTGTGACTGAACCTATGGGTTCTGAACTGAACAATTTACATTTATCTCAACAGGTTTGAGAACTACTATACAGTGTTCTATCTGTACACACCACACAACTGAATCCCTTAACCATGCCGTAAATTGTGCCATTAATGCTATTTTGATATGGCCTTTGAATAACAATATGTGTGAAGACTTGGTTGGCTTTGCTTTTGACTTCAGGAATTCCTCACTTTCCGTAAATGGGTCTAATCCAATCTCCACCCATTCCAGAATACCATACCTGCCCTTGTCTGATCCTGATATAACCTCATCACAATGTGACCCCTTCTGCCACTCTATCTACCTAATAGTGATCATCAACCCTTGTCTAATATTTAAGTAGAATCATTTCTCCTAATAAAGACAAGTTTATACACATTTGCATTGGCTTTAACAATCTTCAATCTTTTTCCTGTCCTTTCTGCCAAAAGGACTTTCACATCTTGTATTCCAGGAAATTAAGGTATGTGCCCTTAATTTTGCCCTGAAGGCTAACCCAAGGCTAGCTTCAAACCTCAAATCTTTTTTATAAAGACTTCCTGCTGTGTCCTCCTGGATGTCATCCCCATGAGCCAAACACAACAAAATGGTGCTCACTACGGGGGCTGCAAGTCCCTTGGTTACCCTGTTCCCGCGTGCATTCTCTGGTTCTTCCCCCCTTGTTTCTGAAGTACCCAATCAACCTAAAGTTTCTAGTCCTCCTCTAGAAGAGGATATCACCAATGCTCCCTCAACTCCTATGATACTGGTGCTGTCTCCTGGGCCCGCATGGGCCCCCCTTTCAGCTTTCTCTCTCAACTACAAGCAAGCTTGTGCTGCCGCCTGCTCTCTCCTCTACTCAGGCACTGTGGCAATGCATACTATCCCTGGTCTCTGTACTGGGTATGCTTCCAAAGACCTGTATTCCCTCCTCTTGGACTTTGGTCTTCCCCCCTGCATTTATGTAATCAATGGAGACTATTGGTGTGTTAGTTAACCAGTTTATCCTAACCGTTTTGGTGCATCATCAATTAGAGCTAGGATCTCAGAACCAGCTTTTGACTGCTGTAGCCACTGCTGTCTCCAACAACCATGCGCAAAATATGGCCTATCAAGAATGGTCCCATAGCCTCTTTGCTTATATTTCAGATAACCAGCGCAACTTGCTGGCTTCTCAGAAGTACTTAACCTTGTCCTTGAACTCTCTTTGCTCCTTGCTCCCTGGATATATCAAGGATTGACTGTGCAAATTGGATGAGTATCAAGAAATGTGGCGTGGTCAAATTGAGGCCGCTCTTCTAAAACATTGTCAGGATTTTGAGACTCTGGTTACTGAACTCAACCAATTTTGGAAGCATATTAATTCTCAGCTTGAGCTGGTTGGGACTCATGTTGATACTTGGGGCCGCCATCTGCACCATCAGTTTGGTCTGGATAAGGCTGTGTCAGGAGACACTCTGTATCAAGTGCAAAACTATGTTGATGATAGAGTAGCTTCTATCAAAGTGACTCCTCCCACTCCTGCTGTGGAGGTCCCGTCTGCCTTTGAAGCTAAGGTATGGGAAGCCATAGCTGAACTCAAAGCCACTACCCAACGTCAAGCCTCTGTTCCAAATCATCCTCCAGTAGAACCTATGCCCAACCCTTGCATTGCCTTGCTAACCAACTGAGTAGCTACCTTGCAAGAAGAGATTGAATTTTTAAGACAACACCTCTCTGACCCTGATGATTTGTCCTCTGAGTCTGGTGGCAAAGGGGAGGCTTAGGTCACTGGTACTCCTACCCCTAGCAATCATGGGTGCTGCCCTGGCTTGGAAGGCCAACTCTGTGTCAACTGTGCCCTTGCCCTGGATCAGCTAGCAGAAGTAAAAAATGACATTGCAGATAGGCAAGACACTCTGGAAAGGGAGGTACAGAACCTCTCTTGCTTGAAAGAGACAATAAATGGACAGGTTGACCCTCTGGCTTCTCAAACAACTTCCTTGGTAACTTTTATCAATGAGATAGCTGGGACAATCACAGTGCAACAGATTAAGATTGATGAATTTGGGGCTGCTGCCACTACCGCCAGAGATATCAGTGGACAGAAAAGCTCTACACTGGATACCCTGTAAGAGAGCCTTTGACTTCTCTGGGCTAGACAACCTGCTGACAAATATGAGTTTGAGTGCAACCCCCACATCAATGTCCTCAACCCAGGTAACAACAGTCAGTCCACTTCATTGTCCATTGTTCCCAACTATAAGTTCTCCTTAAAGCAGATATTTGATCCCAAAACCTCCACCATTGCTGCCTTCCTGAACATTTACAAGACTGCAATGTGTAGAGCTACTGAAAAACTAAAAAAGTAACATATTCTTACCTGCCTGCATCCTATGTGTCAATAAGTTGTGGTCCCCAAACTCCCTTCCATTGTCACTTGGGAGGACATGAAACAGCTCCTGATTGAAGAATTTGGAGGAGATCTCAGCTTGGAGGTCAAGAAAGATGCATTTATGCACATTGCCTTCAATCCCAATGATACCCTGGCTGAATTTACAGATTTCTTTTATATTGAAGGACAACAGTTAATCACCAGTCATCAGCTAACACCCTGTGAAGCTTACGTGGCATGTTCAAACGCTTTGAAGGTGAATCAGCTTCTGTGCCTGCACTTTAAGGCTCACAAAGCTTTTCTTACGTCCATGAAGAGTATTAAGATCCTATTGCAAGAAATGTATTTGACCAACAGGGGTACTGTGGTTTGCAAGAGTAAGGCCAACAACGCTGGAACCACCTCTTGTACTCTGTGCATTATGACTCTGGGCTCAAGTGGGCAGCCTAAGAGACAAGGATGTCACAATTGTGGTCAAATAGGGCACCACTCACATACCTGTACCAACCCTTGGGTAGAAGGTTGCAACCCAAAGAAGCAGGCAGGAAAAGAGAGGTCAGCTTAGAGGCAGAGACTCTTTTCTGACCCATCTCCCCTGTCTCCTCCTGATCCTCCATCTGATGAGGAATCTCCCACTTTGGCTGGCCCAACTATCCTTCACCTGTTCCACAATCTTTCTAGTGATTCTGAACCTGAAGATTCTGACTACAATGAATCAGATAGTTATGGCTACTCCGTGTTGGCTGTCCCAGGAACTGTGTTGGTCCCTTACAAGCTTTGCTCAGGGAGAACCACAACTACAACTTGCTCACTGTCAAGTGAAGCCAAGGTTATGGTGGCTCGCCCTTATCTAGTCCAGGCTCATTGACCTCCCTTCCTGGTAGACTCTTCTGAAGAAGCTGCTGAGTTAGCAGAAGCTCTCTTTCAGAATGTGACTGTATCCCTCCCTTTGCAGACTGTTTATAAGAAAATTCCTGCCTTAAAATGCATGTTAGCCAAATGGGAGAAAGAGTTGGAAGCTGCACAGGACGTTCTGGCTATCTTATTCCCCTTTGGGAAAGATACTACCCATGTGGAAGTGTCAATCCAAAAGGTTAAGATCAAGGCAATTCTGGAAACGGGCTCTCCAGTCAATGTGGTATCATTCAAGATAATGAAGAAGCTTAATCTGGCCCCTGATCTTAACTACACTCAATCATATGGTACTGCTGGCATGGCTCAAACCCAAGCCATTAATGCCTACTCTGCTCTGTCAATGAGTTTTGGGAAGCTTCTTATTGTGTCCCCTGCTGTTGTCCTGGAAAAAAAGCTATGAACTCCTGGTTGGTATGCAATTCCTCCAAGATTATAATGAAATTGTAAACCTACAAGATGGATATCTATTGCTCTTAGGATACAAGGTCCCTTTAATTTTTGAAGAACCTCTGTGCCTACCAGGCAAACGCCTTAAGACTTGTGTGCTAGAGTACCCCACTGGTATCTTCTTGCTCAAGTACAGAACTCATTCCTCTAATATGTGTTCCCCTCCTCCTTCCTGTCCTGCAGAGGAAGGAGTGCCTCTTCTTGCCCCCACATCTATTACCATCCCTCCAGGCTCCCAAGTGATTATAGACTTCTGGATATCTTATGAACTGCTTGAGAAGTCATTCCTGGAATTTTACTCTCCTGAATCTCTCAGCCTCAAAGAGCCTTGATTATGCCCAGTGATCTTAGTCCAAACCCATAAGAAGCCTGTAAAGTTGCTGCTAGCTAACCTGACTGCTTTGCCTATGCAAGTATTGCAGGGTCAATTTGTAAGGCACAGCCACATATTAGGAGCAGAACAGGTGGCGTCCCTCTACCCTTTTGGAACCTTCAGCAACTTCAATCTATCTGAAGAAACCCCTCAGGTTCTCTCCCTGTTCACTGCTGCCAACTTCTCACAATTATTTCCCCTTCAACAAAAAGAGGTGCTGGAATTACTTGACTAATTCAGTGATATCTTTGCCTTTGGACCTACAGACTATGGCCTAGCCAAAGGGGGTCATCCATCAGATAGATACTTTGATGTGCCGCCCTTCTTTGCCAAGCCCTACTGCCGTAGTAGGGTAGAGGATGCCCAGGTTTCTAAGGAGCTTAAACAACTCTTGGATGCTAGTCTCTTGGCTCCCTCTCAGTGCCCTTGGGCCTTTCCCTTGTTGATCCTTAAAAAGAAGGACGGAGGCCATCACATTATGATGGACTATTGCTGTCTAAACTTTCTTACAAAGAAGGATTCATACCCGTTGCCTAGGATTAATGATGCTCTCAACCAACTAGGAGGCTTAAAATTCTTCTCTGCTATGGATTTAGCTTCTGGATATTGACAGGTTGACTTGTCTCCAGAAGACCAGGAAAAGACTGCCCTTATCACTTTGGAAGGCCTCTATGAACTCACTTGCATGCCTCAAGGGCTCTGCAATGCCCCGGCTATGTTCCAAAGGGCTATGGACTCTATTCTACGGGATCTGAAGCTCTCCTGTGTTTTCGTATATCTTGACAATATCACTGTGTTCAGCTCCACCTTTACTGACCATTTGGATCACCTCAAAGATATCTTTCTCAAGATTTAAGAAGCTGGCTTGAAGCTCAAACCCTCCAAGTGCTCCTTCTTTAAAGGGTGACTAAAATTCTTGGGCCATGAAGTCGCTCAAACTAGAAACACCCCATGAATAATAAGGTGAAAGCATTGACAAGATGCTGCCTCCCACAAATCTACGGGAGGTCCAAGTATTTCTTGGTATGATGGGGTACTATCAATAATTCATCACTGATTTTGCTAAATTAAGCAAACCCCTTGTCCAGCTCCTTTGCAATGTACCCTTTGAGTGGACTGACAGTCAACAACAGTCTTTTGAAGCACTGATAGCCAAACTCAAAGAGGCTCCCATTCTAATCTACCCTTATTACAATAAAGAGTCCATCTTGTACACTGACGCTAGTGGAGTAGCTGTGGGTGCCATCCTAGCCCAGCTTGATGATGAAGGCGTCAACTGACTTATGGCCTATTCATCATGAGTCCTTAAAAAACATAAGAAGAACTATAGCATCACTGAAAAAGAATGCCTAGCTGTTCTGCATGCCATAAAACAGTTCTGGCACTACATCTACAGGACTCATTTCACGGTAGTCACAGACCACTCTTCCCTAAAGTGGCTACAGCAATTAAAAGAGCCCAAAGGTCAACTAGCCCATTGGGCTTTACGCCTTCAAGGATATGATTTCACTGTAGTAAATTGCCCTGGGGCGCAACATCAGAATGCTTATGGTTTGTCAAGAATGCCCATACTAGCCATCCATCCCGCTGACGCTGATTGCTTATATGAGTTGATAGGGTACCCTGACTCATGGACCACTGAACCATAAGAGATACACCTGGCTCTGCAGTCCCTATCAAAGGAGACTATCATTTGAGATAGGCAACTCTTCAAAAAAGTCAATAATGCCTATCTACCCTACGTTCGCCCTAGCATGAGGATAGCCATTATCCTCCAAGCTCACATTGACACTGGGCATGGGGGTATAGCCAAAACTCATGACTGGCTAAGAAAGAACTTCTACTGGGAGAACATGCAGCTTCTGATCCCTGATGTTCTTGCCTCCTGTCATTTGTGTCAACTCCAACGTCCTTGCCTGTCCCAACACCAATTCAAGCTCATCCCCCCTAAGCATGCTTTCCACACTGTGATTATTGATGCTGTTGGGCCTTTTCCTTGGTCTAGGTCTGGGTTTCAATTCATCTTGGTAGCTGTTGACCACTTTAGCAAATGGATCAAAGCCAGAGCAACCAAAGACATCT
Source organism: Entomophthora muscae (assembly GCA_014839935.2). NCBI lineage: Eukaryota > Fungi > Entomophthoromycota > Entomophthoromycetes > Entomophthorales > Entomophthoraceae > Entomophthora > Entomophthora muscae. Next base: position 294,674 of record QTSX02000786.1, on the reverse strand, counting down.
TCTACTGGCATGGTTGCCCTCAAATCCTGCTTTCTGACAATGGGACCAACTTTAATGCTTGCCTCATAACATCCATTGTAGAAGCTATAGGCACACACCAATCCTTCTCTGCACCATATAACCCTTTAACCCATGGGACTGTTGAACAAGAAAATTCCTCCCTTTTGTCCATCATGAGGAAACTTACCCTCTCTGATGCTGCCAACTGGGATATATTCCTCCCTGCTACTCTCTTTGTGTATTGCCTCAGTAGACACCAAGTCATTGGTCAGTCTCCCTTTGCCATGCTGTACGGGTGTGAAGCCACAACTCCCTCAATCTTAGGACATCCTTTAATCAAAGTTGATATGTCTGCCAATCCTGAAGCTCATGTCAAAGACTTGACTAACTGTATCATTGACATTCAGGCTACGACATATTCAACTGCCTATAAAGTTAAGGCTTTAGAGCTCTCGCCTTCCAATGCTTCCAGAGCCTCCCTCCCTGAGTACCAAGTAGGTGAACTAGTCCTCTATTATCAGAATTTTACTGGAGGCTGAGCCCATAAGCTTGACTCTCTTTGGGTAGGACCTTGTGAAGTCAACTTCAAGAAGAGCGTTGAGTATACTGTGAAGCTTCTGTCATCTGGCCGCCCTTTTGCCCAAGTTCATTCCAAATTCCTCCACAAATATTAACTCCCTGTGTCCAATCTTGAGGGGGGAGATGTTGTAAATTGCGCCATTAATGCTATTTTGATATGGACTTTGAATAAAAATATGTGCAAAGACTTGGTTGGTTTTGCTTTTGACTTCAGGAATTCCTCACTTTCTGTAAATAGGTCTAATCTAATCTCCACCCATTCCGTAATACCATACCTGCCCTTGTCTGATTCTGGTATGACCTCACCCCAACGTGACCCCCTTGACCACTCTGTCTACTTAATGAGTGATCATTGACCCTTGTCTACTATTTAAGTAGAATCATTTCTCCTAATAAAGACAAGTTTATCCACATTTGTGTTGGCTTTAATAATATTCAAGCCTTTTCCTTTCCTTTTGCCAAAAGGAATTCCTCATCTTGTATTCCAGGAAATTAAGGTATGTGCCCTTAATTTTGCACTGAAGGTTAACCCAAGGCTAGCTTCTAACCTCAAATATTTTGTTATAAAGATTTCCCACTGTGGTCTCCTAGATGTTGTCCCCAGGAGCCAAACACAACAAACCAAGAAGAGTCAGTTGTCTGCCTGGGCCACTACCCAGGGTTAGCTAGCCAGCAGATGACTACTAGTTGATGGAGGTTATTGTTTCACTTAATCAGAGCTACTCTAATACAATAGGATCAAGGTCCTTTTATCTTAGAGTGTTTAGCCTGGAAGCCCAATTCATGGTGGGCTTTTCTTGATGTAATACATGTGACAGTCCATATGATAGTCTTGAGTTATAGGATATAATTAAGATTATAATAGTAATTATTAAGAGATGCATATTTGGGTGCCAGTTGAGATGGATCAATTAACTGTGCAATATCTGCATGTTCTGTTCACTAATTTTGGAACAGGGATTTTTTAATGCCAGGATGGGATTTAGTTTTTGATTTATTGATCTTGCGGTCCAGTTGCTCATGTTTTTTGTTGAAACCATTGATTTAGCCACATAGCTGTGCACCAACAATTATTGATGGAATCCTTTAATTAGTCAATATCCCAAAATCCTGACGCTTCTAGACCAGGCTATGACAATTTGAGATAAGCTCTTATGGGTCTCTCTTGAGGGTACATTCTCTATTGGAGTTGATCTATTACTGAGTGGGTTCATTTATTGGCTTATCCAAACCAATGCTATATTGAATGCTTCTATATATCAACCTATTATTTGTAGTTTTTTTGTTAAAAAAGCCATCAAAGCTCTAAGTGACTGTTTTAGCATGGGATTGTAGATCTCTTGGAACGGGGTTTGCTTAGATATAATCCCAAATGCTATATTTTTATTTGGGTGGCACATTGTAGTTTGATTTTTATATTCATGGCCACCTGGTTAATACTGTATCCCAGCATTGTTGTTAATTGTATCTTCTAAAAGGTATAGTAGAAAGTAGGTTTCAAAAGCAATTGAAGCGGCTATACTTTGGTAACCTTCAGGATAAACCAGTCAGAATGTAACTTCCTCCATATTGGCAATCCCAAAAAGTCATTTTGGCTTCATCTGTCAAGATTTTACTTGAATATTTAAAGTAAAATTAGTTCTTAACATCAAGACCAGGTATTTAGGCCAAAAAGTACAGTCCTCAACTAATAAAAATGCCGAAATATTTGTTGGGAGTTGTTTACATAGAGGATATTGCATTCTAAAGGTTGCTTATATTTTGAATTTGATATCATTTTCAGCATTGAAGTTTGATGCATTGTGTGTATAATTCAGTGTTGGATATTTAAATTGGTGGTTTAATTAGCAACATAATAGCATTTAATGCACTAACTTGATGGCATGCTCTGGTCTGAATGTATTTAACTCAGCTGCAGTGAAAACTACTGTACCTGTCAAGGACATTTCTTGTCTCAGTGCTGTCCCAGTATCTTGTTCATCTAGAGTAGCCTCCTTATATATAATATCACAGGTAAATATCAATATTGATTTGCATGGTCAGTTTGACCTTTTAAAAAGAAGACAAATTCCAAGTTTATGTGAGTTTGATTTCAGTCTTGTAAAACTGGGGGCTACTTGGATCAACCGACTAAATTCCGGAATGGTTTGCATCGATATTTATTTGAACCGAGCCCGGAATTGAGTTTGGTTCATACAGGAGCTTTTATAATTGCAAATGTCAGATTCATTTCGTGATGGATTCAACACTGGGCCAAATAAAAGATTATCGACTTCAGCAAATCGATCGATGTTTGGAGCTTCAGCAACAGGTCCTAGCCCGGCCTTAGGGGCTGCAAGCTCAGCTGCAACAACAACCTCTTCCGGATTTTCTTTTGGAGCCACCTCGACAGCTTCAGGTACTTCTGCTTCTGGGTTTTCTTTTGGAGCCACTTCGACAGCTTCAGGCACTTCTGCTTCCGGTGCAGGTTTCGGTGCTTCATCTACGCCAGCTTTTGGAACCAGTGCTGCAACTTCTGCAACAGCTGCCGGGATTGGAGCTACTAAATCTACAACAGCCTTTGGAACACCAGCTTCTGCACCAGCTTTTGGAATCGGGGCTTCAACTTCTCAACCGGCCTTTGGGTTTGGAGCAGCTACTCCAACAGCTGCTACTGCAAGCACTGGAAACACGTTAGGTTCTTCTACAACAGCTTTCGGAACAGGGAGTGCTTTTGGTGCAACCACCAGTGCTTTTGGGGGAAGCACCTCATTTCTAGGAGGCAGTTCCTTCAAACCAACAAATTCGTTTTCTCTTGGCACCAGTATAGGCAATAGCAACGCCCAAGCAAACACTTGCTTCCCTAATCTATCTGTCAGCGCTAGTCCCACAGATTTAAAATATTCTGAACTTCTCCATAAGGCTTTTTGTTTGACGCAAGAGTATAATATCACTCCCAATACGCTAGTTCGTGATTTGCCCCAGGAAGCCCAAAGCATCTTTGCACAAATAGAGTAAGCTTTTAATTTAAACCATATGTTTAAAAGTACCTAGAAACTTTCGCTCAAAAGAAAAAGAAGCCAAGGAGGCTCTGAAAAAGAAAACTTCCCTCTTGGCCCCTGCTTTAGGCCGCCCTTCCGATAACGCTGTGGATGCCCCTCTACCAATAGATGACAAACTCACTATCCTACTGAGAGATCTTAAGAGCTTAAAGACAAAACTTCAAAGAGATGCCGCAACAACCAAAGCACTGAATGCAATGTTGGAGATTAAATTTTCTCAAGCCAAAAAGGCACAACTTAAGCTTCAATCCATAAAGGCAAAGAAAGAACCCCTCGAGAAAAACTCTTGCCTGAATCCACTAGGCAATGTTCCCTTCTCTCAGCTGATTACTCCCTTCTCACAATCTTCTTTCAGTGCTCTTAAGTCGTCGTTGACGGATAGTGGCGCAGATGTTGCATATGATGAAACAGAGTATTTCATTCAACTTCTCAAGGATATTCAGGAACAAGGAGAAGCTCTCAAGGCGGAAATTTCGGTAAGCACCACTCTGTTTTTTTTAATAAGCCTTAGAAAATCCACAATACCACATATAGCACAGATTGTGATCCAACCCCCCAAATCTTAATGGATCAGTTAATGGATAAGATATATACTCTAAGCCATCAAGAAATGAGCATCCGCACCAGACTTTGTTCTGTTATAAAGGAGCATAATATTGGCTATTCCCTGGACCCTAAAAAATCAGAGCCCAAAGATGATATTGGACTTGGTAACCTTTTATTTGATCGAAGTTATGTTCCCCAACCAAAGCAAGATGATGTTTTATTTGAAATTGCCACTACTGAGATCAAGCCAGTTGATTTATCTAAACTCAAGCCCAAATAAAGCACCCTGGGTTTCAACCTGAAATCTTATTTGCATTTAGTTGCTGAATTTCTCATTCTACTATTGAGAATATGGTTTTTAAAGGTATTTGTTGTTCAATAATTATTTAGTATTTTATTTTATTATCTCAAAATATTTGATACTTTTCTATCTACAAACCATGCTGTTTTTTGCATCTAACATTGCCACATGTGTTATGATACCTGAAGTAGCTAAGCAGTTTCATATCAAACCAACTCTGAAATTAGCTTTGATTTATGTTTCTCACTTGAGAACTTTTCACTTTTTAGGATAAACTTACTGCAAATTATTGGACATGTTTTTATTTTACACAAGCACCTCATTCAGATACAATACTTGCATCTGGAAAGCCATAGCAGCATGGAGAGTTTGATTCAAGTGAAAGTAATTTACATAATTTTAAGTAGCTTTGAAGGTACTCATCTTATTTCTGGCATTATGACATAATTCTGGGTGTTTTACAATAAAAACCATATTGTAAAATACCTGAAATGATGTCAATGTCAGAAATTGGTTCCTAGAAATGTAGTGGCTGCCGCTTTAAATCCCATCCAAGTAAGCTTACATACCTTTTCTGCCCAATGTTTTTGCTTATAGATCAGTAATGCTGGAGGGAGGCTTTCAAACACCACACTTTTATGCCAAGTAGATTTAGCTGGCCCTTTAGACCCAACCCTGGGTAAGTTTTCCCTTTGGTGTTAGGAAGAAGATTCATGGTGATTTGTCTTTAAAATCACCTTAAACAGCCCAAATGACTGCTTCAGATAAACTTGTTTCACTTCTATTAGATAGGATGCTGCCATTTAATTACTCTTCTTATTGTTGCAACTGAATCAATAATAGTTCAGTATTTAGATTGGGGAAGGCAACAGTCGGCATAGGAAGGACAAGAATAAGATGATGTTTATTTAGAAAATATACAGTTGATATACTATAATTGGGAGCCACAAGTTGCCAGGGGGTGGCAAAGTGGCAGGTTTGACATAAGGTTTGGGTTGGGAATATCTTGAGTGAGGGATCAGCATGTTGAAGTGGCTTTGCTCCTAAGTAGGAGATAGTGCCCATGATTTGACATTGTGCACAGATTGGCCCATACTGTTAGTCATGTCATGGGGCAACTCTTTGAGCACCCCCTGTGTATTGTGAGATGCATTGGTGGATAAGGGGATAATCTTGGCTGCAACATTGTAATCTTATTTCATCCAATTATGAAACTCAGATATATTGATTGAAGTGAAGTCTGGTAAACCATTCTTGGAACTTTAATTTGCATCCCAGCCAAAAAAATTAAACAGCATCAGTTTAAAATGCTCTGAGCTGAGGCACTAAAAAGGCTCCAATACTGTGGCTTTATGTCTAATTCAATAGGAATCTTTCTTGTCCATACATATTTTGATTTTAATTGTGTTCCTTGAAACCCTTATATCTAGATGGGAATAAAACTCCAGTAGAAATTAATTAAAGCTGGCTTAACCTTCAGAGAACAGTACTTCTACCCAAAATGATATCAAGAAACTCATAATATAGGCAATTTTCATTTATGCTGTATTTTTTTATAAAATATAGGTATTTAAAGGTTAAAATTTAAAGCAATCATCATAAGAGCCAGATGAAATTGTTAAAATTGCAATGATATTTTAAATCAGACCAAGAGAGGTGAATTTGAAGATTGGGAAAGCTTTGAGATGAATAAAAGTTGTCTGTAGCCGTCTGAGTGAAGGATTGATACATCTTTTCAAGGTAAGTAGTGGGGTAATATTTATAACAGTTGATAAAAGATATTTCTTATTTTAATATTCTAAAGTTATAATTCTTTGACTATCATAAAATGACTTGTCCTAGTATCCTAGCTTAAATGGATTGGTTTTAAGGTTAAGCTTGGAAATTTTCTTTTTTAAAAGGGTTGATAAGATTCATCACATCTTTTCAACAGCTTCATATATCAAAAGAGAATCAATATAAGTGTCAGCATTTTGAGATATTAACTAGTTAACAGATTCAACCAATTAACACAGGCCAGCTATCAATTACTCTTAGGAATGGTTTCAACAGAATGACGCGGGCTGTAGGAAGCAGGCTGCAGGATCAATGAATACTACACCTAAATCATATCCTGGCATCAAAAAATTCATGCTTTGTAATTAATGAATGAAACATGTAATTACTGCTCATTAATTATTTCTCATCTGTCAGCACCTCAATATGCACCACATAATAATTACTATTCTAAACTTTAATTATATCCTATAACTGAAGGACCAAAATATGAACTGTCATCTGCATTACGTCTAGAAGAGTCCACTATGGACTGGGCCGCCAGGCCAAACACTCTAAGATAAAAACCTCTGAGCCTATTGTATTAGAGTAGCTCTGATTAGATACAGATAGTGTAACAATCACCTCCATGGACTATTAACCAGTCTGGCTAGCTAGCCCTGGAACGTGGCCCAGGTAGACAACTACTCCACTTGGACCAAGGGATAGTTGTACCACATCAGAAAGAATACTGAGCTGTAGAAGTTGTCAAGCAAGCTTCCTTCACAAACCGCACACACCCAAGGTTGGGCCCAAGCCAACTTGGATAAACACAGGCAGCCAGGCCAACCTCAATATCAGTTATCTAATAAATAGTTGATCTTCCAATTCCATTCCCTAGTTTGATTATAATTAAGTGGAGAGCAAAAGGTCATACTGTCGCCATACAGTATTAATTTATATAGTAAAATATAGAGACAACAACTTATGAACCTATATCCAGAAGTAGGAAGAACTGTCCCAAATCCTTTGGGTCTTGGGACCTGTCAGACTTGCTACTTCTGATGACAACAAATATCCTGGGCCACAGTTTATGCCAAAGTCACAATTTCTCTGTACTTTTCTAATGTTAAAAGACTTAGAAAATCATCTGGAAGATGATGAAATACAGCAACTGTGGTAAGTTTGACTCCCTGGTGATTGATACTTTGTCAATTACCAGGGAGTTGAGTGCCACATATGTGAATCTATTAGTATTTTTGGTTTAACTGATTTTAAGCTAATTTTTACTAGTAATTTAGGGGTTTGAACCCAAAACCGAGTTTAAATTCACTCAAATTTGACTCCGTTTAATAATTTGGTTAGCTAAAATACCAATTTAAGGATCAATTTATAAGTAAATTTACTAATAGAAATGAAAATCCTATTTTTGACACTCTAAAAGAAAAAGTGGCCAGTTCAACATTTTTCAAGCCAAATCCTAATTTTATTAATAAAACATGTATGTGCTTATATTAATTTTTTATTTACTATTATATGTTTATTATTAGTATCCATAGTTGTCAATTAGGCTCCCAAGCATCACTATACTGGATTTAGTGGTATAGACATTACTCAAATACCCCACTTGTTTTACATTATGTCATTTCCAGGTTTGTGGATTAAGTGGTGCCACATAAATTAAGCTGATTTATTAAAAGATTTCATATGTACTTTATAAAAAGTGGAAACTTGACTCCCCCTCTGTTCAACTCTATCTACTTGTCACCCAATTGGTTTTGGATTTAACTAATCAAAGGCTTTGAATTAAGGCTAAATTAATATATGACACACTATGAGCACCACTCAACACTCACCCACTTGACACTTTAACTTGGGGATTAGTACAGAGAGCTTCTTAATGTTTTAACCAACACTATAGTAAATAAGTCACTCCCAGCTCCTCACAGCATACCCTAATCACTAATAAACACCTTCCTACTCATTTCCTTTTTTAACTTATGTTGTATTTTTTATTTTTGAGCATATGAAACTTTCTTGCTTTTGGGTTAACTTTTGAGCCTGTTTTAAATTTAAGCAAGTTTTATATGTAAAAAACATAGTAAATTTGATTTTTATGCTCAACTCTGGCATATTTGACAGTGAGAATTCAGCTTTTCCCAGCTGATAAACAGTGCTGAACTTGACACTCTACCATGTTTTGAATTTTCAACTCTCAATAAAAAAATCCACATAAATATTTTTTTGCAATTACAATCTACTACTTTTCCTGCTACTCTCCATATAATTTATATATTTTTTGATTCTTAATTATACTTTTACATTGATTTAGCACTAAGATGCTATGCTGAACCTAACATCTTTGATGCTTCATCATACATTCACTTATTTTCTATGTTTTACCCTTTATATCTATACTTTGAGTTTCTATTTTGCTTTTATTTACTTTGTTATGTTTTTTCTTGATAAATAAAACTTTATTTGCATACTTTTTACCTAGCTTTTGTTTTGATTTACCTCTTTGTGTTTTATATCTTTCATACTGTTTTATTTACAAAACTAAACTTTCTCTTTAGCCAAGATCATCCAAATCCAATAAGCCTATCAAGTGACAAGCCTCCAAGGAACCAGCCACCACCCCCAAGCGTGTCAAGAAGCCTGAAAAGGCAAAGTCTCCAACTCCATCTCCCCCACCCCATCTCCTCCCACTCCTCACCCCCTCCACCCTCATCTTCAACTTCCCCCCAAGTCCTCAAAGAAAACTGATGTTTTCCTCACTGATCACTCTTTTTACAAGTCAGAGGCCAACTCCAAACCCACCAAGAAGCAACATACCAAGAAGCCAAAGGCTGCCAAGGAGCCCACCTCTTCTTCTGGTAAGAAAAAGGAGGCTTATAAGCAGGCCTCAAAGAACCCTTCCCCTCCTGATGGCTCTTCCCCCCTCCCTCATCTGACCCCCAGGATGAGCCTGAGGAATATTCCAAGAATTTAAAAGCTTCTTGTCACGTGGCTTGGAATCCACTGACCATCCACAATATCTGCAATGTGGACAGAGAGTTCAAAGCCCCAAAGTGCTTCCTCTGTTTCCCCCCATCATTTCAGTAGAGGGTGGTCCTGGTTACATTGCAGATAATTACATTTTTATTTGTAATAATCAAAAATGGCAAACCAAAAGCAAGCACTTTGCATGTGAGGATAATACTTGTGGGGCCCGTCTGAACACCCAGGGTTAGGAGAGGATTACTGCTGAGAATGAGGAGCACACTGTGAGCCCCCCAATCACTTTATCACTCAGATGCTGAAGTGGTACCTTGTCTAAGTAATTCCCACCTCTGCCAACCTCTGCGCTTCAGATCTGGCCATCAAGGCCCTTCAACACCTGCAGCCCAACAATCTTAAGTTGGTGCCCACCCAGGAGAAACTTGTTAAGTTCATCAGCAACAAGAGAATTGCTGCCAATCCTCCTCCTCCCAAGGCCTCAGATGTCCTCTCTGAGCTTACGCTCACCCACGAGCTCAAGCAGCTTCTGAGTGGGGAGCGCTTCCTCCTCCATGACAATGGGCCCAGCAGCAAAGACCACATAATCTGCTACACCACTCAGAAGAACCTGCTTAATTTAAAAAGAGCTTCAACCTGGCTAGTTGATGGTGCCTTTGCTACTTACCCCTGGATGTTCAAACAGCTCTGGATGATCCATGCCCAGATTGACATCTGGGTGATTCCACTTGTGTTCTTTCTTCTTCCTGGGGCCACCAAGGCCATTTACACACATGTGTTCTCAATCCTCTGCCAAGCACTTTCCCTCCTTCCTGACAACAACAACAACAATGCCAAGAAGACCCCACACATACACACCTGCACCAACCCTCCTGCTGCTGACAAGGACCAGACCACCCTGGACTTGGAGGAAAAGGTAAGGCTGAGAGCTCTGGGGCCTCACATTTGCATCATGGACTTCAAGCCTGCTCAATCAATGCATTTGAGCAGCTGTTCAGCGGGGAGGTGCAGGGGTGCCACTTCCACTTCTGCCAAGCAGTTGCTTGCAATGTGCAGGCCCATGCTGAGCTTAGTAGGTTGAGCTAGAGGGACACTTTGGACACCTGCAAATTTGTGCTTGGACAATTTAGTGCCTTGGCTTTTTTAAAGCCAGAGTACACTGCACAGGGATACAAGGTTCTCTCAAAGGATCCTTACATAGCAAGCATCTGGAGTTCAAGCCTTTCCTTGAGTACTTTCAGCTCAGTGGATTGAGAAGGTTGTCACTCAGAGGCAAGGCAAGGCAAGGCAAGGCCTGCACCAAGCCCAGTTAGAATGTTTACTAGGCTGCAGTAAATGGCAAGCTGAAAGTCACTTTGGCTCTTGAGGCTTACCACAAGCATTTCAAGGCTAACTTTGGGCTTCATCTGAAGTTCAATAAGTTATTCTCCTTCCTGCAGCACGAGCAGGAGAAAACCATCTCCAAGCTGCGTGACTTGGCAAACCATGTCCCCCCACCAAGCCTATAACCCGCTCCACCCTCTTCACCAAGGCCATTCAGGGTTGGCTAAGAACAAATACAAGGCCTCTGAGCTTAAGCAGCAGCTTGATCTTATTGCCACTGCTCTCCTGGAAGGGGCTAAAATGAAAAGGGGGAAGAAGGATGAAGAGTAAACTTGCTTGCTTCTATGGTTTTAGCTTTTAACTTTTTAGCTTTAATGTTTACTTTTTAGTTTTGATCAATTATTTTTTACTTTTAATTTTTCTACTTTTTGATTTAATTAGATAATACTGATTTTTTCGTGTATGTATGGTAAGTTTGAAATGAATAGTTATAGTTGAAAGTGAATGAAATATCTTAATTTTTGTTAATTTACTAGTAAAACATAAGATATTCACACTTGTACTTTTATGAACTATATCAAATAAATATCAATATTTCTTCATATTTTGCATAACTTTTATTGTTGTGTTTAAGTTTATTTTTGGTTTATTGGAATTTTAATTTTTATGGTAACCAAAAATATTTTTATAATAAAGAGTGTAAATTACATAGTAAAATAATAAATATTTGCTTATTTCTCTTTATTCTTATTAGTTAAGATACAATTTTTATTGCATTTTTGAGCTTCATGGGTCAGCTTAGTATAAAATAGCTGTAAGGCTTTTTTTATATTAAAATTTTTCAGTACATCAAGATCTGTTAATTAAAAAAGTGTTGATTTCCAGTTGTCAATCAGGGGAAAAACTGAATTCTAACTTTACTATAGTTTCAAGCACCAGGGAGTCAATCACCATGGAGTCAAACTTACCACAGTTGCCTAAAATACCATATTCTGTGGATTTCTGACAATAAGCAAGGTTTAAAAATCAGAGTGAGATACTTATATTGCTTAATATTCAATCACACCATAGAAAAAAATTTCATTGAGAATTAACTTTAATCACCAAGTAGAAGGTTTTCCCAAGATTTGATCCAGATATTCTACCATGATCAACCCTTTTTTGGCAAATAAACCCTTCTTCTTTAATCTGTACAATCTAAATGAACAATATTTAGCATATTTCCAGCATAAAATACCTTTCTTATTTAATTGAATATATTAATATCAATGACAAGACAAGCTTCAGATAGCAAGCAAGAAATAAATATAAAAAGAACATTTTCTTGTAAGGTATATTTGGTTTTTAAGCCTAAGGTATTGTGGCCTGATCTAACTAATATCAGAGGATCACATATAAGTAGAACAGATAGTGTGAGGTGGATCCTCATTTCACTGGACCATATTTATGGTAAAGAGGATGAAGAGGATTACCAGTATGAAAAGTTGGCAGGTTAGATCTTCTCCCTCAGCACACTTCCACTTAAGAGGTTATTCTGCTGTAAAAGGGGCATAAGGGAATGTTCTAGTCTTAACAGTGGATTTCTGATGGTCCTGTACAGTAGTTTTAAAAGCTATGGCAACAACCAAAAATACTTCAGATTTAAACAAAATGATTTCAGATTTAAGTTAACCCCAAGTTGGGCAAGATTCAGGAATCAAATAATTTAAATATTTTTGGTGAACAGACAAAATGTCAAACAATAAAAAAATTCACTAAAACATTATAAAAAAAGTTAAATCAAACATCAAACATTGTAGTTCAAACCACAAACAAAATGGGCTGGCACATCAAGCAAAATGGATGGATGTTGTTCTGGAATATATTATAATCCAATCAGGATTCATATGATACACCAACAGAAGAAATAAAATGAAACAAAATTAGAGCAATCTAGAAGCAAGATTTCAAAAACACAGAAAAGAATGAAGTCAGACAAGATGTGTAGTATGAGCAGCCTAAAATAGAAAATAACAGTTTAACAGCCAATTGACAGCTATCAAATTTAGAAACTGAGGCATTTTATTCATTTTCATGGCTCCTGATTTGTGTAAAATGGTTTTGAGAACATTCTAAATATGGACTCAAGATTACAATAAAAATAAATCATAAATTTTTAAACTTCTACTTTTATTGATTTTATAATAGGTTTTTTTACAATGGTTTTTAATAACAATATTTTTGAAAGCACCAGCAAAAAAGACAGAAGCAGCCAAGGCAGCTTCTGTGAAGGTGAGTCTTAGAATGTGGAAGCACCTGTTTACACCCAGGTCTTTGATGTGGGTAACAAGGAAGCTGACCTTTACTTAACCCCCAACCCCTATGGGTTTGACTTGTTCAGTAGTCAACTAGCGTCCAGCTTTGCCCCTCCCCCTTACCCACCCCTGCACAAGCTGCCAATCAACCAGCCAATATAATGGCAACCCTGGTTTAGAATAACTGCCCGCCACCAGCTAACCTGCCCTCCTACAGCTAATCAGGCTTCAGCCCCTGCGGCCCAGCGCCCTAAACGCAGAATAAGCACTGCCCAAATTCTTCAGGAAATTGTGGTACACACCCAGCGTGGCCTGACCTGGGAACAGATTGCTAACCAATTGCAATTTACCCAAGCTACCATCATGCAGGAATTTAACAACTTCATGAAAAGGGGGAACCAGATTGGAACAGTCAAGAAGCCAAGGAAGGCCCAAGAGTCTCATATCAGCAAGTCATACCCAATCATGCTCAATCTCTTGCAGTGGGACCCCAAGCCTCCCTGACCCAGGTCTGGAAACAGCTTACACACCATGCCATATGGGTTTCTGAACGTATGGTGCAGCTCTGGATGTATGGAAAAGTGGTTTCAGCCTGTGTGTTAACCAATGTTGCCAGCAACCAATGGGATGATAGCAAGGATTCCCCATATAATCCATCCATTGAGTCCACTCTGGTCCAATGCCTGACAAGTTTTTCAGATAACAACATGTCCATTTCCTTGTACAATTTATCAATTGCCTTTGAAAAGTTTGGTGGGCAAGGAAAAGCTGCCACCCAAAAAGGAAGAAAGAAGGTCAAGCGGGGTGTTTATTGGTGTGTTCCTGGCTGTTTTGTTAGAGGGTTTTATCTATTATTGGACAAACTCTTATTACACCAATGGCTATGGGTATATCCATATCTTTGATAATTGCTGGACTCCTGGGATAGATTAAAGTCCACCTACTGGGTTTTCTTGAGCCACCAGATGGAGGGTAGCTCCACTGCCCTTGAGGCCATCCAAGGACGCAGACACCAGGCCTCAGTCTACTCTGCCAGCCACACTGACATTCATCTGGCAGATGTTGTGTTATTCAACATTGGAGACACAGTATGGGAGTGCCGTCCTCAGGCTTCCAATGACCTCTATCTTGGGGTCCTTAACCATGATTCTCTCTTTGATTGCCAAATAGTGGCCAACTTGTTTGCCAAAATTTTCTTCCATGTGAATATGGGCAACTAATCACAGAAAGACAAGTGCCTCCCACCCCGTGACATAGCCACCTATCAACCCATCCAGCCAATGACAGATAAGGAATATAATGAGCATTATATTTCAGCCATCATGTGCAATCCTCCTCCCTCTATCCCCTTCACCACCACTCCCACCTGCGAGCACCACCCACCTAATCCCAGATCCCCAGACCAGCACTGCCTCTAAGTCTTCTTTCCCACGTTATTCTGCCTAGTAGGCATCACTCTCCCCATCCCAAAATAAACTCCCTGTTTCCAAGCATTTTCTTTTTATATAATCTTGAATTTCAATTGTTTATTTTCTCTTTGTTTATAGTTGGTTTTATTCTTAATGTTCAGCTTATTTATATAAAATCATATGTTTACTATGCCATGTATATAGATCCAGACACAGTATTTTTTAGCACTTTACACAGCCTCTTGTGAAAATATTAACAACAATTTGGTGATAAGCTAAATTTGAATTATAAAATTATAAGTTTATTGATTCAGATAAAGTTGTTACTGATTTGAATTCAAACCCTTAACAATAAAATTTAAGCCAATCAGGAGACAAGTGAAAAAGTGATTGTTGTGACAAAAAGGGTCATTCAATAATTCTTTGTTGCATGTGCGCTAATTAATATGATTATCTGGATTTTTTGCCAATCATATTAATTAGTGCACTGTAAAGCCCAGCTGTAAAGACACAGCAGAACTTACTTTCTATAATTAAAGAGAAAAATAGATAGCAAGAGATTGGGTTGAACTTCAATGATGCTTAGCTATCAGATATTCATAGGGTGTTTATTTATAGTATCTCCCACTGTGCAAAGTTTTGCAAGTGAGAGTGCAAGCAGGGAATGGAGAATCTCAAAAGACTGGGTGATGAAGATTGAAATCAGGCATTTGAAATATAGTCAAACCTTTGTTCTTCTACTATCTGGGTCTGGATTGTCAATTCTTGGTTGTAGCTAATGGCTTACTATCATGAGGGGAAATGGGCCTAAGTCTTCCTCAAGGTCTAATTTTAGACTGGGTAGTAAGGTTTGGCAAGAGTCTGGAACAAGCCATGTGGTCTGGGCCCCGGATCCCCATTGGTTGGTTCTAGGATTGATGGCAGGGGTTTGGATTTTGTTCCTGAATTTTTCAAGGACTGCATGGCCTGCTTCTATTTTTATCCCCTAATTCTGGGACTTATCTGATTGGTTCCTCTCAAGGTTTTGCGTTCCAATTGGTTTTACGTGCAAGGTGGTCTCTTAACGGGTACTCATTCATTATAAATGATGCTCAAAATACAAAGAGCTTTAAAATGAGTGGTTGATCATTCATTTTGATTTTGTATTTGCTGAGATACACTTGCATGAATGACATCATTTCACGCAACAGGAGTTCATGCAGGGGGGATCGCTTTTGATTAATTTAGCTCTTGATTGGCCTTTTTGACCTGGCTTAATTCATTAATATAAATTGTAGGCGCTGTTGAGAGCTCTTGAATGCAGGTTTGGGCATTGGCATCCGCTGATTAAGAGCTGAGATATGATGGCATGAATTACGTCATCTATGCAACCATGACATCATGCTTAATGAAGCAATGGCATCTCAATCAGGCATTTTGCGATCCTTCCCCTTTTGCACTAGACTGTGCTTATTTTTTGCTTTGATCCTTATTCAGAGCTTATGTCAGGAGTGATCCTGACACACACATGCAACAAAGAATTATTGAATGACCCTTTATTTCACAACAATCACTTTCTCACTTGCCTCCTGATTGGCTTAAATTTTATCATTAAGGTTTTGAATTCAAATCATAACAACTTTATCTAAACACAATTAACATAAAATTTTCTAATTAAAATTTAGCTGATCACCAAATTGTTGTTAATATTTTCATAAGAGGCTGTGTAAAGAGCTAAAACAATACAGTAATTATGGAAGTAATGCAAAAAAATAATGCATATTGGGATAAGCATAAAACATATACACAATGGGTAAAAAGATGGGGTATTGTAGTAAACAGGAAAACAGACAGGGATAAACAAAGAGGCAATAATATCAGGATAGCATAGAGTTTATTGGGGTTAAAGCTATAAAAAAATATACAAAGGTTAGTAAAAAATCATATGAGAGAATTAGAGAAGCTTTTGAAGGATCTGGACTTGGTAATCACCAAGATTAAGGAAATTGACCGCAAGGTCAAAGAAAAAGTCAAGTCAGCCGTCCTAACAGGCAACAAAATCAACAAGGTGTCTGTATAGGTGCTCATGGCTAAGATTCCTGAAAACCCTGAGAAGACCATTGTGTGGCTTATTAACATTCAGAAGACTGTTGTGAAGGGCTTACAATTCAAGATGTCTTCCCTCTCCACACTGTCTGTCTGGGTCAATGACCCTGAGATGTATGAGCATCTCAAACCAACAAAGAGGGCCTGGGCAATAATATCAAATGTCCTATGCAACTGGTTGCCCCAAAGATGTCTAATCCTGTGGAAGCTGCTGGCAAGGAGGACACCAAAGAAGGTAATCTACAAATAAAAATCAATAAAAATTCCTAAATTCTTACATGTTTTTTATATAAATCATTGATAGTGTAATACACCAGGTCCTGGTCCCCTTTTTCCCTGCCATGTTTTATGCCAACTGCACTAATCATGTGGCTAGGCAGCTAGGCCTATTGCCTCCTGTTGTGTGCAAGCTCAAGGACAGAGTCAACAGTTTCTTCTCAATGGCTAGAGAGGTGTTAGCTGCGCCAACACATGGTGATAGGGCATCTGAGTGGGCAGTTACTGCCTACAAGGATGCCCAATCAATCTGCCTGGACCCAGTATCTCTCAGTGGAGTTTACTGTGTAAACTCCATTGATCTTGTTTGGGACGTCCTGGTAATTCTCCCATTAAAGAACATAACAGAGATGGGCCAGGCCCATGTGGCTGCTTGCTTCTGCTTCCTGGTGAAGCATACGCTCTCTTACCTACTGGAGAACTTTGGGCGCGCAGTTGAAAAATTGGCTGTTGCAGACGCAACAGCCATCAAGAAAACAAAAATCCTTGTGGCAGACTTTGGGCTGGGCTGGAGTGCCAACAAGACAGGGATTCCTCTGGCTATGGATCTCACCTTTGCCAAGACCAAACATGAACAAGATATTAGTGCAGTTCTTAATAAACTGTGTAATTTTCTTGAAGCCTTTGCTGGACAAAGACTTCATCTCTAAGTTTACCTTAGGTATCTCTTCCACTTTGGGATGAGCACAAATTTAGAGAACCTGGACGGGGTCCTTCTTGTGATTGACAAGGTCAGGCTCTCCCTGGATGGGAAGAAGGTCCCCTGGGCTACAGCTTGATGGACTATGTAATCCAGATTGCCCTGGTCCTGGCTGGCATTTACGGGTTTGCAGCCCCACCTTAAAAGCTGCTCCTGAACTCTCACCTCACAGTACTCCCTTTTACCAGTAGGCAAAAATATTTTAACAGCATAGTATTCACTGTTCATGGTGTGGCGGCAGAGGTTGTGCGCCACCTCCATTGCCAGGTGGTTACATACGCCAAACCCATTATTGTTGCCAATAATAAAATATCTTTCCATCTATTATAATTTTACAATTTTATTTTTTACTTTTTATAATAATTAATTTTTTAACTTCTATTTAGCAAACTATTATTAAAAAACAACACTTATAGAAGGTCTTATTACATTTGAACTACTATGGTTAATAAAAATCATATATAATTTTAGCGCTTTTATTATTTTTCTAGTTTACTTTTTATATGTATTTGACAGAAGTGACACTTCTATATAATTATCATAATGTGATATTAACTATTTGGGATTGGCACAACAGAATACAATAGAATAAATTAATTTAAAATAAATAAATTAGGAGCATTTGTCAATGGTGCTGCTGTATGGGATTATGGGCTTGGAGACATCTAACTATAAAATAATAATTTATAAATTTAAAAAATAATTAAAGAATATAAAAAACATTCAGAATAGACACACCCTTTAGTTGATTGGCTCCTTGGCTAGGCACGTGGGGATGAACAAATCAGCGTGGCCATAAGAATTTGGCCACAGTCTCAGCTGGGAGGGTGTGGATCCCGGCCTGCAGTAAATCAAAGAGGTCCTTGGTCCCAGTTGGGTTCCCTTGCTTGACAACTTGATTGAGCCGCCCAAAGACCTCCTCAATAGGGTTTAGGAATGGGGAATAGGCAGGGAGGAATAGGAGGTGCAAATTTGATGTGGCCAATTGCTGAGGGCCAACTGTGATGCTGGTGTCAATTGATGGAAATTCCTCAAGAATATCTGCCACCTTATGGAGACCAACATTACCCAGCACAATTACATTGATGAAGCCCAGGCTTGTGCACCTCAGGTGCTCCTGGACCAATTGGAGGAATGCTAGAAAGGTATGGCTGTTGTGGGAGCCTAGTATCATTTGATAGGCTTGACCCCCTTTGGACCAAGGAGATCCACCATTAAATAGGCTGTGGTGCAGACTGCAGCACACTAAGCTACTCCATCATTTGAACCTTTGGGGACATAGCCATAGGCATTTTTCATAGACAAGGCAAATACCAATTTGTCAATGTAATAGAATTTAGCTTTCCTCTTGACTTGGAGAGCAGTGTATGTCTCTGCATATTTTTTTCTGGCCTCAATATTATCAGGGCTGTTTCTGCTGTAGGGGGATACACCAAGTTTTTTTCACAAAAATGCAGACACTTGACCACATGGTAGTAAAAGGAAGTTGATACATTGGCCTCAAAAGTGGACTTGACTATTGAATTAATATTTTCTAGTTGAAGATGACAGTCTCAGTTAATCCACTGGTGGATTTCCTATTTGTGCTCTTTGATGAGTATGGTAGAAATGTGCAAGGATTTCTCTGAGGCAAGAACTCAGCCAGTATCAATGTACTTGTTGAAGGTCTTTGAGGCATATTTGGGATCCACCCCAACAAGGACTGTGGCTGCCTTGTAGTTACCAGATTCCCCCATAAGCCTGAGAAAAATGATGCTCTTGATGTCAGGAATGAGCTTCTGGGCAGCCTTGGTGGGTTTGATTGAATTGGGATCCTGCCCAGGGACTGGCACACAAGGCATGAGCACCTTGTTGCAGAAGGATACAACCTTCTTGAGCACTAGCTGCCCCTCCATAGTCCTATAAAACTTGGGCTTTTTGTTTCTTCCTGGTTGTCATCACTAATGTAGGGCTCATATGAGGTGTCAAGCAAAGGCTTGACCTTCTTGGCAATGGCCCATGCTGATAATAATAATGTCAACATGGTCACTGTCAACTTGAAACTCAAAATCTCCTATGTTTTTTCTAGTTGTGCTAGCTTAATACTTTTTTTAAAGTGTTCAGGGGTGCAAACCCAAAAACACAACAAAATTGTGGCCATTTTGACAGTTTAATATTAAGCTTAATAAAAACTTGACTTACCCAAATTTTTCCTTTACATTTACTAATAAAAATTAGTTTATTTTTATTTTTTTTCACAACGTAAAAGTGTCAATTTTGACACTTTTTAAGCATAACTTATTTTTAATACTAAAACTGAAACATCTACAACAAAGAAATTAAGTGTGGATTTAAAATATTTTTTATTACATCATTATATTGAAAAAGACATTGTACATATAGCTGATTGTTGAAAAGTTCATGTTTTAAATATATATATGGCACTTATTCCAGCTTTAATATATTAAGTGGATTGGTGGCTAACAGCAATCCAATAATTTAAGTGTGAGTTACTATGTAAGTTAATATAGAATTTAATATTGTAAATAATGTCAACATTCAGAAATGTTGTTTATTTGCTTGTGATCATCTGCTGGGGTGGAGTTAAGAAAATTAGAGTGGCACAATTAAGCTTAAATTAATATGCCACCTCATATAAAGAATGTTGTAAGTGACGTTGCTAACACTTTATCCTTTTCATTACTGAAAACAACTTATTAACATCTTTACATAAGCGCTATGGTAAAATATCATATTATCACTACCCAAATATAATTTTTAATAAATTAATAAAGAACTTTAATTATTTCTTTACTTATTTTCATAATTTTTTTTAATTTTATTATGTGAGCAAAAATACACAAAAATGGTTAATATTTGCTAGTCCGCGTAAATTTAATTAAGTGTACTATGTTTTTATAGTAAATTTTCAAAAAAAATGTTGACAGTGACAATGTCATCAAAAATAATGTCTACAATTTTTCCAATTGACAGTGAGAATTCAGCTTTTTTTACTAATTGTCACTCATAATGTCAACACTTTTCATTTCTCACATATGAAACTTTATGTTTTACATAATAAAAACATCTTATTTTTTGATATGCTGTATTTTAACCTTTTTTCTTTTATATTTATTAATTTTTAAAATAAATTATATATAAAGCTACTACTTTTACATATTTTTCTTGACTTTTAACTTGTTATTTATAACTTTAATAAAATAAAAACTAGACAAGTATTTTTAACTTTAAATGCTAATAAAAACATATAAAGTTTAATTTTTATAGATTATACTTTTCAAGTTGTTTTGTTTGTCTTTTTACATACATTGCTTTATTTTAAACCCTTTTAATTATTATTTTAGGACAAGAACACCTCAAAACAACCAAAGATTACCAAGCGTCCCTCCAAGCCCACCAAAGCCACCAAGAAGAAGCCTGTCTCATCAAAGAAGGCCACTCCCAAGACCTCCCCAAAGCCTTTGCCAAAGCCCTCCCCTGAGCCCTCTCTCAAGAAGAGCCCTGCTCACTCCACTGGGGGAGAGAAATCTGATGGTTCCCTTACAGATCACAGTTTCTACAACTTGGCTTCAGACAAGGAGCCTACCAAGAAGCGGTGCCAAGCCAAGAAGTCCCCTCCAAAGGATAAGTCTCCTACACATGAGGAGCACCAAGATAAGCCCCCTTCTGCTTTCCCCCACCAAACTCCCCTCCTTCAATTTCATCTGAGGATGATACAAAGCCCCACCCTGATTACTTCCCTAGCTTCTGCCATGCTCCTGCTGGCCCATGGGACCCTCTGTTGGCCCACAATATCTGCAATGTCAATGGGAAGTTCAAGGTTTCTTTCACCTTGCCAAAATACTTCCTCATAATGAGTGTCAAAGGGGGGCCAGCCATGGTAGCAAATGGATATATCTTCTCATGCAATAATGCCAATAGGGGCTTCAAGAGCTGGCACTATACCTGTGAGGACCGCTCCTGCTCAGTGCAGCTCAATACTGAGAGCTGGGACTTGGTACAAACCATTAAGGGTGAGCATACCTGCATCATGCCCAACACTACCATCTACCGCCTTCTCAAATGGTACCTTGTGCAGATTATACCTACCTCCAAGGACCTTTTCCCCACTCAGCTGGCCATGCTTGCCTGTAAGCACCTCTCCCCCACCAATCTGAAGAGGGTGCCAACCCACACCCAGTTGGTTAAGTTTTTTAGTGATAGACTCCAAGCCTCAAACCCCCTGGCCAAGAGCATCACCACCATTGAAGACTTGGTCTTTTCCAATGCCCTTAAGAAAACTGAGATGGGAGAGATGTTTCTGCTCTATAATGATGGGCAGGAAGTAGAGGATAGGATCATTGTCTACGCCACAACTCAAAACCTGGAGCAGCTCAACACTGCTATCACCTGTCTGTGTGATGGCACATTTGCAACCTGCCCAACCCTTTTTAAGCAGCTTTATGTCCTGCACAGGAAATTTGATGCCCAGGTTATCCTCCTTGTTTTCTTTCTCCTGCCTGGTGCCAAGACAGAGGTCTACGCCAGAGCATTCAAAATTGTCCAGGATGCTTTGAGCTCCCTTCCCACCAACCAGCTCTCCCCTCCCACCCACGCCATCAGAGAAAACCCTCCCTCTGCCAAGAAGGATGAGTCCACTCTAGCCGCAGAGCAGCTTGCTCATGAGCGCTTACTTGGGCCAAAGGTGATCATTATAGACTTTGAGCTTTCTCAGTTCAGAGCCTTTGAGGCTACCTTCAATGGAGAAGTTCAGGGCTGCTTCTTCCATTTTAGGCAGGCCCTCATCAAGAATCTCAAGAGCGAGAAGGGCCTTTTTGATAAGTATCTTAATGATGGTAAAGAAAAGTGCCGCTTTGCCATGACCCAGTTTGCTGCCTTGGTTTTTGTGCGGCTAGAGCATACTGGGCTTGGCTTTGAGGCCCTCCTGGAGGATGCTTATATCAAGAAGCACTCCACCATCTTCAGGGGTTACCTTGAGTACTTTGATAAGCAATGGGTAGACAAGAAGTTGACTTCCCGGAGAAGAAAGAGCGGGGCCACTGCCCCTTGGAATTGCCAGAGCGCCTGCCTCAAGGGAGAGATGAAGACCACATTCATCCTGGAAGTGTGGCACAAGCACCTGAAGGTGAAGTTTGGGTCAAACCCCAAGTACAACAAGTTCTTCCAGAAGCTGTAGGAGGAGCAGGCCCAGACTGTTTCCAAGTTTTGCAGCCTGGCCAACTAGGTGGCTCCCAAGAAGAGGAAGTCCAAGGAGCAGGACTACCAGGAGGACGTCCAGAAGGTGGTCAAGAAGAAGTATAAGGTGGTGGTGATCAAAAAATACCTTGAAGATGTTGCAACTGCTCTTGTTGGTGGCTTTAATTAGCCCAATAAACCTTGCTTTGCTTTGCTTTGCCTGTATATTTTCTACTTTTGATTTTTATACTATTATTTTTTGGATATTACTAATCTTTTTAAGTATAAATGGTAAGTTTCAGATACAGTTTAATGTGGTTTTTTAAGAAATGTATTATGTTTTGTTAATTTATCTTTAAGGTATGAGATATTTTCAGTTGTGCTTATATAAAGTATAATAAATTTAAATTAGAATTCTCTTATATTTTGTATTTATTATGATATATAAAATATCTTTATTCTTGGTTCATTGGAATTTTAATTTTTATGTGAATAAAATATAATTTATAATAAAGAGTGTAATTTACATAGTAAATTGAAAAAAAACTTGATTATATCTCCTTATTCTTATTACTTGTAATATGTTTTTATTGCATTTTTGGACTCTCTGAGATCATTTTATTATAATAATGTATTTCAATATATTTTAATATTAAAAATGTTAATGGTAAAATGTTTTATTACTTAAAAAAGTGTCAACATCCAGGAGATGACATTATGTAAAACCGGGTTGTCACTTTACTATAGTGTTGACATTAAAAGTGTCAACATGGCCACTATTGACATTATTAGTGTTGACATGGGTGCTGTTTCCACCTTCTCCATCATGGTTGACGGGACCAACTCCTGGTGTTAGACAGGGTTGAAAACAAAGTAAGTTATACCTCTTTTTTTCTAAATTTCTTGGTAGTTGTAACCTTAGTGGGCTTTTGGGTCAGCTTGGGGGCCCTAGGGTTAATGTTCTTCACCCTTGCATGTTGTGCTCCTTGAACTGGTTGTGTCAGTGCAACCTTACTATTGAACTCTTCTCTCCTGTCTCCTTCCTGAGTAGGTACTTGCATTGCACTGACTTGATTTTTTGACCCACAGGGACAACCGCAACTGCGGCGCACTATGGGTGCATTGTTACTATGTTGTTCTGTTCCTTCCATTTTAAAATTTAATAAATACTAAATAAATTTCAATTAAGTGACTATCTAGTTTTAATTTTTTGCTTTTTATCTGAATATGGATATTTAATTAAAGTTTTCCCCACCCAATATCACAATTATAGGTTTTTTATTTCTTAATTACTGTAGATTCAGAACCTAAAGGTAAAAATGCGGGATTGTCAAATTCTTTTGCGTAAACTCATCAACTTACTGGAATATTTTTCATCCTTTTATATAAAAAAGTAAGTTGTTATGGGATGAAAATTACTTCATTAAGTTGGTGAGTTCATGCAAAAGAATTTGACAATCCCTCATTTTTACCTTTAGGTTCTGAATTTAAAGTAGTTGTTTTTGGTTTTACAACACCCATTTTAGAATACCCAAAACGGTTTCCACCCTTTCTCCCAGATTTTACGCCAAATTTAAGCACTCAACACAATATTTTTAAATTTGTGTTTCAGATTATGTTCCTTATTTTAGATACCTTGGTATCATTCTTGATTTCAATACATTGTACACACTGAGTGAGTGATTTTGTTTACATAGTGAGTTGCTATTGTGTTTTGTTTTTGGATTGAGTTTTGACACACTATGCTTGGGTATATTTTGTCACTGATTCACATAGTAAACATGTGGGTTATTAGTTTTCTTGTTATGCATAAGTGCCAGATTAATTATTTTATAACTTAATCACATTATTTATATTCAAATTATTCAGAAAGCTTAAAATACAATCAATCCCAAATTTTTAATTGATCTTGGGCTCAGATAATATTTTTAAAATAATTCATTAATCTTAATATTGATAATTACAACTTATTATATCACTGAAAATATTTTAAGTGCTTCTACAAACTACAAGCTAGAAATATCTGTGATGAGTTGCATGGGAGAGTAATTACAGCCTCAAAGCTATAAACACTATTACCCTATCTTTGGCTCATAATAAATATTCTTAGTTTGTTTCAGAAAAAAAGTTATTGTTTTTTGAAAGAATGATAACTCTATTTAAAATACACCCTCTAGTAAGCAGCCCTACTTCATGAACTTGCCCTAATACACCACTAGCATCTTCTGATATTTTTGTTTCTCTGGTATCATCATGTGATTTCAAATGATAATTTTCTCAGAATATTCTGATAAACTTTCAAATTTTAAAGGTGAAGTATATAACTTCCCATCTTTCATCAAATATGAAATATTAATGTGCAGGTTTTTAACATTAGGCTCTTTTATATAGGCCTAAATTTTCTTTCATAAACATAAAAGTATGACTTTTGAGAAATATTTGAACCTGATAGCACTGATTTATTTACTTATTTTCTTGCTCAAAAATATTTTTATGATTATTTATATTACTAATATAATGCTGATTTTCTTTCTCTCTTATTGTTTTTGATATCACAACAAAGTGACCATCAACAATGCTTTTTCTGTGACATTCTACAAATCTATTGTATTCAATAGGCCCTTTAATGTAATTTGGTGCCTCTTTAAATAGATAATATTGTTGCAACCAAGTTTTCAGACTCTCCTGCTAACTTATCTTACAATACACAGGGGGCTCTCAATGAGCCGCCCCTTGACGTATCTAATGTTATGGATTAATCTGATGGCAATATCAAATGGCGGGTACTTCATCCTAATTAGGAGCACTGCCAATTTGACTTGCTGATTCCCGCACAAGCTGTTCCTTGGCTCCAACCCTTACATGGAACTTCCCACTATGCCACCCCCTTGTGGCCTTGTGGCTTTTCCCATATAGTATATTAATCACAATATTCTACAATAAATGATATCTTCTTCTTATTATTCTGTCCTTTCTATTGGACTGTTGTCTTCCTCAATTCCAAATACTGAATCCTCATTGGTTCAGTTGCAACAATATAGGAATTCATAGGATCAAAAATGGTTCCCATTATCAGTCCATACTTTTATATCCTTTATTTTTTTAAACTTATCTAATTTAAGAAGGCTTATTAGACATTCACCTGAAAATAAAGAATTGTGAGGTAATATCTGAGATAAAAAATCATGGTATTCATATTTAACTTTATTGTTTTCTTTAAATGTCAATGCAAATCCTAATAAAGAGTTAGGCTTTTTAGAATAAAAGCAGCTATTGGCTTCTATTAGACCACCACTGTCAGGCTTTCAGAATAGTATGATAGACTTGACCATCATTCTCCTGACTGATTGTTTAAAGACAACCAATTGCCATAAAGCTGCCAAGCTTACAAAAGTATCAGCTGATCTTGTTCCTGGCCTTGGGTAATCAGTGCTCTTATTATTACTCCAAATATTGATCCTGATCCCATAACGGTCTTCTCATTGGATCAAACCTAAGTAATCAGGCTTGATGATTCCTGAATATAATCAAAGAATGCTCATCAGCCAATAAGACTGAGGGTTCCTGAATAATAATGCAGGATATGCTACTGCCAAACATTCACGCCTGTAGATGCATCAAAACCTACAATTAATATAGAAGGTCGTTCAGAAGAATACTGCATGATGCAAAAACTCAATTGACAGGGTAACCAAACTTGCATATGCAAGAACTGCAAAACAGGATGCTGCCAATACACTGATAAGATAAGCTGAGGTCCGGTAATCTATTGAAGTCCCATGCCAGACCAGCATGGCTGCCTAACTCTGGGGGCTGAAACTAGCAGTCTGGGAAACAGATAGTCTGACTAGTAAGAGTTGGAAGCGTCAGATAACAATCTGGCAAGAGGGCTTATCACCCTATATAAGGTGCTCTCCTGACTAGAGATTGAGCAGAATATTCACCCTTGAAGATAGAGATTGAAGATCTCTATTGTTGTATCACTACTAGCTGACGCCTAGTAGTCAGAAGTATCCAAGTAGAGCACGACACTGTCAACTTGCAGACCCTGTGTATTTTCTCCTACGGCCAGACAAGACTCTGCCAGGCTGTAGCTGTACTCTAAGATCCAATTGGTAGCTATAGATTGTCACCATAAAATCTCTATCAACAACCCCCATACAATAATCAGTATAAAGACAATTCCTCAAGACCCCAAAATCTTGACAACCACTAACTTTAAATTCTCCTTATAATATATAACTATAACACAAGATTCATCATCCAATTCATTAATACTTTTTTTATATTCTCTATTTTGGCAAACATAAAAGACTTTGTACTGATCAATAGGCTTTAAGTCATTATTTATAGATTCTGGCACTGGTAAATTTTTGCTTTCATATTCTTCTTTTCTTTTTTCTAAAGATGTTTTTAAATTACAGATATTGCACATATCAGTTTGTTTTTTTTACTTTTTATTATATTTTTAGGGATTAATTTATAGTAACTAGAAATTGAAACTGGGATTTCATTTTTATTTTTGTATCTTTATAAATTTCTTTTTTGTTTTTAAGAGAGAATATTTTATTGCAGTTGAGTGTTCACTCATTTCTTTTTTCAATATTTTTATAAATTTTTGCTGGTTCTTTTTTTGTAAACTGGCTTGTTTCAAAAGAATTTTCCAGCAATTTTTTAATTATTTTTTTAATTATTTCTTTTTTTAATAAATAGTTCTTATTTTTTGGCTTTTTTTATTTAAGCTTACATTTTGATTTTATTTATTTTTCTTGAGTATTCAAACTCACTTTTGGTTATATTAAACCCCATATCATTAAGCTCTTTTAAAGAGTAGCTGGAAGTAACCAGAGATCACAAGGCTGGGAGATGCTTTTGGGGAGAAGATTTAAGGAGATCCTTTAAGTTTTCAAAGAACTCATTGCTTTTTTGATTTTGAATAGTTGGCAGGAACTGAGATCTTCCAAATTCAGTTTGAGTAAGGAAGTGCTTGATGAAATTATCAAGATTATCACCAGCAATAAAGAGGATTGCTTTTTTTAACATTGCAATTTTTCTCTTTTTGTTGAAGCTCCCAAGGAAAAAAGGGTAGCATGGCAGAAGTAAATTTAACCAAAGACATGGTAGTATTTTGAATCTGTAATTAGGTCAGATCTCTTGAATGTGTCTTAATGATTGAGTAGTTCTTATCAGGATGTGGCCTTTGAATAGGGTCTTTTGGATTACAAGCTTTGTGGTGCTTTAGCTCTTATATACCAAGCTAAATGACACCATTCTGAAAGAAATGATGTGATAGCTTTTACTATAGTTTGAACTTGGATTTATGTTTGCAGAATTAATTAAATACCTAGTTTTCATGCACAAGTGATATATGTGAAGCAGCTAAGCATCATTATTACATCATATCCTCTTTGTAATTAATGCAAATCAATTAAAATGATGCATTCAGTTAATTGTAACTCTTCCACATATATTTTTAAAATGATAAAATATTAAAGAATTCCATAAAGAATGCTTAATTTGAGGTTTGAAGCTCACTTGAACCTTAAAATTACTCTAAACAGTGATAAAAACATCCTAACTTCAAACTACCATAAAATCCTAAAGAATTTAGCTTTTTAAATAAAATGAAATGCAAAAATAATGCTTTTGACCTTATCTTTAATTTCGTCAAATAAAAAAAGATTTGTTGTATAGTAAAAAATAAGTTATTTTAGCTTAAATCAATCTATTTTGTTTCATTATCAAAATAATATAATAAAGTCTGACACATGCTCTTTTAAATTGCTTTTGTTTTAATATTCAATATAATATACCTATTAATATTTTAACTACAATAGAAAGATAAGATTCTTAGTTTCATTTTGATAGCTTACAGTGTAAAAAAATATTAAATATTTGTTGAGTTATTACTGTTTTAAATATAAACATTTGTAATTTGATTTTTTCAAAATCGAACTGTGTTATGCTGCGACTTGAGCAGCATGTGTATTAGAAAATGACCTAATTCCTAAAATAATGACCCATATGTACACTGAAAGTCAACTCAAATCATTTTGTTTGTGAATCCATGTATTTTGTATTGTATTTGTATATTTTTGTTTGTAATATGAGTTCTTTGTTGTTGTATTGAGCCATTTCGTCTATTAACACCCAAAAGCCCTGTTAACAGAATGTATATTTTACACTGATAGTTGGAGTTTGCTTAAATCTGAACCCAGTTTGTTTAAATCTGAAGTATTTTTGCCTAGTGCCATAGCTTTGAAAACTACTGTATCAAAATGCATACTATAAGGTTTCTAGCAGAAGGGAGCTCATAATTTTAAAAAGCATACAATTAAAAATTGTGTGAGGGAGCTTATAGATAAAAAATGTGTACATCCCAGTAGATTGAATATCAGCCTACTGCTTACCAAGTAGACACTGTTTAAAACCAGGGTTGATGTTATACAAATGTTTTGGTGATAACAGTTTGGTAGCAGAAGTCTGGTTCTTTCGGAAGCTGAAATTTTAGGCTGTCAATAGAAGTAATTCCACAGGGATTTCAAACCATAAGCAACCAAAGAGTGGAGTTCCTGGTAATGATTGTTGAGAAGTGACAGAATATTTTGGTTTCTAATAAACAGAGCCTTTGAGGTCCTTTCCATTAATGAAGCTCCATTTCATATTTTCAACGTATAATTTTGAAGGTGCTGTACCTATACGGTGGAAGTTTTTATAAAACTTAAAACCTTAATTTGAAAAAATAATCTTACCACATTACTGTTTATCAGCAAACCTTTTATTTGCTTGCTGTAAAAGAATATAAAAAAGTGTAAACAGCTTGGCAATTTCTTGCCACTGATCCAACTGACAAGCAGGTATAAGTTCATTCACAAAAGTAAGATAGTCATAGCCAAACCATGTATACCTCTGATTAAATTAGTTCTTTAAAAGTAGGGCTTACAAACCTTATCCCTTTTTAAGGAAGATTGAAGAAGAAATCTGAGCTTTAATCCAGCATCTTTGTCCAATCGAACTTGTCCCATCCATTTTTAGTTTTGAACTCTTCCACACGACTCTTTCCTTCACTCAGAGAGTACTTAGTAGGGCGTCTCCAAACCATTGGATCGATATTCAAAATACCAGCTATAATTTCCTACTTGTTAGATTATATAATACATACTCTTACATGTCCAAAGTATCTGGGGAACCTGGCAGGATCTTCAATGATGTGTCCATAACCGCCATCGGGATGAAACCACACGTGGAAATAGGGGAGTTGAGACGTCATTGATCCACGAAACGTCCTTTCTTTAGTATCAATAACCTTGGAATGACGCGACCATTCCTCGTCAGCTTCTAAAAGGCCTTCTTTAAAATAGGCGGGAGCATCGTCAGCGTCTCCCCATGGCAAAGGGATACACTCAATCACAGTGTGATAGCAATTGGCGAGATTCAATACCGTCTCGATAAATACCACACCCTTGTCTTGCTCTGCAAACATTTGCATGAGACACTTCATAAAGTTCTAATTGAATTTAATTAAAGAGGTTACATAGATTTTAGAAAGATTCTTTCGCAAATCACTCCAAGCATTAGAGCTTTAGCTGCTGGACTAAACCTCAACCAAGACTAACAAATTATGATAAACTTACCCTTATTTCAAGCCAAGTAGAATCTTCTGCATCTAGTGATGTAAGAAGGTGTTCTCCTGGTACAATTAGGCAATGGCCGGGGACTAGCTCGGAGTTGCTGGTCAGCGCCAGATAGACATGATGACCCATTGATACAATCGGAGTGGCAGGGCTACTTTCATCTTTGGAGCAAAAGATGCAATTGTCTAGGGCTCGTTTGGTTTTCTTATAATCTATCTACTTAGCAAAGAATTAAGCGTTTAAATACCACTCGTTGCAATCATGCGCTTTTGATATTCCGATCGATGTTTATGAGTTGCCAGCTGGGATGATCTTTCGTCTTGATATTCTTCAGTATTTTCATATCGAGAGTCCTTTGAAATGTTTCTGGCTAGCTGGTCATAATGATCTTTGCTTGTGCTGTATTTTTCTTGTTGGATCAGAGCCTGTATGTCTTGGTCCAAAGCAGATCCAGAATCCTTTATTTTAATTACGACATGTAAATATACTTACTTGTTCTTTCGTCTTGCCTCCAGGACGAGATGAAGTTCCTATGTCAACATATTTACCCCGTACATCAAATGAAGGGACTACAGATCTATTCCACTTTAAATTATATTAAAAATATATCTTTAAAGCTACCTTTTCACCTGCCTTGTGACTGGCCAAAGCTAACTCGTATTCTTCCTCGAGAGCAGCGAGATTGGAGCTACCCATCAACTGTGCCTTGAGAATACGCGCTTGAAGGACATTAAGAGAATCAATCGACACAGCGTCTTCAGATTTCAAGGATGCCACCGATGAAATATTGACAGCAGCATTTCTAGGATCTGATATTTCTAATTTAAAAAGGAAAAGGGAAAAATTCACCTTGGGAAAGCGAGTCGTTACAGCTTCGCTGTTGGTTTATAGCTAGAGAGCTATCGAATATAACAACCTGGAAATAAATTAAAACTTGAAGTATATACAATTTACATTTTTCAGTATTTATTGTATTTCCCTTATTTATTCTTTTTGAAGAACTATCAACTGTAAAGGCATCAAGTTCAAGACCGTCCATAGTCATCCAACTTTCTCTTTCTATCTTAGGCTCCTGTTAACATGAAATTAATTGAGAGCGATTAGCAAAGTTTCATTAAACCCAGTAACAACATAAAAAGGTACCTTGCTTTCTTTAACCTTTGAACTTTCTTCCTCCAAAAGATCATTCACTTCCTCTCCAGATTCATAGTACAGTTTCTTTTCTTTTTTATGCTTATGCTCTTTATGGCTGTGCTTTTTCTTATGCTTGCTTTTGCTCTTCTTTTTAGAGCTGCGGCTTTTCTTTTCACTTTTATGGCGTTTTGAATGGGAATCTGAATTTTCAGAAGAGTCGGTTTCATTATCACTGGGATCTCTTTTATCTAATATATTGCTACGATCATGCTTAGTCCTTTCAGATCTATCTCGAGGAGAAACTTCATATTGGGAAGTATGCTTTCGAGAGGAATAAGAGCTCTCGTCATCGCTACGATTGTACCTATCCATGGCTTTCTATAATCTTTGGTGCTACACCTTTAAGCTTATATTTTAAGAGTTAAAAAGGAAAAATATTTCTAAAGCTAAATATAAAGCTTGAAGCTCAGCCCCAAACCTGTTTGTCAGATATGGATTTCAGTGTGAGTTTCTATCACTTGAACAAGCTGGCTAAACAAATCTGGGCTGGTATGACGTCATACTTGTCGCGAAATATTTTAAGTGCCAGGCTTGAGGCTCCCTAATTTTACTACGTTATTCAAAAGTAGGAGTTTCACTTTAGAATTTGATACAGTAGTTTTAGAAGCTATGGCGACAACCGAAAATACTTCAGATTTGAACGAAATCCAAGTCATGTGAGATTCAGGATTCAATTAATTTATAAAATTTCAGTTAATAAATGAACTGTCAAACAAAAAACGAAATTTCACTAGCCCATTATACAAAATTATATCAAATATCAAGCGGTGTAGCTCAAACCGAAAACGAAATGAACTGACACAACAAGTGAAATGGATGGATGCTATTCCGGAGTATATTATAATCCAATCAGGATTCATATGAGGCATCTACAGAAGGACTAAAAAGAAACAAAATTGGAGCAATCTAGAGCTAGATTCCACAAGCACGAAATGAAATGAAGTCACACAAGATGTGTAGTGTGAGCAGCCTAAAATAGAAAAATATCAGCCAATCAACAGCTATCCGATTTAGGAACAGAGGCATTTTATTCATTTTCATGGCTCCAGATTTGTATGAAATGGTTTTGAGAACCTTCCAAATATGGACTCAAGATTACAATAAAAATAAATCATTAAATTTTAAAATTTCTACTTTTAGTGATTTTATCCTAGGTTTTATTGTACAATGGTTTTTAACAGCAATATCTTTGATGGCGCCAGCAGCCAAGCCAACAGCAGCCAAGCCAGCTTCAATGAAGGCGAGGCTCAGGGTGTGGAGGCACCCGTTTATACCCAAGCCTTTGAGGCAGGTAATGAGGAAGCCCACCTATACCTGACCCCCAACCAATAAGGCTTTGACTTGTTCAGTAGTCACTTAGTGTCTAGCTCTGCCCCTGCTCCCGTACCCACCCCCGCACAAGCTGCCCGCTAAGCAACCAATCAGGATTGCAACCTCAATTTGGAACAACTTCCTGCCACCACCCAACCTGCCCGCCAAGCAACCAATCAGGATTGCAACCTCAATTTGGAACAACTTCCTGCCATCACTCAACCTGCCCCCCTACAGCCAATCAGGCTTCAGCTCCCCCGGCCCAGTGCCTCAAACAACAAATCATCACCACCCAAATTCTTCAGGAAATTGTGGCACTAAACCTACAGGGTCTGTCATGGGACCAGATTGCCGCCCAGTTGCACTTTACCCGAGCCACCATAATGCGGGAGTTCAACAACCTAATGAACAAGGAGAATCTGATCAGGATGGCCAAGAAGCCAAAGAAGCCCCCGAGTCTCAGATAACCAAGGCCTACCCAATAATGCTTGACCTTCTCTAGCGGGACCCCAAGCTTCCCCTAACCCAGGTCCGCAAACAGCTCGTGCACCATAACATATGGGTCTCCAAGCGCATGGTGCAGCTCTGGATGTATGGGAAGGTGGCTTTCATACGGGTTCTTACCAATTTTGCCGGCAACCAATGGGATGGCGCTGAGGATTCCCTGTATGACACCGCCATTGAATCAACCCTGGCCCAATGCCTGACTAGTCTAACTGATGATGTCATGTTCATCTCTTATTACAAGCTATCAATAGCTTTTGATGATTTTGGCAAGCAAGGAAAAGCTGCCGCCAAGAATAGAAGGAAGAAGGTCAAGAAGAGGATGTTCATTGGTGCATTTCTGGCTGTTTCAGCCAAGGGTTTTGTCTACTATCGGAAAAACCCAGATTTCATTGATGGCTACTCATACAGCCACATCCTCGGTGGATTACTTGACTCCTGGGATGGCTCAAATTCCAAGTACCAGGTTTTCTTGAGCCACCAGATGGAGGGTAGCTCCACCGCCCTTGAGGTCATCCAGGGATGCAGGCACCAGGCCTCAGTCTACCATGCCGGCCTATTCAGACGTCCATCTGGCTGACGTTGTCTTCTTCAACATTGGAGATACACTACAGGAGCGCCGCCCTCAGGCTTTCAACGACCTCTATCTTGGGGTCCTTGACCACAATTTTTTCTTTGGCCGCCAGATGGTGGCTGACTTGTTTGCGCAAATGGTTTTCCATATGAACATGGGCAACCAATCAGGTAAGGATAAGCGCCTTCCACCTCGGGCCACTGCCACTTACCAGCCCATCCAGCCAATGACCGATGAGGAATACAACAAGTGTTATATGGCAGCCATCACGCAAAATCCTCCTGCCTCCACCCCCGCCACCAACACCCCTAACCTGCAAGCCCAACCCACCCAATCCCAGACCCCCAGGCCAGCACTGCCTCTATGTCTTCCTTCCCACATTATTCTGCCTCCTAGGCATTCTCTCCCCCTGCCCCAATAAACCCCTGACATCAAACATTTTCTATTTATATTGTCTTTTTTTTGAATTTCAATTGTTCATGTTCTCTTTGTTTATAGTTGGTTTTATTCTTTATGTTCAGCTTATTTCTATAAAATCATATATTTACTATGTCGTGTATCTAGATCTGGAATACGGTTATTTTTAGCACTTAAACATAGCCCCTTATGAAAATATTAACAATGATTTGGTGATCAGCTAAATTTGAATTAGAAAATTATAGGTTAACTGTTTTTAGATAAAGTTGTAACTGATCCAAATTCAAAACCTTAATGATAAACTTTAAGCCAATCAGGAGCTGAGTGATAAAGTGATTGTTGTGACATAAAGGGTCATTCAATAATTCTTTGGTGCATGTGCGCTAATTAATATGATTGGCTGGTTGTTTTGACATTGTACAACATTGTCGCTGTGGCAAGTTGTTGATAGACTAGTGCCCAATCAGCTACTGGGTTAGCACTAGTCCATCAACAACTTGCCACAGCAACAATGTTGTACAATGTCAAAACAACCAGCCAATCATATTAATTAGCGCATATGCACCAAAGAATTATTGAATGACCCTTTATTTCACAACAATCACTTTATCACTCAGCTCCTGATTGGCTTAAAGTTTATCATTAAGGTTTTGAATTTGGATCAGTTACAACTTTATCTAAAAACAGTTAACACTATAATTTTCTAATTTAAATTTAGCTGATCATCAAATAGTTGTTAATATTTTCACAAGGAGCTAAGTTTGGGTACCAAAAATAATATGGCAATTAAGGAAACAATGCCAACACAAAGCAAACAACACATATTGAGATGAGCGTAAAACATGTACACAATGGGTAAAAAGATGGGATAGTGTAGCAAATGGGAAAGCAAACAGGAATAAACAAAGAGGCAAAATTGTCGGAATAATACAGATTTTATTGGGGCAAAAGCTATAAAAACATATGGAAAGGTTAGTAAAAAATCATATGAGAGAATTGGAGAAGCTATTGAAGGATCTCAACTCTGCAATTGCAAAAATCAAAGACATTGACTGCAAGGTCAAGGTAAAAGTCAAGGCCGCTGTTCTTAAAGGGAACAAAATTAAAAAGGTGTCTGCCAAGTCACTCATGGCCAAGATGCCAGACACCCCTGAAATAACAGTTGAGCGTCTTCTTAACGTTCAAAAAACTGGAGTTGAGGGCTTCTGGTTCAAGTCATTTGCCCTCTCCGCGCCGTCTGTCTGGATCAACAATCCTGAGATATATGCACATCTCAAGCCAGCCAAGCAATCAAGAACTGAGGATACAGGATTTCCTGCCCAACTGCTTGCGCCAAGAATGGCCAAGCCTGCCAAAGCAGCTGTCAAAGAGGAAACACAAGAAGGTAACCAAAAAATAAAATTAACAAAATTTTCTAAATACTTACCTTTTTTCAGAAAACATAGACAGTGAACTCCGCCGGATTCTGGTTCCTTTTGTCCTGCCCACCTTCTATTCAAATTATGCCACTCATGTGGCCAAACAGCTCTATCTGTCCCCCCTCTGTCTTGCAGGAGCTTGATGATAGGATTCACGGTACCTTCCCAATGTCCAGGGAGGCATTGGCTGGGCTTTCACATACTGAGGGGGCATCTGAGTGGGCAGTTACTGCCTACAAGGATGCCCAACTGGTCTGCCTTGACCTGGTGGTCCTCAGTGGAGTTTACTGTGTAAACTCCATTGAGCTTGTTTGGGACGTCCTGGAGATGCTCCCATTCAAGAATGTACCAGAGATGGACCAGGCCCATGCGGCTGCTTGCTTCTGCTTTCCGGTAGAGCATACGCTCTTTTACCTGCTGGAGAACTTTGGGTGCGCGGTAGGAAAACTGGCTGTTGCAGATGCAACAGCCGTGAAGAAGACTAAAATCCTCCTTGCTGACTTCAAGCTGGCCTGGAGTGCCAACAAGACGGGGGTCCCTCTGGCAATGGAGCTCATGTTTGCCAAGACAAAGCACAAGAAGAAGATTAGTACTGTGTAAAATAATCTCTGTGAGTTTACAGAAGCCTTTGCTGGGCAAAGGCTTCATCTCGTTATGAACCTGGGGTTTCTCTTTTACTTCAGGATGGCCGCGTCTGTAGAGGACCTGGACGGGGTCCTCCTTGGGATTGACAAGGCCAGGCTCTCCCTGGATGGGAAGAAGGTCCCCCCGGATATGACTCAGTGGACCATGTTATTCAGGACGCCCTGGTCCTGGCTAGAATTTACGGGTTTGCAGCCCCACCAGAGAAGCTGCTGCTTCACTCCCACCTGACCGTACTCCCTTTCACCAGCAGGTGGGAGTATTTTAACCAGGGTGTATCCACCTTCCACAGTGTAGTGGTGGAGGTTTTGCGCCACCTCCATTGTGGGGTGGGTACATACCGCTGAACCCATTATAGGCACACTTAATTTTTTTCTATATACCAATAAACATCTTATATACTCTAGATTATTTTTATTATAAAAAAATTTTAAGTCTTATTTTAGAAAACAAGTTTTGCAAAATATATTGCGGAAACAGTTTTCATAAAAGCATAATAATATATGTCAATAAAACTACTTCTAATTCATACACTTTACATTTAACTTTTTTAATTTGATTTTTATATTTATTTGACAAAAGTGATATAAATATATTTGCGTAATCCAGTATCAAGTGTTTGGGTTACCCTTAGATGCCATAATAAAAAATTATTATAACTAATTACTAACCTTCATTGATGGTCCTGCTGAATGTGATTGCGGGCAAGGAAACATCTAAATGTTGAAACAGCAGGCTTGACCTGCCAGCAAGGTTCCAAATAAGCGGGTTTGTGACCCGCAATCAAATTACCCGGTCACTCAAAGCCAGACTAGGAAAACAACTTGAATTGCCAAATCCAACAACATGAACAAATGCTGATCCCCTACAGTGGATACCTCATTTTAGCGCTTGAATCATTACAAGGATCAAGCCACCCCCTTCACCATCCCACTGTGTGATCAGCCCTATCATGTTCCTGTTATCCATGACTCACATTAACTATATAATCATTATCTCCCAATAAATAATGTTATCTAGTTCCTAAATATTTCCCCCTTTTAACTCTGCTAAAATAGCACAGTTACGACATTGGTAGCACAGGTAGGTTCTCCATCCTACTGCATCTTGTAAAATTCCGCCTGTTCCCCGTACTTGCTGCGGCCAACAAATCCTTGACAGAATCATGTCTGGCCTCCCGCTGGACTAGACCCCTACACTCCTGGTGCCAAGATACCTGATGGTTTTGTCCTGTACCAGAACATGGTGATTCCACTACCTGCCTTCAATGCTATGTCTGCACAAGGGTTCTTCCAGATGGCTGCCACCATCCCATAACCAACTGATAAAAGCACCATGCCCACCTACATAGCCCAAAGACTCCAAAGCGCTGCCTTGGAACCTTTTGCTGGGGCCAACAATGACAACGCTACTGCATGGATCCAGTCCACCCAGAGCAAGCTGGCCCAGATGGAATGCCCGCAGCAATTTTGGATTGCAGAAATCTCCATCCAACTGATCCACAACGCTGGCACCTGGTGCAACAAATGGCACAAAGAACATAGTGAGAAGAACTGGGATACCTTTAAACAAGAATTCTTGGCAAGATTCATGCTTAAGGACACTGCGCTCATGATCATATGTCAAGTAAAGAACTTGACCCAGACAGGCACTGTGAAGGAACTCATCTGCGCCTACAAGGAACTCCGACTACACACACCCTCTGACATGGCCTTTGACACCCCAGCCACACACCTCATGTACTATGACGCCCTCAAATTGCATGTAATGAGACACGTGAACCTGGACCAGGTGACCAATCTAAAGAGCCTGTATTGTGAGGCAGAGAAAGCAGAACAAACATCCAATACTCTTCACAAGGCGCAAACTGGAAAACAAGAGAGACCCAAAGACTCTCACACAGGCGGGTGTCCCACTTGATCATCCCCTGGAAACAACGGGAACAACACCAGTCATAAACCCACAGGTTCAAATGGACATGGAAGTGGTAACAATGGCCAATCAAATTGTACCCATTTCTGTATCACTGCCACACAAGGCAACCAAGATGAGGGAAAAGCCCGGGAGAGCATTAAGCAAGCCAAGCTCTCCCCGCAGAACTCCTGACTTGCCCAATGATGAGTACCAACCCAAGGATGTGGACCAATGCCCAATGATCTAAGTACCCTCAGAAGACCTGGTACTGTACACCATTGCCAGACATCCCAATAAACTGATGTCTTATCTTTTCTGTTTTTGCAGTTACACAGGATCAGCACTCCTGGACATGGGCGCAGATTGAACCTTAGTCAACAGCAGCTTTGTGGACAAGTTCAAGCTATCCAATAATCCTTCTGGATTAAAAACGTGGCCTTGGCTGATGAATACCATATTGCTGTAACAAGGGAAGCCACCCCCTTCTCTGTCATGCTCAAGAACCTGCACTCCACCATCCAAGGCCCCGTCATTGACTTCCCAAAGTCTGACATTGTACTGGGTTTGGATTGGTTACAAAAGAAAAATCCTAATGTAGACTGGGTGACCTCAGTGTTGACCATCAAGCGTGAAGGTGTCAACCACCAGATCTACCCTGACTCAGTGAATTAACTCCTACACAACCACATCTTTGTGTGCATCACAGAGACCCTGGACAAAAAGGAAAATCTGAAGACAATTGACTGGGACTCCTGCAAGTACAAGATCATACACTTCAAAGACCACCAGGATACCTCCACGCCTCAGGATTGCAAAATTGTGGCCTGCCATCCAGAAATTTTCCAAAAGGCTCTACCTGGTTTTCCCCAGAAAATCATATCCAACACTCCATTCAACTCAAGGGAGCTGTACCCAAGGTGTGTCTTATCTATTTCCTGACCCCAAATGAAGGCTACGCCCTATAAGCCTACCTCAAGGAAGCATTAGAGAAAGGACTTATTTGCCCTTCACAATCTCCCTTTTGGGCCGCTGTATTTTTTGTGGCCAAGAAGGATGGTACCCTGTGTATATTCACAGACTACCAAGCCCTAAACAAAGTTACCATCAAGAATTTTTACCCACTACCACTCATTGAGGACCTTTTTGATGCCTTGGGTGGAGCCACAGTCTTCTCCAAGATTGACCTAACTGCAGGCTACAATTGTGAGAATTGGGGAGAAGGTTAAGAGGAAATAAAACTAAGCTCTCAACCACAATAAAATTGTGGTTTCAGCAACAACCAAAAGATTGCTGCCAAAAATTCCTGGGAGGCCAAAGGGGAGAAGGAATCAACTGAACACCAAAAGCAACAGGAAAACCAAGAAGGCCAAATTAAACTAACAAATTTCGAACTTTATTAGAGTAGAGAATGATGAAGCAAGGTCTTTTACAACACTTGCATTCATTTAAGGGATGTGATAGAATTATAGTGGTAGATTGAATATCACAAGCCAATTGACCAATGATATGAGCGGATACAAATGCATTTCTTGAGGCAGGAAGATCTTGACAAATTTTGAATGGACATAGTTGAAAGGAAAACTGAACCAACTAACATCAGGAATATTCTTTGGATGTAATTACCACTGCTCCCAGCTGCTCTTGCACATGATATTTAACCAGAGGTGTCTCTTGGGTGGGTTAGGCAGGTGCATCTTCAGAATAATTCTAAAATATTAAATTAATGGCCTTTCTTGGGCTTTTTCAGTAATCTTTCAGATAAATATTCAAACATAATTTGGTAGAAATTCCCAAGCATTTGGCAGGAATTGAAGTGGAGGCCTAAGGGGGAGGCATAACTTTACAACAATCATATTTGTATTAAGGAGGAAGACATTCCCAAAACAACCTTCTGCACTAAATATAGCTCATATGATTGTGTGGCACTCAACTTTGGTATGACAAACGCTCCTTCAACCTTTGTGACC
Organism: Entomophthora muscae; assembly: GCA_014839935.2. Classification (NCBI taxonomy): domain Eukaryota; kingdom Fungi; phylum Entomophthoromycota; class Entomophthoromycetes; order Entomophthorales; family Entomophthoraceae; genus Entomophthora; species Entomophthora muscae. The sequence continues at coordinate 254,618 of QTSX02000786.1, read as the reverse complement.
TTCATGAACAAGGTGTTTGCCCCACACATAGGCAAGCATGCCTTAGTATAACTAGACATCATCATTGTCTATAGTCTCTTGGTAGAACAGCACCACAAAGACCTAGAGGCAGTCTTTGCTACCCTGGCACAACACAAGCTGCTGGCCAAGCCCTCCAAGTTCCAGTTCTTCCGCAAGCAACTGCCTTTCCTGGGACACATAGTCTCAAAAGACGACATCAAACCCAACAGTCAAAAGATACATGTCATCTGCAAGATGCCACCACCCAAGGACAAGTCAGAACTCCACACCTTCCTGGGGATGGTGACCTATGTACACTGCTTCATACCTGACTGTGGCGTCTTGACTGTCCCCTTATCTGCCATAACTGGTGCCAAATCCAAGTTTGTGTGGACCCCCAATGTAAGCTCTGTTTTAGACGTCTCAAGGAGAAACTCACAACAGCTCCTATCCTGAAATACCCCAAACGTGACAGGAAATACCAAATGGAAACCAATGCCTCAGACACATTCATTGGGGGAGTACTATGAATCAAAAATAATAATGGTGACTTCCTGCCCGTAGCCTATGAATCACAAAAGTTGACAGATGGTAAGTGTTGATATCCTTTCCACGACAAAGAACTGTTGGCCATTGTACACTGCCTAGTCAAATGGTGCTGTTATCTAGAACAACAGGAAGAATTCATGGCACTGACTGACCACAAGTTGCCTATATATTTCAAAACTCAAGCAAATCTATCTTGCTGTCAAGGCCGCTGGATGGAACTCTTGGCAAGATTCAATATGCTCATACAATACAAACCTGGTCCAGAACTTGCCATGGCAGACGCCCTCTTGCGTCTGTATGTCTGTGCCACAAGAGGAGAAAATGGGCTTGACCCAGACTGGCCCCTCTTGGTACTACAGACAAAAGTCAAAGGCTTCCCCTAGCACAACTGACATAACAAAAGAAACAGTTATCAAAAACAAACACCTATTTGCTGATGTGTATTGAACCTTACACCAAAAAATGTCCAGTGGAACTAGCATCCCTTAAATCCCCACACACTAGTGAGTGGACACCATCCTACAATACCATAGAGACATAGGACACACCAAGAGTAGCAACTTATACAAGTTCCTTAAACACAAGTCCTGGTGGCCAACCCTGTATTGTGATGTTAAAGAAGTCCTAGACCAATGTGAAGTGTGTGAGAAATTTTCAAAAAGCAAAACCCCAACAAAATCAGTACTACCCATCCACACACAACTACCCTTCAAGGTGTGGCCCCTAGACATCATTGGCCCCATGCCAGGAAAACACAATAATAAGAAATACATCATCACTGATATAGACTTTGCTATGTGATGGCCAGTAGCCCAGGCAGTAAAGACGCACACTGGCAATGTCGTACAGCAGTTTATAGGAAGAGAAATAATCAGAAAGTTTGGAAAGCCAGAACTCCTAATAACTGACAGAGGGAAAGAATTGACCTCTGAAGACACCAATGTATACCTCACCAAAAATGCAGTCAAACACACCGTGACAACACCATACCACCTGCAGGCCAATGGACGTGTAGAGCGGCTAAATGGCAGCCTCATGCAAGCCTTGGCCAAGCTCACTGCCAGGAGACCTGAAGACTGGTATAAGCAGCTATTGACTGCACTACTTGTGTGCCAAACCCGGGTGAACAGATCCACTGGAAAAAGCCCTTTTGAGTTGTATATGGCACACAGCCCAATACCATTCAAGCATTGACAGGACCCAAGCTGGAAATTCCAAGAAAAGTCCCCCCTTGCTCAGACCCTCAGGTCATAGAGGCCAATAGTGATCAAACAGAAAAGGAAAACAAGTGTCTGCAATAGACATTTGTCCTCATCCAAGATAGACATGAAAATGGTGACAAATTTTGGGTCATGAATGTTGACAAAAGCAAACTACAACCAAAAAAAGTAGGTCCAGCAATCATCCTAAAGGTAAACAAAAATAACATTTACCTCGTGCAAGGACTTGGGAAGCACAAACAAGACATAATCCTCCACCATGATTGCCTGAGACCCTGAAAAGCGAGATAAAAACAACACAAAACTGCCCTGCCTGCCACAGAACAACAGCCAGTCCAGTATAGTGCCTGGGCTCCTGAAAACCTCCCTGACAACCTACCCCCAGAGGAGGCCAACCTTCAGTTGGGGGGTGTTAAAACAGCAGGCTTGACCCGCCAGCAAGGCTCCAAGTAAGCAGGTTTGTGACCTGCAATCCAATTACCTGTCCACTCAAAGCCAGACTAAGAAGTCAACTTGAATTGCCAAATCCAACATGAACAAATGCTGATCCCCTACGGTGGATACCTTGTTTTGGCTCTTGACTCATTACCAGGATCAAGCCATCCCCTTCACCATCCCACTGTCTGATCAACCCTATCATGTTCCTGTTATCCATGACTCACATTAACTATATAATCATTATCTCCCAATAAAGAATGTTATCTAGTTCCTAAATATTTTCCCCTTGTAACTCTGCTAAAACAGCACAGTTACAACATAAATATAAAATGATAATTAATAAATCTTGAATAGTAAATTAGAGAATACAAAAAAGTTGGACACACTAAGCATTTAATTGTTTGGCTGTTTGGCAAGGCATGCGGGATGAACAAATCAGTGTGGCCATAGAATTTGGCCACAGTCTCAGCTGGGAGGGTGTGGATCCTGGCCTGCAGCAAATTAAACATGTCCTCAGTCCCAGTTGGGGTTCCTTGTTTGACAACTTGCTTGAGCCACCCAAAGACTTCCTCAATGGAATTTAGGAAGGGCAAATAGGCAGGGAGGAAAAGAAGGCGCAAATTTGCCGTAGCCAATTGCTGGGGGCCCACTGCAATGCTGGTGTCAATCATTGGGAATTCCTCGAGAATATCAGCCACCTTATGGAGACCAATGTTATCCAGCACAATTACATTGGTGAAGCCCGGGCTTGTTTGCCTCAGATGCTCCTGGACCAATCAGAGAAATGATAAAAAGGTCCGGCTATTGTGAGATCCCAAAATCATTTGGTACAGCTCAACCCCCTTTGGACCGAGGAGAGCCACCATTGAATAGGCTGTGGCGCAGACTGCAGCACGCCAAGTCATCCTGTCATTGGAGCCTTTTGGGACATACCCATACCCATTATGCATTGACAAGGCAAATGCCAATTTGTCATTGTAGTAGAATTTGACTGTCCCCTTGGCTTTAAGGGCAGTTTACGCCTCAGTGTATTTTTTACAAGCCTCAATGTTGGTTAGGCTGCTTCTATTATAGGGAGATACCATGAGCTTTTTCCAGGAAAAGCACATTCCTTTGAGCAGATGGTAGTAAAAGGAAATTGAGGCCTCAACCCCAAAAGTATATTTGACCATGGCCTATATATTTTCTAGTTCAAGATGGCAGTCCCGGGTTATCCACTGGTGGATTGCCCATTTGTGCTTCTTGGTGAGCATGGTTGACATGCGCAAGGATTTCTCTGCGGCAAGGACTCAGCCAGTATCAATGAACTTGTTGAAGGTCTTGCTGGCAAACTTGGGATCCAATCCAACAATGGCTGTGGCCACCTTGTAGTCATCATATTCCTGCATTAGCTTGAGCAAGATGATGTGTTTGATATCAGGGATGCTCTTCTGAGTGGGCTTAGCGGGAGTAGTTGAATTGGGATCCTGCTCAGGGACTGGCTTGCAAGGCATGGGTACCTTGTTGTAGAAGGCTGTAACTTTCTTTAGCCCCAACTGTCCCTCATCAGTTCTGAAGAACCCAGGCTCCTCATACTCTTCCTGATTGACATCACTGATGTAGGGCTTGTAGCTAGTATCAAGTACAGGCTTCACCTTCTCCAGCATGGCTGACAGGACCAACTCTTGCCAGTACACAATGTCAAACACATAAAAAGTAAGTTCTACCTCCTTGTTTCTTGCTTTCTTTGTAGTGGTGACTTTGGTTTGCTTCCAGGTCAGCTTTGGGACCTGAGGGTTTATTCTCCACACCCTAACAGCTTGTGCTTCTTGAACCGGCTGTGTCAGTGCAGCGTCACTATTGAACTCTCCTCTCCCATCTCCTTCCTGAGTAGGCAATTGGGTTGCACAAACTCTGTTCTTTGACCTGCAGGGGCAACTGCAACTGCGGCGCACAACAGGTGCAATGGTACTCTGTTGCTGTGTTCCTTTCATTTTAAAATTTAATAAAATATTAAATAAAACTTAATTAAGTTACTCTCTAATTTTAATTTTTACTTTTATTCAAATATGGATATTCAATCAATATTTTTCCCACCTAATATCCCAGTTATATATTTTTTATTTCTTAATTAGTTGTTTTTGGTTTTACAGCGCCCATTTTAGTATACTCAAAAAAAATCCACCCATTTTCCTAGATTTTACTACCAAATTCAAACATATAACACAATATTTTTTTAATTTATGTTTCAGATCTTGTGTCTTATTTTAGATACCTTGGTATCATTCATGATTACAATCCATTGCACACATTGCATGAGTGATTTTGTTTACATTGTAAGTTGCTATTGTGTTTTGTTTTTGGATTGAGTTTTGACACACCACGCTTGGGTGTATTTTGTCACCAATTCACATAGTAAACATATGTACACCAAAAGTTAACTCACACCATTTTGTTTGTGAATCAATGTATTTCAGATTGTATTTTGAATGGTTTTGCTTTGCACATGAGCGCTTCCTTGCTGTGTTGACTCATTTTGCTCATTAATGCCAATAAACCCTGTTAACAGAGTGTTATTTTAACCTGATAGTTGGATTTTGCTTAAATCTGAAATTATTTTGTTTAAATCTGAAGTATTTTTGGTTGTTGCCATAGCTTCTAAAACTACTGTAAGTAGTATCCAAGTGATGTAAGCAAGTATAAATGTCTTAAGTATGTAGGCAGTAAGACAGTACAAAAAGAAAGACAAATATATTTTTACTGGATAACTAAAGCAATTTCTGCAATCCCTCAGAATAAACAAAGTTTTAACTTAGTATATAGATCAGATAGAACAAAAAAGAACAATAGCCTAAAAATAAGATATACATTGTTAGCAGCATAAAATTGGCTATACAAAATCAGGATAATGAAGATCAATACAACACAACTAAGATGATGAACTGAAATACTATGAAGTATCAGCCAAAAGCCAACCTGACATGAAAGTGTCATTATGTAACTGTAAAAATAAATAATCTTAACTACAGGCAACTTGATTTAGGAGATAATATATTCTTGCTGATAACTGAAACCATAATGTTAGCTCCATATATAGGTCAGGCTACAAAGCCCATCACATCCTACCAATACTTACAGGGCCATGATAGTGAGTGTCAAAACAATTAATACTATACTTTTCAGAGCTGCTGATATAGACAACCCAAATCAAGTTATAAACAAACTAAAGCCACACACAAAAAATTTTCAATAAGCTGACTTATATTGTTAATTACTATAATTTGCTGATTTTTTTATGTGTTGCTCCTTTTTTCTAAACTTGGTTTGGTTCATCCATCTTAAAAGCTCTGAAAATTACATTAATATTGAATATATATACTTCTTAGAAGTATATAAAACAAGATAAAGGGGATAATAAGGAAACAAAAGAGACTTTATTGAATACAGAAGAAGGGGATTATATATCATCATGATAAGCCACAAATTTTCCATGTATTTCATGGCAGTCATGAAGCTTGTCCAAGTAATGTTCCACTTAGGATTCAAAATTTTTGATCCCAATGCAACATGAGCATATGATAAGAGTGCCACTGATTATTAATTGATCAGGATGTTTCTCATGAGCTTTTTTCCCAAAAGTGAGTAATTGTAGATATTGCAAAATCTCCCCCTGGGGCGCTAGAAAGCAGAGCTTTAGGTATTTTCTTAAGTTTATCTGGGATTTGAACCCAATATTGATCCAGTTTGGCATTAAAGACAGGTAATCAGGAATTTTGATGAGCGTTTCTTGTCTTACAGAGGCAAAATTGGTCATGTTGCATAAGTTTCAATCCAGTACAGGCACCAATTTCTTTTATAAGATAAGTGTTGTTCAGCTTGACTTCAGTTACAATGCCAGGTCCCCTTATCCCTGGCTTCAATTTGTGTATATCATAATTTACTATCAAGATTGCATCTTCTACTTGGAATAATTTTTCATGAAGTGATACTGTCTCTCTTTTTACTCTTTTATTTTCATTTTCTTCTTGGTCTTTTCTGGATTGTTTTACTTTGGTGTTAGTATTTCCAGGTATCTTTTTAGTTAGGGGTAGATGTGCCCCCATAGTGATGCTATCAATGGTTGACTTATGCTCATAGAAAAGTTTGTATGGGATTTTCTCATATTGTGATTTATGCGGGTGTGATATACCATCAGCGCTATTGGTAACATATCAGCCCAGAGGCAAGAATTGTTGGTAGAAAGTTTACTTAAAGTTTCTACTAGTGAGCTATTTAGTCTTATAACCCTGCTGTTAGCCTTGGGATATTAAGGACTGTTGTGATGATCCACACGTGAGGATATTTTGCAGGTGTAGGCAGATGTTGTCCAATTAAAGAATGGTTTCCTGAGAGAGGTAAATTTTTGTTGTTTTGTTTTTTTTGCCCAGCTTTAATGACAGGGGTTTTACTCAACCAAGGTGGCTGTGGTTTGGTTTTTGCCTTGAGGCGCCAGTAGTATAGCCTTATATTAATATCTGAGAAGGAATAAAAAGCCTAGATGTAAGTCATTTATAGTGTTCAATATAGAGAAGAAATATAAGGCCTATATAGAAGTTATCTATAGCTTCAAATAGAGAGAAAGAAGAGAAGGACTAGGTGTAAGTCATCTAGGGTGGTTTAAGAACAAGATAAAGCAATTAGAAAAGAGAAAGAAACTAAAGAATAAAAGAGTAAGATTAAGATTAAGAGAAAAGGATTAAAAAATATAAAGGAAATCAATATAAAGTTAAAAAGAAATAAATAGAGAATAAATAAATAAAGTTTTATTTACTTAAAAGAATAGACCGGAAACAGAGAGTATTTGAGCTGGAACAGGGAACTGACTAACACTTTGTTGCGCAAAGTGTTAACACTTTTGTCAGGGATCCATCCTGGGGTAGCTTCCTGAGAACTTGCAGGTGGACGGCCATTAGCCCAGAAGGAAGGGCCTACCAAAGGATGGGGGCTATCTTTATAATGCAGGATAGTGATTTCCTTAGGATGGCCCAGGGTCTGATGGAGGGCACCATATAATTGATTAAGCCAGTGATGGTGATGACATGACTCCAAATATTTGGGTGTAGGTGGACTCACTAGTAGCAACAGATTCTTGCAAGCAGTCAGGCTGCAGGGTTAAAAAAGAGGTCATTGGTACCAAGTACACAGGCAGGTAGTTATATTTGATGCAAAATAGCAAAGGTTGTTTGGTGATCCAAGTTTCTTCACAGTCAATAAGCTCTGTTTCTCTGGTATGGGCTTCTGCGTTGTAAATTAGGATCTCCTCTAAGGTAAATTTCAAATAATTTGGGTTTAGAGGATACTCTGTAACATGAACCAGGCTTTAGGGAGCTCCTGGGGGATGGAATAATTTGGGTGGTTGGTCTGCGTTTTCTTGGGCTTGGTTTGAAGAGAGGAAAGAAACAGGGAGATCAAATTTAAAATGTTAAAGTGCTAAAAGGAGGTAGGGTAAGACCTGCGTGAACCAAAGGTTCATAACACTTTATTGTAAGGATGAAAATGAGCATTTTCCTGTCACCTCTTGGGTATAAGTATGCTCATCAAAACTGGGAAAACTTTTTCAAATTTTTGTGGGCCAGGTGGTTGTGTTTTCCAGGGTTTGCACAACCCTGGGGGAGCTCAGAATTTTTAGTTCTTCATTGTCTGCATCAGGAAGGGGAGCCTCAAAATCCTTTTTTGAGACAAAGGATTTTTCAGCAACCTGTGGGTCTCATGATTGGGGTAATTCACCTAACACTTATTGGTAGTGGCCCAGGCAATTTTGGGGGTGTCCTTTGGGCCGTTGCTCTCATTGGCTGGGCTCAGGGGTTTCCCCATGGAGTAGAATTTGAGCGTAGAAGGTGATACACTGATGGGGTTAAGAGGTTTCTCTAAATTCAAATCTTTTTCTGATTTGAGTCCAAAAAAATGTGGGCTGGCAGCCCACAGGGGCCCAGGGTTCAAATATCAAAATTGAGGGCTTTACTTGCCAATTGATAGCAGAGATTTTTCACTTGTGACAGCTTTGAGCGGCTTGAGAAATAAAACTTAAATTTCTATTTAAATTGCAGTGGAACTTCATAAATGGCAAAGTTTTGAATGTTGTAACTATTGGTTGAGTTGAAAGGCATGTTTACTGATAAATATGATTGGTTGGAAGCCAAAAGCTTATTTTATGATTGAAAAAACAGTGAATCGATACTTTAAGCTTTTGAGAAATTAAGATTATAAGCTTATTTAATTATAGAAAAAAATGATCACCAATAGTTGAAGCTTTTGAAGAAAGCCATTTTGAAGGCGTAAACTTTGGGGAAAAGGCGCTATAAGTAGGAGGCTGACTGGAAAGTTGAAGGGGTCTGTTGGAAATCTTTTGGTTGCAAGTGGAATCTTTGCTAAGTGCTTGATTTGCATCTTGATGGCTACACATCTGGTTGGTTTAGATTAACCAGATGTCTTCTGAGGTGTTCATAAGCCCTTGATGAAAAAGTAGCTAGTCAAAAGAACTCCAAAACAGTGGCAGATCAGAAGGTTTCTAAGAGGATCTTCCTTCTGTCAGTATAGACTATCTCAACTCCTATTATCCTTTTTTAAAAGAGAACTTTCCTAGTGATAGTGATTTTGGGTCTGGTCAAGAGGATCAGAAGAGGCAGAACTTTAGTCCTTTCACTCATAGAAAACTCTTGGTTGAGTAATTAGTAAAATGCTACAGATAACCTTGAGATCTGGGATATTATTGTAAAAAGAATTATCATTCAAATGGCCTCCTAGATGATGATACTAATTTGATAGACATTATTGCTATGAATTACATTTATCCCTGTTTATTAGTTACCAATAATGATTAGGGGCATGGTGAGTCCCTTTTGAAGTTTTCATATAATTTGTCTTTTTTCTTTTTATAGAGCTTTTAACCCTGAAAAATGTCACCTCAACCCAGAAGAACCCAGGCTCTGGCTCAGAACACACCTTGGTGGTTTTAACATTTAAGGTTCACCACACCAGGTATAATAGGATGAGTATCATGCACATGGTACATTACCCATCATATAAAAATTCTCTGTCTGAAGTTGCATATATCTCTTGTTACTTATATGCCAATAGTTGTTTAAGAAGGCTTAAAAATAGTCTATTTCTCTGAGTACTTTTGCTGGGAATGATTTTCAAGGCTAGTGCTGTTACTCCTTGCCTCAAACTCCCCTCCAGAAAGCATTGGGAGCATGGGCCTTGGTCCAAGCCTCTAAAGATTGTTGATAGCTTATTAAAAGCACTTATAGTGGAACTATCAAGTGCCACCCCAGCCAATACCTCTGGGCCAATGATACAACTGTCATTGGGTTTTTAGGTTCAATTTAATTTTTACCCCCAAATTTAGACACATAAGGCTGACAGGCTCATCATGAAGTATGAAGTGCTCAAAAGTGGGAGAATCTGCAGCATTCAATATGCCCTTTCACGCTTCAGGCTTTCCAATGCAACAGGATTGATGATATTGCATTTAACCCAGTCATCCCCAGATTTGAGCCTGGTTTTCTAAGCTGACTCAAATTTGTTCTAGGCTGCTAGAACCTAATTGGATTCCCTGGATAGGCTCAAAAGATTTATGGGTGGAAACTTTATCCCAGGATGGCTCCAAGCCAGCTTTTTGTTGGGAATGTCTCACCACCCGCTGATGCCTGGGTTGGTCCTCCATTCTAAAAAAGCCTGTAGATTCTCATTTGACCCCTTGCTATTAGGATACCATCCTTTCTCTGGTTGGCTGGGTTCAACACTATTCCATCCAGGGTCAATGCTTTGATTCTTTCTGGAATTGAAAGGGGCGCTCTGCTATGGGAGCCTTAATTTTAACTGCTGCTGCACCTGCTGCTCAACCTCTCCTGGCTGGGATAACCCAGCTCTTGAATTTAGCAACATGCATCTCTTTAGCGCCTTGCTGCTTTGGATAAAGGCTGGAGTTTATATTTACCTGCTTTCTATGCCTTCAATCATCTTAACTGTTGAATGTGTCATGATATTAAACTGGAGCTACCAACTTGCTAGTGTCTGGGAACTGGTGGGCTGCAGACTGGGCGGATAGGGCCCACCAGAGGATTAGTGCTAACTTAATGAGGTAGGACATTGATTTGCCCACCCAGGACCACAGGCCAGCAGTTGGTACAATAGTGTCTATTACCTCAGTGAGGGTAATAAATACTATCCCAAATAGCTTGTTGATATGGTCCAGGGGAAGCTCAGCAGCAGATGCAGGCATTGGTTTGGGGATGACAGGCGTTTTCATGTCTAATTGGTAGGCAGGGAGGAAGTTGTATTTATCTCTGAACAGGTGGGGCTTGGTAACATGCCAAGGGCCCTTCCTTTTATATCTGGTTAATGCTTTATATTGGGCCAAGGAATCCTGTTCTAATATCTTTTCAGAGGTGTAATATCTATATTCAAGCTTCAAGATGTATTCCATAAAATAGACAGGACCAAAAGAAGCACCTGGCGGGGCGGCAGGATGATCAGACAATTTTTGGCTTAACTGGCAGAGAACTAAGATAAAATATGGTAATATTTGGGAAACCCAAAATCTCATCATCATTATTTAAAAATATGATGAGTATTGATCTTGAACTAGCAGGTACTTATACCACACTTTCAAGCCTCATTTCCTGGTTGGGTTTCTTAATCTTGGGCAGGCTGACATTAGGAGTCTTGGGTAGAAGGTGGCATTTGGTATGGACGTGGCACCACTGGCTAACTCTGAACAATAGGGCTTCAGTTCCTTCTGTTTGAAAACTTTGATATTAGAATTGGACAGGTGTTCAGGTCCAGTGCCACTTCCTGGACTTTGAGAAATTTTGGGGCAACTCTCATTGGTGAACTTGCTTATTTCACCCAGCAAACTGCCAGTGTCAAGTGTTGGTACCTTGGGGAAACTCCTGGCATCAGGCACTGGCAGTTTGCTCACAAAACTCTGTGGTACAGTCAAGTATTTGGATACTGGCAGGTTAGTATCAACTTTACTAAAAGGCAAATTGTCAAATTATTGTGGGCTGCCGAGCTCCCAGTCTTCTGAACTGGCAAGCCGCAAAGGGTTTTATTCAGGGTTTAACTCTGGCTTTAAAGTTACACCTCCCCCTTAGGCCTCCACTTTAATCCCTGCCAAATGCTTGGGGGCCTTCACCAAATTGTGTTTGGACAATTATCCAAAAGTTACTGAAAAAGCCCAAGAAGAGCCCTCAAATTAATACTGGTGGAATTATTCCAAAGATGCCCCACCTAACCCACCCAAGAGACACCTCTGGTTAAATATCATGCGTAAGAGCAGTTGGGAGCAGTGATAATTGTGTCCAAAAGCAGGTTCCCCAATTTTTAGTTGAGTTGGTTTTCCTTTTTGATTCTGTTCATTCAAAATTTGTTAAGATTTTTCTGCCTCAAGAAATGCACTCATATTCACTCATATCATTGTTCAATTATTTTTTGACATTTGATCTCACACCACAATTCCCTTCCCCCTTAAATGAATGCAAAAGTTGTAAAAAAGACCTTGCTTCATCATTCTCTAACCTAATAAAGTTCAAAATTTGTTAGTAGTTCTGGCCATTTGGTTTTGTCTGTTGCTTTTGGTATTCAGATTATTTCCTTCTCCCCCTTTGGCCTCCCAGAAATTGTTAGCAATATCCTCTTGGTTGTTGCTGAAACTGCAATTTTTATTGTGGTTGAGAGCTTGGTTTTATTTCCTATTAACCTGCTCCCCAATTCTCACACTGGCCCCATATGTTGGGGTTCAGGTAAAATTAAATTGACATTCCTGAAAGAATGCCTTCTTTGTGGGGCTTAGCTGGGCTTTGAGTGGGTCACCTCTCTCTAGCCTTTTGTTCTGCTGGCTATACCAAATTGCCTTTGGTAACCACTGCGCAGGAGTTGGATGGCAATACCCTCTCAACTGATTCAGCCCCATGGCAACCCAGCCATTTGTAGAGGATCCAGGAGGTTAATTCTTGCTTTTTTATTATCCTGGTCTGACTCTTTTAAATTTTGGCAGGTAATCCTTTATGTGAGCTTTAATTAGCTTGGATTCCAGGAAAGCAATCTTGGCATCTAACTTGTTGCCATCTGGTGATTACTTCCACGCTTTTCACTTCTCATAGACTTAGCTGCAGACAATCACTTCTATCCCATGGTAGTCTTTTTTGGTTAAAAGACAAAAACATAAAATATAAAATGATTGAGGGGAAAGCAACTATTGTTGCAAATATAAGCATCTTTATTTATCATTATCATGTTTCCATTATATACCAATCAGGGTATAATTGGCTGAAACCCCCTGGTTCCGGTATCACACCTGGATTTCTATCATGTGATCTGTCACAACAGTGTCATTCAATCAAGACCTTTACAAAAAGAATCTTTTTGCTCTAAACCTATAAGAATGTACCCTAGTACATTCCAGAATTACACAATTCCTTCTGTGGAAATGTATTGTTTTGACTCCAAACATTACAGACTTAGGCGCCAAAACCCTATTAAATATATGTATTCCTGATCATGCTATCATTGTTTCAACTGGGAACCATTTGATTGATCCTAAATGTTTAGACACTATTGTCTATATTTAGCTGTTTCTTGCATCAATTGGTTTTTTGCATTAAAAACCCATCAAAATGTGCCAAAACTTGAACCAAGCACCACTGCAGCGCCCAGGAACTTTCCCAGGAGGCGCCCCAGCGCCTGAAACATTCACTGGGTGGCCCCTTGGCGCTTTAAAAATTGATTATGCAGCGTTTTTAATCCAATAAGATTTCTGAAGCAGTGCATTTAAAATACAATTCCAGGGGTTTTCTTTTTGGTTAATGTCAAAACAGCAGGCTTGACCCACCAGCAAGGTTCCAATTAAGCAGGTTTGCAACCCGCAATCTGATTATCCAGCCACTCAAAGCCAGATTAGGAAGTTGACTCAAATTTCCAAATACAACAACATGAACAGAAGCTGATCCCCTATGGTGGATACCTTGTTTTGGCGCTTGACTCGTTACAAGGATCAGGCCACCCCCTTCATCATTCCACCATGTAATCAACACCATCATGTTCCTACTATCCATGATTCACAATGACTATATAATCATTATCTCCAATAAAGAATATTATCTAATTTCCAAATATTTTCCCCTTGTAACTCTGCTAAAACAGCACAGTTACAACATTAACACTAACCAATCTTTTTACACAGTCAAGGCCTTTAAAAACAATATAGCTAAATCATCATTAATCATATTTGTTGAGCAACTTGGGTTATTGCTGGTATGTTCAAAGCTACAGATAGATGTCAGCCTTGCCAATGTATTTTACCTACTCTTATTCAAGAGCACTACTGTAAATTCAGAACCTGAACGTAAAAATGCGGGATTGTCAAATCCTGGTCCAAATTTTGAATCACTTTTGCGGGCAACTCAGCTGAGTGATAATTAAAATATTTAATAAAAGTAACCATTTAATTTGACTTTTTTGGTTTATTTAAATTGGCAAATTTTGAATCTCTTGAGCAGATAACTCAACTAAAAAAAGACAAAACCCAACAAACAAATGCAGGATGCATGAATCAGAAATGCAGGATTCTTATGTATGATTTAAGATTTCTTGTATATCAAACAAATCATAGACATCATGTGAAATTTAACAAATCTGAAATTGTGGGATTGTCAAATCCAAGAACCAAGTTTCAAATCATAATTGCAATGAATTTGAAATAAATATAATTTATGGGTGTCTCAAAAAGAATGTTAAAGGATCTAGAGTGGATTTGTGCAAATTCTTTTAGGAATCATAGGCATTCTCAAAAATCACTCTATTCCATTTTAGGTCGGCTAAAATTTAGATTGTAATATTCACAAAATTGACATATATAACAATAAAATTGACTAAAATATACATTCCTCTTCTTGAGCTTAAAATTATAATAAAAATTTTATTATGTCTTCTTTCAACAACAACCAAGTCAACAAGCTGTTCCCTGGCCTTGACAAAATTATGCAGGGCTACACTGGGTCTCTTAACGGTGAAGCCTCTGTCTATGGCCACTCCCAACCTGCATGCCCCTCCCTAAGCACTAACCAGGGGTGTGTTCTTTCTCCTGCGTCCTCAAGCATGGCCCTGTTTGCCCATCACACATAGGCAGCTGCCAATCCAAATCCCTTATCAGCAATGGCATCTGGAACCAGTCATTTCAGCCATGGGGTCGCCCAGAGAGCCCAGGACCCCAAAACAGCCAACCAGATGGCATTGACCAGTTCACAAGATGGACATATCCCTCCCCCAGCCAATCAGCCTGCAAGACGCAGAAGAAAACTAATCACTCTGGAGATTGTTCTCAAAATAGTTGAAAAGCAAGGAAAGCTTATGTCCCTTGGGGAAATTGCAGCCTCAATGGGTTTTGCAAAGTCAACTGTGGCTGCAACCTTGTGAGCCCACGCCAACTGTGGCCTCCCACCAAGAAGACCCCAACTGGTGCCCGTACCTCAACAGAATGTGATATGGCCCATCCCCTTATGATGGCCATTATGGAACGTGACCCATGGATGCCCCTGGTCCAGGTACGTCTCCAGTTGGGACTCCACAGCATCTTTATCAACAAAATAACAGTGAATTCATGGATGCACAGAGTCATAGTTGCTGCTAGAATCTTGTCTAATCAAGTTCTCAGTGGCCCCATTTTGGTGGATACCAACCCATACAATGCAATCATTATTAATTTTATTAAAGGGAGGGCAATGAGGGCCCGTAATGACGTAATATTCCTGTTGTATGCTAAGATCTTGGCCAGTATCCAAGACTTTGGAGAGAAGTGCATCCAATCTGACGTGTACAAGCGCGGCCCAATCTTGTATTGGTTTGTCAGGGTTTTATTGGCAGTTTCCCCATTGGGCGTCAATTATTACTTGGCAATATCAAACACCGCAGATGGGTATGCCTACCAGACAGAGCTCAAGGCCATGCTGGAGGAGTGGGCCACACAAAACACCGTGCACACAGTTGTATTGAGTGCGGAGATGGAGCAGCGGGAATGGGCTACCCAAGAAATCAGGGCTGCAGGGTATACCTGCTGGTCCTACCCCATCAACTACGCTGACATGCATCTTGCAGATGTATGTCTCTACAATTTTGGTTCTGCCCTCAGGCGCTTGAAGCCTGCCACCTACAACAAACTATGCACCCAGATTGATAAGGGGTATGAGCTTTTCTCTTCTGCGTCCATCCAGGACTTATTTAATCTTGTCATCTTCTATGCAAGTGATAGTGATAAGTCCAGAAAGGACCTCTGTCTCCCCCCACGCCAGTCCATCCATTTTTTCAAGCCAGTATATGTGACAGAAGAAGAATTTGAGCAATTGAAGCAAACCGCTCAGGCTGCCCCTTCCCAGTCAACAAACCCTGCCTCCCCAACCCCCCCCATCAAGCCACCTGCCTTCCAACCCTGACTCCCAAGCCACTACCAATTCCCTCCCCACTATCTCTGATGCTGCCCCTTTCACAGGCGCAGATAAAGACAATGTCCATTCCGCCCATTCCCTTCCCTTCCTGTCCTCTGATTAGTAAATAAATCTTTTCTTTGTGACAACTTATTAAAATTGATATCTCTCTTTCAATTCATAATTAATAATATTCTCTTTTTACATTAGCAACATTTCCCATAATTAATCCAATATTTACGTTTATTGTCTTTAATTTATTAATGATGATGAAAAATATGTATGCACTGAATATAGTACTATAAAAACCAGTTTTTTGATGGAATTCAAACAATATGTCAACAATCTATAACTTAATCAACAAATTAGAAGCACACCTTCAAAAGGTTGTTGAGATAGAAAGAAATATCAGGGAAATAGTGACAGGGAAGCTGGGTAACAAGGGCCAGCCACTGATACAGTCAAAAGAAGATGCCCTGGATAAGTTGGGAAATATTATAGATGAAAAGAATAAAGAAAAAATACTTAATCTACAGGGAACTATTTTATCAAGTCTTGAATTCAACAACGCGGCCTACAATTTGTGAGAGTTCTGGCAGGGGGCCAAAGAAAACAATAAGAAGATAAAACTAATTGAAGGAACAGAAATTCAAAAGGAAATTAACACCAACAAAGAGGAAACTGACCAAATGGAAACAGATGAAAATGAAACACAAGCAAGAAGCAGAAGCGCATCAAGAAATACAGAAGCTTTATCAAATGAAAATCAAGAGGATGCACAAGTTGCAAGAAGAATAAGAAAAATTAAGCCTAAGAAAATTAATTAAGAGAATCCAACACTCATGAAGTTTGCCGATATGGCGCCTGTGGCTGAGGGGGCCACAGGGGAAACCATCAGTAAGTTTTTTATGTTTAACTTAATTTATTTTAGTCATCACCAGGGATGGGGATGAGGTTGCGGAAGTGGCAGCTTTTACACTGAGTTGGTTTTATGGGGGCTACCAGTCACTGGTGGCCCCTATAAAAAAAAATCAAATAAATAAAATAGTTCAACAGAATATGAATACTTTTTTTAATAGTGAAGCTCAAGATAGGGATTATCAACCACCTGTGGGGTGCTTGCCATGGATAAGAGAAGCATACAAACTAGGATCAACAATCAAAATCAAATAAATGAATGAAATTTGTGGGGATATAAAACTGAACTTTGATGAATACATATATGAAAGCATTCAAAAGTTCCCCTTCACAAATATCAACAAATACAAAAAAATTAATAAAAACTGACTTTCAAATTGGAAATTAATATTTAAAATCTGCAATTTTTAATGAATTTTTTAAAGCTCTATCAAACAAAGTTGGGGATGCAGTCCTCGTGAATAATTTTAAGCCTTTATTGATATCATTTGCTGAGTCCTGGGGGGCTGATTCAAGTTGGGCGCCCCCAGAACCCTCTTCAAGTTCAACCAAATGTCCTATATCAATAGGTTAGTACAAATGTTCAAAAAACTGTGCATGTTCTCAGAAAAATATACCTTGCAAAGGATCCACATTGCAGTGTACCTGGGAATCCTGCCTATTGCATACTGAAAGCCAATGTGAAAAAAATAGAAGATGCACCTATACAGATCAACATATGCTGCGTAGCCCTAGACCGCCAGAAAACACCACAGGGATACAGGACAGTTGAGCACGTCCTCTATGATTCATTTGCATTGGCAACTCTATAATGGTACTATGTGCCCCCCCCCCCAAAAAAACCTGCTAGTGGATTCTCTCACCTGTTTGCCTTTTATAAGACGGTCAGCCATCACCGGGGTGTTGAGCGCCACCCCTCTAGCAATTGGCGCCAGAGTCATCCACCACATACAGAAGAGTATGTGGTCCCAATTAGATGCATTAGCTGAAAATTTAATTTTGGGGTATAATTCCCCGGAATAAACACATTCCCCTTGCAATTTGCATTCCCCCAATAAATCATTTTCCCTTGCAACTTAAAATTTTTATTTTATTTTTTCTTTTATTTTAAATATTAAAATATTCACTGTTAAAACCTTTAATATTGACATATTTAATATCAAATATTTTGATATTGAATAAATCACAATTTAATAAATTTGTTATATTTCAATTATTTAAACTTAAATATTTAACTTTTAAGATTTATAATTAATATTTTATTTTTAATATTTTTATTTTAAATTTTAGTGTGTAAATTATAATATTAATATATCTAAGTATATTAAAAGACTTTAGTTATAGTTGCCAATACATCAAATAAAAAAAGAATTAAAAATGTTTTTATTTACTACTCGTCGAGTACGGGTCCATTTATCACAAAGATAAACATGGAGAATTGAATTTATCCGCATCATGCGGCCTGCTTCACTATTGTTCTAAACAAATGATTGTTTACAACTCAAATTACCTTTCCCTTGTAATATGATTTGATACACATATTCGATATAATTGAACTGCGTCCTAAGTACAAATTAATAAGGATTATATAAAAATCATTGATTGCCGTGTTGTGTGGCTATAGTGGCACTGAAATAACAAGGATCATATGATGACACACAAGGTCCAATTTGTGGCGTAAAAAAGCCAAAGTACCATCAACAATTAACAATTATTTAAATAAAAAATTCTATTTCTATCTTTTTTAATTTATTTATTTGGTAGCGCAACAGTCAATAAAGTATTCAGTGCATTATAATAAAAATATATTCTTCATACCTAGTTTAGTCAATTTTACTTACCTTTTCTACGTATTCTTATATGTCTATAATACAATCACACGTCAAATTATTATATATAAATAATAATTTTTGAGACCTAATAAAAACAAAGTAAACCAGAGAGCCCAATTATCTGATTGGCTTGGAGGCCAGGGCTTTAGGGAGGAAGGATTCCAAGTGCTTGTAAAAAGCCGCCACCACATTGGGAGGCATCACAAATTGGCTGACCTCAAGAATATTGAATAGGTCCTTGGTGTCCTAAGGAAGGCCTTGTTTCACCTTATTCTTGATCCAACCAAAAATCTCCTTGATTGGATTCAGGAATGAGGAATATGGGGGAGAAAGAGAAATCTCATTGGATAATCAGCAAGGCAGTGGCTGGAGGAGTGGCTATTCTTGTTGATGGGGGGAACTTGGACACAACCAGATCCACTTTGTGGAGCCCAACATTATCAAGCACAACAACGTTGGTTGTGCCGCTATAATTTATCTGAAGGTACTATTTGACAACTCAGAGAAAATCAAGAAAGATCCCACTGTTATGGGAGCCTTTAATCATCTGGTATTGATCCAACCTGCGAGGACCAAGAAGCACGACCATTGAATAGGTCTGGGAACGGACAGCTGCACAATGGGCTACACTGTCCTTGGACCCCTTCTTGACCTACCCATGCCAGGACCTGAGTGAGGAGGAAAACAACAATTTGCTGATATAGAAGAACTGGACATTCCCAGTCTCCTTTAGTGCCAGATATGTCTTGGCATAAATGTGTTGATCCTTGATGGTCTTTTCACTGTTTGTGTTGTACAGAGAAACTCCAAGCACCTTCCAAGAGAAGCCCAAATCAACCATTTTTTTGTAAACAAGGGTTTTAGAAGCAGAAAGCCTGAACTCTGTGGCAAGCATTGATTGAACAGCAAGCGTGTCCAGGTGGCAATCCCTGGCTACCCACTGCTTGATTGCGTCAATGTGCACAAGCTGCAAGAGTTTTGGCTGCCGCTTAGCCTTGGTGGATTCAGCAATTTGCCCAGTATTGCCATACTTGGTGTTGATGTTGGCAATGTACCTGGCTATGACACCAAATTGGGATGCCATATCCCAAACCGGCATTCCCCCATTCAAGCAGTTGAGGAGAGCTTCACACTCACTATCTGTCAACCGACGCCGGCCCTTGGCAGGTATCACGGCATCCTGGCTACCAGGATCAACACAGGGGACAGGGACCTTTGTGTAGAAGGTGGGATCACACTTGGTTGCCTGGCGCTGTCAATGGTGGAATAGATCACAGGTGCAGATGGCTCAACAGTGGCTGCCAATAGCTTGTAGGTGGTGTCAAAGACGCAGGGGCAGGAAGTAGCAACTCTTGGGTCAAGAGTGCAGGGCCAGGTGACAACTGGGTACACAGTGGAGGTGTAAGTAACCTCAGTGTTCCCGGTGACCCTGGTGTAGGAGACTTTGGTAGCAGGCCTTGAGAGTGGCTTCTGCCTGGGATTCAAGCTGGTTGATCAGGCCTGGGACGCGGGAGGTGGTTGACTGGCAATGACACCTTGGGAGGCCTGTGTATTGGCATGACTCCCTTCAAGTTGGGTTCTGGGTCTGTTCTTGGACCCTCTGGGACGCCCTTGTGGACGGGCTGCCCCGCAGGCTGGTGCAGGAGCGGGTTGGGAATGTGATTGACAGTCCATAAAAATAAAATAAAATAAAATAAAAATATATTTTAGATTAAATATATATTTATTTGGAGTTATTGGTTTATTTGTGGGAAGTTTTTCTCTCTTGATATAGCCTTGAATAGTAGCAGAGTTTCTATATCCGTGATTTGAAGTGAATAATATTGTATACTTTCTGAGTTTGGATGATTTTAAAGCTTCATAACTTTTTATGTCTAATTATGGTTATCAAGATTGAACTTTTCATTTGATTTTAGTTGTGATGGAGCTTCTTGATTTGGGTTGGTGTTTCCTAGTGTGCTTACTGTACATTAAATTTGGATTCCAGTTCCCACAATTAATATCTGAGTTTACTAGTGGCATTCAAAAGTGATTTGAAATTTGGTTCATGGATTTGGCAATCCCGCAATTTCAAAAAACATAGTAAACTTAATGAAAATGGTTGATGGATTTGAACGCTTCAAATCTGATTCCAGTTAATTCATTTTGTCCATTGGAAATATGCAGCTCAACTTGAACTTTGCAAAGTGTCTATGAGTTCCTGCATTTTTAAAAATTCAAATAAATACTCAAAAAAATCAATTTAATTAAAAAAAGGCTATCCCGCAAAAGTGATTTGAAATTTGGACCAAGGATTTGACAATCCCTCATTTTTACGTTCAGGTTCTGAATTTACAGTACAGACTACAATATAATAGAACTTTAGAGATAATTACACTTATTGGTACTGGATTATGATCTAGCCCGCGGCTGCAATCTATCCAGGTGTAACTAAGAACTTGTTATCATCCTTTCAGGTGTATGTATCTATATATACTGTAGCAATCATTTTTCTTATCCTTTCAGACAGTTCTCAGTGGCTACCTTTGCAATAGGCCTATTTTTTCTGGCTATGTCTATCCTGATTGGCTGTTCTTGGCATGTGTGCTGCTACTGGCATTTACAAGGCGTACATGACACTTCAGCTATAGCCTATGCTCTTCTTGAGCTAGCCTGCTGGCAATTATCAATTTGATGTATCTTTATGCACCTCTTATGGCACTAGGAGACTATGCTGTATTTGGTTGACTCTTAGAAATAGTCCCAGTTCTATCCTCTTACTTTGAAAGCTAGAATTCTGGTATTTCTGTTTCCTCTTTTTTGTGTTTAATCAGTGATTCTTTTCTGTATGACAAGCCTTCTGCTTATTAATATGACAGTTTGAGTTAAAGATTATACATTGTATAATAGCTGACTTGATCCAGTATCAACTCAAGAATTATATGCTGTGTAATGGTGACCCAAACTGATAAGGGATCAATTATCTGATGTATAATGTCAATGCAAACTTGGTATTTCCTAGCTTTTCACACATTATTTGTTTGATATACGCATATACGCCTTTCAGGCTGGGTGGGGCTGATTTGATACCACATCCAGTAGGATGAAAGGAGAGATATACAAATGATGATCTATTGATTACACGGTGTGCAATCAGTGATGATCACAATATTGGCTGACAATTATACACTATATAATAGTCATATCAATTATAATAAACTAGTGATTATACAGTGTATAATCACTGCACTTAATATAATGATAATCTATTGATAATAATTCATGTAAATGATAAGGATCTGCATGCACTTATTAGCTTGATCATTTGTGGTCAATCAGCCTAATCTCACAATATTCTTGGATATATATAAATTAACCTCCACAGTTAATTAACCAAATCCAAAGATAATAAGTCTTTACTTGACACATTCAAGTCCATTTTAGCCCTATGATTAAATCTTCATCAATCATATTCAAGGATATAAATTAATTTTCATGGTTAATCAATTGGTTTGAGACATCTAGTCTCATAATCTGAATTGGTCATATTATTTATTTTGGCCCTATGATCAAATCCTCATCAATTATATTCAAGAGTATCAATTAACCTTCATGGTTAATCAATTGGTTTGAGACACCTAGTCTCATAACCTGAATCAGTCAGATGATTCATTTTGGCCCTATAATTGAATCCTCACCAATCATATTCAAGGTTATCATTTAACCTTCATGGTTAATCAATTGGTTTGAGATACCTAGTCTAATAATCTGAATTGGCCAGATGATTCATTTTGGCCCTATGATTAAATCCTCATTAATTATATTCAAGGGTATTGTTGCAACATCTTTGATTACTCCCTCTTGGGAAATTAATTCCCCAAGTGACTTGCTGAATGATTCCCCAATAATACTTAAGTTGGTGGCACTAGTATCATTCAGTCATCTATCACAGGAATCAAACATTCAGGATCCAAAGCGGAACATAACTTGGAAAAGCCTTGTGACTTAAGAGGAACACTACTTGGATAAGCCCCATGACTTTCATGGCGTAAATGGACAGTATGTGGCTGTCCATGGTACTATATATTATCACATATTCATTTCCAATAAAGTATCATTCTCTTCTTAATTTTCCCCTTTATCTTGTTTATTATACTTCTAAGAAGTATATCATCAACAGTATCAATTAACCTTCATGGTTAATCAATTGGTTGAGACACCTAGTCTCATAACCTGAACCGGTCAGATGATTCATTTCAGCCCTATGATCAAATCCTCACTGATCATATTCAAGGGTATCATTCAAACTTCATGGTTAATCAATTGGTTTGAGACACCTAGTCTCATAACCTGAATCAGTCAGATGATTCATTTTCCCCCAGTTGGTACAGCCTTATTGATTACTGGGTAGCCCACTACGCTGGAAAGTCTCTCCAATACCAGTGTTACTGTTTTTGATTTCAAACCATGAAAGTCATCCCAATTTAATCACTTTGTGAAACCACTACCCAACCTGAATATGATACGGTCACACAGTTGTTGCAGGTGAACCTGGGATAGCCCAGTTTTGTGTTGGGGAAGCTAACTGCCTAAGTGTAAGGCAGGGAAGCACTTTGGGATGGAATGGCTTTTATTTAGGGGTACCAGGGAGCCCTTATCCTATATTAGACAGCTATTGGGCCGCTGAGAGGATGGTGTAGCAGTGATGGAAATAAGGGTTTTTGTGTTGAATAAGCTATCCCAGGACCTTTGTGATAATTGGCTTCATACCCCATAAGGAGATACAAGTTCCCTCTGTGCTATCCAGATCAATATAGACAATGCTGTTAGATCTGCCATGGGCAACTTGTTGAGCGCACCCTGTGCTTTGAGATGGGAAAGAGACCAACAATACTTGGGTGGCTAGGTTAACCTCTAAGACCTTAAGGTTATGATGGGGGCCAACCCAGAATTTGGGTGGTGGGCCTCAAAAGTAGAAATGATGGGTGGAAATCTGAGGGTATTTTAGTTCACCTTGGTGATGAAGTTTTGGGGTCAAGTAGCTTCAAGATGGATCTGAAAGCTGAGGTTTAGGGAGGCTATGGCAAATCTTCTGGACATCACTACCACAATCCTTGCTACAAGTTCTTTTAGATACCCACTTTATTAAGACCTTTTATTTTTTGGGACTAAAATATAATATTATAGTATCATTATTGAGGTCTTGGATATTTTTATTTAAAATGATAATAATGGTGCCATGATGTTGTCAAGGGTCTGGATGTACAGGCATTCTGGCTACTGCCAACCTGCTTAACATCCAGCCATCACCCAATTTGGTGCCCTTCTAATATACTGTTTGACATACCAAGAATGGTAACCAAGCAATATCACATGACAATCCAAGTATCCAGTGGCTCAAACCTATCCCGCATATGACCAACCCCTATGTTTGATCTAACTAAATCTCTGCCACAGCCCAATCTATATAAGTCTAAAATATTATTCAATAAAAGAAACTTCTCTTCTCTCCTAATTCTATATTTGAAGCTTCCCCAAAAGGCGCTCCTTATCACTGGTAGCAGCTACGGTTTTTTTGACCATGCCCATGAAAGAGAAAATGACTGACCAAAACCTGGCCACCTTTGCTCACGTACTCAACCAGGCCACATCCCAGGAGACCTGGAAAATGTACTTCCGCGTCCACAACATCAACAAAGATATACCTAGTGGTTGCACCATATTTGAAGGTCTGGTCATGCCCAAAGCATGCGCCAAGATAATTCAATACAGTTGCTCTCTTCAACCACAAACAAATGCATAACCACCTATCACAGGTGAAGTTACCAACACCAAATACATTGGTACCAACAAGTTCTTTGGTAAAAACAAAGAAAACGTCATCAACTGGCTAGACTACTCAGCGGCTAAACTCTGCGCCAGCTGCATCCCCCACAAAGAATGGGTCCAGGAAGCCAGCAAGCGCCTAGATGAGGCCGCAGCTAACTGGTTTGCCATCTGGGTCTGCTCATAAACTGACAACCAGCTTGACAAATGGGAAGAGTTCAAAGCAGACATCACCCACAATTTCTGCATCACTGAATCCCTCCAAGATATTGCAATACAGCTCAGTGATCTTCCTCAGAAGACCACTATCACAGCTTACGCCAACAAATTTGAGGAAATATGCCACAAAATCCAAAACCCAGCACAAGCTGATAACGTACACACCAGAGCATCATTCATCAAAATAATAAAACCCTCTGTTGCTTCTCTCATCCACCCAGAGGCCAACACCTCCATGCCTGCGCTCATTGCAGAAGCCAAGTGCACAGAAAAACGTGCAAACATGCAATATGCTGCATACAACAGCAATTGCTCCTCAAACGGCAATGGCAGAGAAAACTCCAATGGCAATAAACGCCAAAATACCAATCATAGCAACGGCAACTCCCATTGCAAAAATGGCAATCACAGCCAAAGCGCAAACTGCTCCTGTCCCAAAAAAGAGAACACTGCCAAAGTTAATAATGCCAAAGTAGCAACCTGCTATGAATCTGATCCCACATTCTCTGACCTCAAAGGTCTTGAAACAGAGGAACAGGGGAAAGAGGAGGGGTAACAGGCTTAAGTGCCCCTTTCTCCCCCCTAACTTGATAAGAAACTGTACCAAGGCATGTACTTTGCTGCTTGCATCCCACGTGTCCTGCAATCCTCCATTTTTATGAACATAAAAATTAAAGATTGCTCACAACTTCTTGTCTACCCATGCACTTACAAATCACATACACGTAAAATTTTATTTGACTCTGGTGCACAACACACTATGGTCATCAAACCTTTTGTAACCAAGTACAAAATACCAGTTGTAAAATCCAACTTCAAATACGCCAGAATGGCAGATAAATCAAAGGTTCTACTCAAAGGCAAAACAACCCCCTTCAGAATTGACCTCCAAGGCATACAAACGTCCATCAAAGGACTTGTCATGAACAACATAAACTACGACATTGTAGCAGGCATGAAGTGGTTCACCCGAGTGAACCCCAGCGTATGTTGGAAAACAAAAACCATGACCATCAAACGCAACAGAGTCAATTTTAATATCCTCAAAGAACCCAACGACCTCATTCTAAGAGACACAGTATTTGTCCAGGTCATAAACCAAGATGACTAAGAACATCTAACCAAAGACAGTACCCTTCACATAATGAGGTACACTGAATTCAATAACATGCAAACAACCAAGATCCAATGCCCAGAACTTGCAGCACTCCTAAATGAATACGCCCATGTATTCAAAGAAGAACTCACCAAATTATCCCCCAAGCGGGAGATCAAGAATGGCATTGACCTATGCAAAGCCATGTCTAAACCTGCATCCCTCTACAGAATCTCTCCCATGGAGCCCCAAACCCTCAAAACCCATATTGAGGACAACTTAGCTAAAGGATTCATCTGCCCATCAGAATCTCCTTGGGGGGCAGCAGTGTTCTTTGTGAAGAAAAAGGAAGGCACTCTGCATCTTGTAACTGACTACAGAGCACTAAATGCAAGTACAGTAAAAAATAAATACCCACATCTGCTCATAGAAGACCTATTTGCAAGACTCTCAGGAGCCAAATTTTTCTCCAAAATTTTGCTTCACCTCAGGAAACAACCAAGTTGAATTAAAGGAAAAAGATATACCAAAAACTGAGTTCTGTACACAATTTGGATCCTTTGAGTGTAGGGTAATGAACTTTGGGATGACCAAGGCTCCTGCAACGTTTGTCACCATGATGAACCAAGCGCTAAATGGCCTCTCAAACACATTATGCTACCTTGACAATATCATCATATTCTCAAAAACAAAAGAGGAATACCTCATTCATGTCTGCAAGACACTTGATTGATTCACAAAGCACAAACTTTATGCAGAACCAAGTAAGTGCCAATTTATGGGAAAGGAGCTCCTGTTCTTGGGCCACATTGTCTCTGACGGTGGCATCAAAGCAGATCCAGACAAAATAAAAGCCATAAATAACATGCAATGCCCCACCTCCGTTAACCAAGTTAGATACTTTCTTGGAATGGTAGCTTACTTAAGGAAATACATCAAAGACTGCAGAAAACTAATGACACCAATCAATGACTTAACCAAGGGTAATGCCAAAAAGAAATTTATCTGGACACCAGAATGTGACAATAATTTCCTATTATTAAAACAAGCTTTGATTGAAGCACTAATCTTGCAATACCCTAATAACAACAGGTGCTACAAGCTCAAGTCAGATGCCAGTGACACTGCCATTGGCGCAGTCCTGTGCATCCACCAGCCAGGGCAGCAAGACTTCCTGCCAGTATGTTATGAAAGCAGAAAACTAACCAACACTGAGCAGAGGTACCCCATACACAACAAGGAACTGGTAGCAAAATATCACACATGCAAGAAATGGAGATGTTATCTAGAAGGACATTTAAACATCTGAGTACTAACTGACCATAAATCCCTAATCTATTTCAAAACTCAGAACGCACTCGCACAGAGACAAGCCAAATGGATGTCCCTGCTAGAGCAGCTCAATATGGACATCCTATACAAAAAAGGGCAGAGCTGGTCACAGCTGATGCTCTCTCTAGACTATGTCAGCCTAGAGAGGATCACCCTGACCACCTGGACCCTGACTGGCCTAACCTGTACAACACTGAGTATAAAACCAAAGGTAAAGACCCCTCAACACATCAACTGACCCACAATACATTAGTAAGAAACAAAAAGTATTTCCATGTATCAAATGACACTGTATACCTAATCATTAATGACAAACATGACCCGTACATCCCACTTGCACAAAGAGTTGACACCATATTAAGAGATCACCGCCTACTAGGACATACAAAAGCTAACAACCTATACCTCACATTAAAAGAGATAGTATGGTGGCCCAATCTCAAACAAGATATAATTGATGTTCTGAAAATGTGCACAGTGTGCAAGAAATATACCAGCACAAAGGCTCCCCAGCCAACAGTCAACCCAGTACCTGACCCTGAACCATTCAAGGTTTGGGGGCTAGACATAGTGGGGCCCTTCCCAGAAACAAAAACAAACCAACATTTCTTAATTGTAGCCATCAACTTTGCCACATGCTGGCCCATCTGCTGGGCAATAAAGGACCATAAAGCAGAAACCATCAACCAATTCTTTAACAAAGCAATCATAGCCAACTACGGCACTCCAGACTACATCATAAACAATAGAGCAACCGAGCTATCAGGTCACGTAGTAAACAACAACTTAAAATCCAAAAACATTAAACATTCCACAACCTCTCCCTACAGGCCACAGGCCAACGGCAGATTGAAACGCCTAAACGGCAGCCTTATCAGGACCCTAGAGAAAATAATGGATGGCAAAGCCAAAGACACATGGTCATTTTACGTGAAACATGCATTACTAGTATCCCAAGTCTGCACCAACCAAGGGACAGGCTATTCACCAGTTGAGCTAACCTACAGGTACAAACCAGAAATAATTACCCACAACAAACAGCCATACGTAAAGATCCCCCCAGGGAAACCCCCCACAGTAGAACAAGCACCAAATCTACAACACATCTGCCTCAAAGCTAAAATAGCAGAAATAAAGAGGCTCAATACACAAAAGGTAACCTATACAGAGGAACCACTTCCCATTGACTCCCCCATCTGGGTTCTAGCAGGCAACAGAAAGAAACTAGACTCAGTACACCAGGGACCAGGAAGAATCATCAAGTACAGACCAGAACAAAACACCTATCTAGTGAAATTCCAAGGTGCCAAATGTAAAGCCCCAGAATATGAGGGAGTATTTTAGCAAAGTATGGTACCAAGTTGGTGACTTGGAATCCTGTGAGCGCCGTCATGATGGGATAGGCTGTCATCATCCATCTGAAGGCCTTGGTGTGTACATTAAATCTTCTGAAATTACCGGCAAAATACATGAGTACGTAGTATACACAGGTGTATATAGCTACATGCTGGGTGGAGCGGGGCAACACCAGCGTGGGCCAGGAGTACTGCTCAGAGGAGTTTAGCTGCGCTGGCTCCTCGTAGAAGTACTCGTCGGGTGGCTTATTGTACAGCCCATGCTGGTGATTGTATTGGTGGCCCCCAATCCTGAGGCAGGCTGTGAGTACAGCTGAGAAGATTAAATGGTTCATCTTCTGATCCTGGGAAAGGGCAGACAAAGCTTAGTGTCTTAACTTTCTTGTAGAGTAAAAGTTCTGGTTTTGATTTATGTGATACTATTGAGGGGTAATTTCACTCAATGATAGCACAAACTACCATCAAGTGAATTGGCTTTATTATATACTATCATCCTTGTGGTGGCATGAATAGAGTAAAACACTGGACAGGGAACCCCAAACACTTGGTGTTGTCTGGAATTCCCTTTTGGGAGGGGAATTGGTAGTGGTGTGCAGGCAATGAATTGTTATCTCTGGGCTTGCATGGGCTTGGTGTATCATTGGATGCTTTCATGCATCCAGTTTTAAATTCTGCAGTTAATGCAGGAATGGATGGGTTGAGCAGCTTGTCAGCCCCCTCCCAAATTTGGTAAATTCCAAATTTGGGCAGCAGTTCCCCTCTATTTGGGGTTGGGGAAATTGCCTTTCCAGGTTTCCCCAATTGGCAATTTCCCCATTTGGCGGCCTGGGTAGAGGACTGGCTGGCGGTAGTGGGTGGGCGGGGGCTGGCGGAGGGCGCGCGTGGGCGAGCCGCCAGGCTCGGCGTGTGGCCGGCGGACGGGGTATAAAACCTGTCCAAATTAAAAAAATTATTTTAAATTCTTGTTTTCTGGCCCTGGCTTTCCGCAGCAGTTTCCCCAATAAGGAGGAACTGCTGCCATTTTTTATTTTGTTTTTTACAATTAATTATACACAAAATATCATCCTGAACCACAGTGTTGTCAGGAATATTCCTGACACCAAAAGCCCCGTTGTCAAGAAGTACCACAGAACCCGTCTCTGCCTTAGCAAAGGAGAACACTCAAACAGACTGGTTCCAACTAGTAAACAGCTCCAGGAGCATCAGGCGGCAGCCATGAAAACAAAGCCCCCTCCTGATCCACCAGAGTAACCCCTTAAGGGGGGTGTTATTTGAGGGTCTGGATGTACAGGCATTCTGGCTACTGCTGACCTGCTTAACATCCTGCCATTGCTTGATTTGGTGCCCTTCCAATATACTGTTTGACATACTGAGAATGGTAACCAAGAAATATCACATGACTGTCCAAGTATCCAGTGGCTTAAACCCATCCTGCACATGACCAACCCCTATGTTTGATCCGACTAAATCTCTGCCACAGCCCCATATATATAACTCTAAAATATTATCCAATAAAAGATACTTCTCTTCTCTCCTAATTCTATATTTGAAGCTTTCCCAAAAGGCGCTCCTTATCAATGTCAAAGTCTGGTTCCTAGAGATAATGGTATCAGAATCAAATCAAGTACCTCTATTTAGGGAGAATGTTCAAGATTGAAGGGTCAGCCTGGGAAGCGGGGGTTTACCTTTAAAGAAACATTTTTTATTGGCGGTGGTTCCCTTGAGATCAACTATCTCCTCTAGGGTTAAATTGGTCTGGATCTGAGTTGTTGCTGGATCAGGATGGCTGGGTTTGAAGCTTCACCTATCCCATCAGTCAGTGGGGGTTAACCTTAGAATTAAAAATATAAATTAAAGCAACCGCCGAGGAAGTGTATAGTAGTTTTAAAAGCTATGGCAACAAGCAAAATGAACTCAGATTTAAACAAAATCCAACTAGCATGTTAAAATATACACTCTGTTAACAGGGATTTTTGGCGTTAATAGGCGGAATGGGTCAACACAGCAAAGAAGGACTCACGCGCAAAACAAAACCATTCAAAATGCAATCCAAAATACATGAATTCACAAACAAAATGGTGTGAGTTGGCTTTCAGTGTACATATGTTTACTATGTGAATTGGTGACAAAATACACCCACACATGGTGCGTCAAAACTCAATCCAAAAACAAAACACAATAGCAACTTACTATGTAAAAGAAATCACTCATGCAGTTTGTACAATGGATTGTAATCAAGGATGATACCAAGGCATCTAAAATAAGACACGAGATCTGAAACATAAATTTTAAAAATATTGTGTTGGGTGCTTAATTTGGCAAAAAAATATGAGAAAATGGGTGGAAATTATTTTGGGTATTCAAAAATGGGCATTGTAAACCAGAAATAACTAATTAAGAAATAAAAAAATCTATAATTGGGATATTGGGTGGGAAAAATATTAATTAAATATCCATATTCAGATAAAAGCAAAAATTAAAATTAGGGAGTAACTTAATTAAAATTTATTTAGTATTTTATTAAATTTTAAAATGGAAGGAACACAACACCAGAGTACCAATGCACCTGTTGTGCGCCGCGGTTGCGGTTGCCCCCGCGGGTCAAAGAATAGACTCAGTACAACACAAGTGCCTACTCAGGAGGGAGGCAGAAGAGGAGAGTTCCATAGTGATGCTGCACTGACACAGCCGGTTCAAGGAGCACAAGCTGCTAGGGTGCAGAGCATAAACCCTTGGGTCCTAAAGCTGCCCGGAAGCCAACCAAGGTCACCACTACCAAAATGGTTAAAAACAAGGAGGTAGAACTTACTTTGTATGTGTTTGACGCTGTGTACCGGCAAGAGTCAATCCCGTCAGCCATGCTGGAGAAGGTGAAGCCTGTACTTGATACTAGCTATGAGCCATACATAAGTGATGGCAATCAGGAGGACAACAAGGAGCCTGAGTTCTTTCAAACTGATGAGAGACAACTGGTGTGCAAGAAAGTTGCAGCCTTCTACAACAAGGTGCCTATGCCCTATGCCCTGTGCCTTGCCCAATGCCAATGAGTCAATCCCCACCGCTAAAAAGCCCACTCAGAAGCGCATACCCGACATTAAAAGCATCATCCTGCTTAATCTAATGCGTGAATCAGGCAATTACAAGGCAGCCACAGCCATTGTTGGGGTGGATCCCAAGTACGCCTCAAAGACCTTCAACAAGTTCCTCAACACGGGTCGAGTCCTTGCCGCGGAGAAATCCTTGCGCGTGTTGACCATGCTCACAAAGGAGCACAAATGGGCAATCCGCCAGTGGATCACCCGGGACTGCCATCTTGAACTGGCAAATATACAGGCCATGGTCAAGTCTGCTTTTGGGGTTGAGGCTTCAATTTTCTTTTACTACCATCTGGTCAAGGGAATGTGATTTTCCTGGAAAAAACTTGGGGTATCCTCATACAATTGGAACAGCACAGCCAATATTGAGACCCAGAGAAAATACGCAAAGGCGTATACTGCCCTAAAAGCCAAGGGGACAGTCAAATTTTACTACATTGACAAATCAGCATTTGCCTTGTCAATGCGCAATGAGTATGGGTATGTCCCCAGAGGCTCCAATAACGGGATGGCTTGGCGTGCTGCAGTCCGCGCCACAGCCTATTTGATGGTGGCTCTTCTTGGTCCAAAGGGGGTTGAGCTCTACCAAATGATATTGGGATCTCACAATAGCCAGACCTTCCTATCATTCCTCTAATTGGTCCAGGAGCACCTGAGGCACACAAGCCCAGGCTTCACCAACGTAATTGTGCTGGACAATGTTGGTCTCCACAAGGTGGCGGATATTCTCAAAGAATTCCCAATGATTGACACCAGCACTGCAGTGGGCCCCCACCAATTGGCCACGGCAAATTTGTGCCTTCTCTTCCTCCCCGCCTATTTGCCCTTCCTAAATCCCATTGAGGAGGTCTTTGGGTGGCTCAAGCAAGTCGTCAAGCGAGGAACCCCAACTGGGACAGAGGACCTTTTTGATTTGCTGCAGACAGGGATCCATACCCTCCCAGCTGAGACTGTGGCCAAATTCTATGGCCACACTGATTTGTTCATCCCGTGTGCCTTGCCAAACAGCCAAATAATTAAATGCTTAGTGTGTCCACCTTTTTTATATATCCTCTAATTTACTAATCAAGATTTGTTAACTAACATTTTATATTTATATGTTTCCAAGCCCGCAATCACATTCAGCAGCACCATCAATGAAGGTTAGTAATTTATTTATTTATAATAATTT
The DNA here is from genome assembly GCA_014839935.2 of Entomophthora muscae. Lineage (NCBI taxonomy): Eukaryota > Fungi > Entomophthoromycota > Entomophthoromycetes > Entomophthorales > Entomophthoraceae > Entomophthora > Entomophthora muscae. The sequence continues at coordinate 222,149 of QTSX02000786.1, read as the reverse complement.
TTATTATTGCATCCAAGGGTATCCCAAACGCTTGATAATGGATTACGCAAACACATCAATATCATTTTTGGCAAATAAATATAAAAAGCAAACTAAAAAAATGTAAATCATACAAATTATAAGTAGATTTTATTGACATATATTATATGCTTTTATTAAAACCTTCCCTGGAATTTATTTTGTAAGTAATGTTTGCTAAAATATTATTTTATAAAATTATTAATTATAATAAAAATAATCTAAAGGGTAAATATATTTATTGGAATAGAGGATATATTAGGAGCACCTATAATGGGTTTGGCGGTATGTACCCATCCCGCAATGGAGGTGGTGCACAACCTCCACTGCCACACCGTGGACAGTGGATACACCCTGGTTAAAATACTCCCGCCTGCTGGTGAAAGGCAGAATGGTTAGGTGGGAGTGAAGCAGCAGCTTCTCAGGCGGGGCCGCAAACCCGTAGATTCCAGCCAGGACCAGGGCGTCCTGGATAACGTGGTCCACTGAGTCATATCCGGGGGGACCTTCTTCCCGTCAAGTGCAAGCCGGGCCTTGTCAATTCCAAGAAGGACCCCGTCTAGATCCTCAACCAACGCGCCCATCCCAAAGTAAAAGAGGAACCCCAGGTAAACAACGAGGTGAAGCCTTTGCCCAGCAAAAGCTTCGTAAACTCGCATAATTTATTGTATACTGCGCCTATTTTTTTCTCATGTTTAGTTTTGCCAAAGGTAAGATCCATAGCCTCTGGGACCCCTGTCTCTTCAGCACTCAAGGCCAGCCCAAAGTCTGCCAGGAGGATTTTGGTCTTCTTCACGGCTGTTGCATCCGCAACAGCCATTTTTTCTACCACACGCCTGAAGTTCTCCAGCAAGTAGGACAGGGTGTGCTCCACCGGGAAGCAGAAGTGAGCAGCTGCATGAGCCTGGCCCATCTCCGGTATATTCTTGAATGGGAGTGTCGCCAGGACGTCCCAAACAAGCTCAATGAAGTTTACACAGTAAACTCCACTGAGGTTAACCGGGTCCAGGCGGACCAGTTGAGCATCCTTGTAGGCAGTAACTGCCCACTCGGATGCCCCCTCTTCATGTGTCAGCCCAGCCAATGCCTCCCTGGACATTAGGAATGCACTGTGAATCCTATCTTCAAGCTCCTGCAAGACAGGGGGGGACAGGAAAAGCTGCTTGGCCACGTGAGTGGCAAAATTTGAGTAGAAAGTGGGGGGAACAAAAGGAACCAGGACCCAGCAGAGTTTGCCATCAACATCTTCTAAAAAAAGGTAAGTATTTATGAATTTTTATTAAATTTATTTTCTTAGGTTACCTTATTGGGTTTCTTCTTTGCCGGCAGCTTTGGCAGGCTTTGCCATCCTTGGCGCAAGCAGTTGTGCGGGCATCTCAGTGTCCTCCTTGTGGGCCCTCTTGGCGGGTTTGAGATGTGCATAAATCTCAGGGTTGTCCATCCAGACAGACGGCGCAGAGAGGGCAAAGGACTTGAATTGCAAGCCTTCAACCACTGTCTTCTGAATGTTGAGTAGGCGCTCTATTGTCTTCTCAGGGGTGTCCGGTATTTTGGTCATGAGTGACTTGGCAGACACCTTTTTGATTTTTTCCCCTTCAAGAATGGCAGACTTCACTTTTTCCTTGACCTTGCAGTCAATTTCTTTGATTTTGGCAATTGCCAAGTCAAGGTCTTTTAGAAGTTTTTCCAATTTGCTCATTGATTTTTTACTAACCTTTTCACATGTTTTTATAGCTCTTGCCCCAATAAATTCTGTATTATTTTGATACAATTGCCTCTTTGTTTATTCCTTTTTGTTTTCTCATTTACTACATTATCCCATCTTTTTACCCATTTTGTATATGTTTTACATACATCTCAATATGTGTCGTTTGCTTTGTGTGGCATTGTTTCCTTGGTTACCATATTATTTTTGGCGCTTGACACAGCCCCTTGTGAAAATATTAACAATGACTTGGTGATCAACTGAATTTGAATTAGAAAATTATAGTGTTAATTGTATTTAGATAATGTTGTTACTGATCCGAATTCAAAACCTTAATGATAAACTTTAAGCCAATCAGGAGCCAAATAATAAAGTGATTGTTGTGACATAAAGGGTCATTCAATAATTCTTTGATGCATGTGCGCTAATTCATATGATTGGCTGGTTGTTTTGCCATTGTACGCCATTGCCGCTGTGGCGAGTTGTTGGTGGACTAGTGCCCAATCAGCGGCTGACTGGGCGCTAGTCCATCAACAACTTGCCACAGCAGCAATGTTGTACAATGGCAAAACAACCAGCCAATCATATGAATTAGCGCACATACACCAAAGAATTATTGAATGACCCTTTATGTCACAACAATCACTTTATTATTTGGCTCCTGATTGGCTTAAATTTTATCATTAAGGTTTGGAATTTGGATCAGTAACAACTTTATCTAAAAACAGTTAACCTATAATTTTCTAATTCAAATTTAGCTGATCACTAAATTGTTGTTAATATTTTCACAAGGGGCTGGGTTTGGGTACTAAAAATAACTATGTTCTGGATCTAGATACACGACATAGTAAATATATGATTTTATAGAAATAAGCTGAACATAAATAATAAAACCAACTATAAACAAAGAGAACATGAACAATTGAAATTCAAAAAAAGATAATATAAATAGAAAATGTTTGGTGACAGGGGTTTATTGGGGCAGGAGAGAGTGATGCCTAGGAGGCAGAATAACGCGTGAAGGAACCGTAGAGGCGGTGATGGCCTGGGGGGTCTGGGATTGGGTGGGTGGGGCTTGCGGGTGAGGGGTGTTGATGGCAGGGGTGGAGGCAGGAGGATTGCGCGTGATGGCCGCCATATACCTTAATGTACTCCTCATCAGTCATTGGCTGGATGGGCTGGTAAGTGGCAGTGGCCCGAGGTGGAAGGCGCTTATCCTTACGTGATTGGCTGCCCATGTTCACATGGAAAACCATTTGCGCAAACAAGTCAGCCACCATTTGGCGACCAAAGAGAAAATTGTGATCAAGGACCCCAAGATAGAGGTCGTTGAAAGCCTGAGGGCGGCGCTCCCGTAATGTGGATCCCATGTTAAAGAAGACAACATCTCCCAGATGGACGTCAGCGTGGCTGGCTGGGTACACGGATGCTTGGTGCCCGCGTCCCTGGATGGTCTCAAGGGCAGTGGAGCTACCCTCTATCTGGTGGCTCAAGAAAACCTGATGCTTTGAATTTGAGCCATCCCAGGAGTCGAGCAATCCACTGAGGATGTGGCCGTATGAGTACCCATTGACGAAATCAGGGTTTGTCTGATAGTAGACAAAACCCTTGGCTGAAACAGCCAGAAATGCACCAATGAACGTCCCCTTCTTGACCTTCTTCCTTCTATTATTGGCAGCGGCTTTTTCTTGCTCGTCAAAATCATCAAATGCAATTGATAACTTGTAGTAGGAGATGAAAATGACATCATCTGACAGACTTGTCAGGCATCGGACCAGGGTTGCCTCAATCTTGAGATCATACGGGAAATCCTCAGCGCCATCCCATTGGTCGCCGGCAAAATTGGTAAGAACCCGTACAGAAGCCACCTTCCCGTACATCCAGAGCTGCACCATGGGCTCAGACACCCAAATGCCATGGTGAGCAAGTTGCTTCCGGACCTGGGTCAAGGGAAGCTTGGGGTCCCGCTGGAGGAGGTCAAGCATTATTGGGTATGCCTCAGTTATCTGGGACTCTTGGGCCTTCTTGGGCTTCTTGGCTGCCCCAATCCGATTCCCCCTGTTCATCATGCTGTTGAATTCCCGCATGACAGTAGCTTGGGTAAATTGCAATTGGGTTGCAATATGGTCCCAGGACAGACCCTGCAGGCTCATTGCCACAATTTCCTGAAGAATTTGGGTGGTGATGATTTGTTGCTTGGGGCTCTGGGCTGCAGGAGCTGAAGCCTGATTGGCTGAGGGGGGGCAGGTTGTCTTGTGGCGGGAAGTTGCTCTGTATCAAGGTTGCCATCCTGATTGATTGGTTGATGGGAAGCTTGTGCGGGGGTGGGTACAGGAGTAGGGGCAGAGCTAGACACTAAGTGACTACTGAACAAGTCAAAGCCATAGGGGTTGGTGGTAAGGTACAGGTCAGTTTCCTTGTTAACCACCTCAAAGGCTTGGGTGTAAATGGGTGCCTCCACATTCTTAGTCTTGCCTCCATTGAAGCTGGCTTAGCTGCTACTGGCTTGGCTGCTTGTGCAGTTGAAGATGTTGCTATTAAAAACCATTGTAAAAAACCTAGGATAAAATCACTAAAAGTAGAAATTTTAAAATTTAATGATTTATTTTTATTGTAATCTTGAGTCCATATTTGGAAGGTTCTCAAAACCATTCCATACAAATCTGGAGCCATGAAAATGGATAAAATGCCTCTGTTCCTAAATTGGATAGCTGATGATTGGCTGTTATTTTTCTATTTTAGGCTGCTCATACTGCACATCTTGTGTGAGTTCATTTCGTTTCGTGTTTGTGTAATCTCGCTTCTAGATTACTCAGATTTTGTTTCATTTTGGTCCTTCTGTCGGTGTCTCATATGAATCCTGATTGGATTATAATATACTCTGGAATAGCATCCATCCATTTCACTTGTTGCGTCAGTTCATTTCGTTTGTGGGTTGAACCACACCCCTTGATGTTTGATAGAATTTCGTATAATGGGCGAGTGAAATTTTGTTTTTGGTTTGACATTTCATTTATTAACCGACAATATTTAAATTATTTGAATCCTGAATCTTGCACGACTAGGATTTCGTTTAAATCTGAAATGATTTTGTTTAAATCTGAGTTCATTTCGCTTGTCGCCATAGCTTTTAAAACTACTGTATAGATTAAGGCTGGATGTTGTTGGAGATGGGAGTTTAGATTTCTCAAGTTCAAGCCAGGTGATCTATATTGCAATAGAGATATTATGGCTTGAGCTATGTTCATTTCGTTTCTTTACCGTGCCAGTTTTCTGTTGATGCCATTGCGAATGTTGATATTTACTGAAGGCTGATATTATGGAATTGGTTGGTGTTGTAATTTTCCCATGTATATCCTTTATAGGTTTACCCCAATGGTCGTTTGCAATATTGGGGTTAAGGATTGATACAGTTTATTCAAAACCAGTTACATGTATATATTGCAGGATGTCTGATGGTGTTTGTAAACCAGTGTTTCTTGGTGGGAACCAATGGCGATTGTATATGATCTACTCAACTGCAGCTTGGAGTCATGTTATTACATAATATATGTAAATGTTATTTGGACGGGGAGCTGAGGTTGGGTACGTGGAAGGATTTCTTGTGCCTGCCTGCGTAGGGATAAGTTGATCCAAGGGGGGCGGGAAGAAGATAAGTTGTTATTGGACGCTCGGTTGAGAGAACCTGTTTGTTTGCGGCAGGGATTCCAAAGGATCTGGAATGGCTTGAGCGGGGATTGCAGTTGGCCGTGGTGGTGGGAGGGTTTAGAGAAAGTATTTATTGGGGGATGCAGGTGGTAGAATTTAAAGCGATGGTTATTCGGGATATTGGCCCAGCATTGCTTGGGATGGCCAACCTTCTCAACCTGCACGAGATGGCTGAGGGAACTGGAGCGGCATATGATTTGTCGGCCGTCTACGGAAGAAGGCAGATCAGGCCCCAGCCAGGATTGTAGTTGTGCAATTATTCCTAAAGCGAACCCGGGATTGGTGCAGAAAGGGGTGGGGAGGCGGCAAGTTTAGTCGCGACTAAATACTTGGCCGGTGATTGGCTCGCTTAACGCCGAATAAATTTGTTTGAAACGGGGATTCCAATGCACCGCAGTTAAGCTACCATCCCCCAGCTCAAACACCAATTGCCGAATAAATCTGCCCATCCCCCGTCGACGCCCAACCCAGATCCGTTGCCACGAGCAAGTATAGTTTGAGAAAGTATTTTGAAATCTACGCTAAGCTCAACCTGGCGTAATGGTTCCAATCAATTTCCCATGTATCCTGCTGCCGCCGGCATAAAGTTTTGCCGCCCGAAGCATAGTGCCGAGCCACAGTTGTTTCGTGTATCACGTTGTTTATATAAAGGCCCTGGTCGCATATTGTTGTCACGCGCATACAGTGGAATGTATGGGGTAGGTTTATGATAGACAGGCAACGGCGCCAGTTGATATACCAGGGTTTGGGTTTGGGTAAAACATGGCCCTATTAAATCCCACCCAGCATTCGTAAAGAAGTGTGTTTACGAGTTTAGGTAAGGAGAATTCGTGAGGAAGATGCAAGGCTGGGAAAAGGGGGTCTGAGTTGCACTAATCAAGGCATTCTAGAAGCAATGTAGATCGTAAAGATGACTTCATTGTTCGTCTAGCTTCCATCCACTAATCTAATGTAGGCTATCCAACTTGGATCTCCACATAACTCTTAAACGCCTAATAATCGTGCTCACTTTACCGTCCAAGTCGCACCTAGGGGTTGGACATTCCGGTTTCTGCTACTGTTGCCTTTGGAGACCACTGCTTGAACTTGAGTTGCAAGAGGTCAGCGATAACCAAATAAACTGATTATCCGTAAGCTACGTTTCAAACTCTTTTTATTGTTGGATTCTATAGACTTGGCATATCGCTTATTTAGACTATCAATGAAATGTGGGTGGAAGAGTATACGTTTTGATTAGTTTTTGTTATTCATGGTTTCGCCTTGGGCACAGCTTCAGAAGCTTTTGCCGCCGGGTTGTAATGGAAGCTAATTAGAGCGGTAGCCTTGGGTGAAGCAGCAAAAGCAGGTTCGGGATGAGCCAACCTACTGGGAAGGGAGTTGAGCAAGGGGGAGTAGATTTAGTTTAATTTTTACAGGGCTGCTACTGAGCCAAGGGAAGGGTCTGCTTAGGAGGGAGAACCAGCACCGCAGAGACAGAGTCTAGAGAGCTAGTCAGGGGGAGATTTAGTGAGATATATGGTTAGTAAGCCGAAGTAGCCAAATATACAGGGGGCAGACGGCTAGACGGTGGGGAACTCGTCGAGGGCCTCAGCCTCGGGGGTAAAGTAAAAGACCTCGTTCCTGTCGAGGCAAAACCGGACCTTCTTTGTAGCTGCTGGCTTGGATTTGGAGAGGGCGCTCTTGGGTTCAGAGTTGTACAGCTTCTCAGCACGTGCGATGCGTCGTTGGTTGTTCTCGGCTGCTAATGAGTCTTGGTAAGAGAGTAGGGAGAGGGAGGTGCAGGAGCGTATACGGCTGGACGGGTTCGTAGTAGTGCTCAGCTTGACCATGGCGGTGGGCGCTTCGACTACCGATGACTGTGTTGACGTTCTGCGGCGGCGGCGCGAGCAGAGCGCACGGTCCGAGAGGGCCTCGGGGAACGCCGGGGCGTCGGCCTGAGCCGAGCAGGGCCGTAGCGTGAACTTGTTGCCGTTGCGGGCAAACTTGGATCCAGGTCTTTGTATTTCAGAGAAGAGAGCGGCAGCAAGAGTTGCGTATGAGGCGGTATCTTGCAGGAGGAGCTCGGACTGGCCTATGCCGTCTAGTATTTCATGAACAGAGAGTTGCTTTTGGGCCGAGTTGGCGAGGACGCTCTCGGCGCACCCGAGCCAGCTGCTGACCAACATATTAGATGAATAGAAGGCGCGTAATTTAAATAGAGGTACAATTATATGGGGATCTTGGACGTTCCAAAGCAAGGTTGAAACTGACCACTGTCGGGATGGGCTGGGCTAGCCAATATTAGAGAGGAAATCAGATCTGCTTGGTACTCAGGCGCAGGCTATATACTCCAACGCTAGCTTTGGAGTTGGGTTCGGGATAACTCTGATTGGCTACAGTTTCGCCGGGGTGCCCAGGTGGCGGGGTCGGGTGACAGCGAGGGTTTCAAAGGGATAGGGGAAAGCCTCCGAAATCGATCCAAAGACGAATTACAAGTGGGATACCAATCTAAATTCCAATCTGGATGGTATGAAGGGACCAATAGGATGGCAAAGGAACTAAAGAGCGAGCCAATAAGGGTCAGTGGCTTCTATCGAATCAAACAACCGATCCGACTTGAGAGCCTTGGAGGGCATGATGGCAATATATATGCCTTGGTGTGGCTGATTCTCATCTGCGGTTAGCATCAGGATCTGCTCGTTCAGTTGTAAGAACGAGTGTGGCAGGCCTGGCCTGGGTTGCCTACACGCCATAGCCAGCGAACTGTCCCAACGGCTTCCAATTAATTGGCCTTTCCTGATTGGTCGCGCTCCGCCAAGACGTGGCTTCATCGCCTAGCCAATAAGCGACGGATCATCCGGATCCCTGGAATATGATCTTTTGCCCATCCGGATTTAACTCCACGGTGCCCGGCACAGCCCGAAGCCGAATCAAACCCAGTTGGCCATTGCCACACCGTAGATACACCTGGATCTAGCCAAATATGGGCCGATCGGGTGGAATCCCTTTTCCCCATTTCGATCCCCACTGCTGGCGAATTAGCCAAACTCCAATCCAACCGACCGGTCCCAAAAATTATCCTGCCCTTTCTAAGCAGAGGCGGATCCGTTTTAGAGTTTAAACGGTAGAATCGATTTCGAGGAGCTCCAATCCATCCTATAGCCATGAGGTTGAACCATTCCAATCACCTCCAATCCAACCTAGCCCCAGATCAGGTTGCCCAATCAAACTTCTCCATAAAGTTCCAAGTTTCTCCTTAACCTTGATCCCTCATCCCAACTAGGGCTGCAGCAGATTAAAAGTGTGCCAAATATGGCAAATGTCATAATCGACACATCCAAGCCATCACGTTTCTGGATTTTGGATTCCCTTTAACTAGAGTAATCCAATTTTTTTTAAAAAAACGGTCCAAGACGGCTTTCCTTTTTCTGTATGAGGCATCTTTATGTATATTCTTTAATAAAAGTTTTTATTTTAAAAAAAGTCAAACTTGAACTATAGCATTTTTATTTTAAAATCTGAAAACATATTTTTTTAAAAAAAAACAAAGAGCAACTACCGTCTGTGGATGTGTACAGCTACGGTTCCGGAAAAACTGTAGCCATGCCGACTTTCTTGAATTGTTTCTGGATCTGAGAGGGATGGCTGCTCTATAGAAAAGCCACCCCCTTTCACACCCGCCCACCCTAATCCCAGCCAACTTCCAGCAACCCCCATCCTGTCATGGCCATAGTTTTCCTGGGTGTGGCTCAGCCAAAGCGCCGCCACCCAGGGAAATCTGTCCCAAAGCCCTGCCCACTTGCGGTGATCATAGATTTAAATCTAATGATCAATTGCAAGTGGGTGGTGGCATGGGAAATTGGGTCTGAGTGGGGCGTGGATGCCCCACACCCAATTTTCCCTTCTATGACCTGCTGGTCAACAATTCTGACCTCAAAGGAGGTCAGGTAACAGCTTACAGAACCACCATTGGTGGTATCTGTAAGCTGGCTAAATATTGTATTCAAGGAGGCCACCTCATCAAGATGTACCCAAAGGCTTTAAGTAACAATTGTCCCCACCAAACTACCTTAGTAGTTTGATATTTTACTCTCAATAAATATCTTGCCTCATGATTCAATTATTCCTTTATTTCCAAATCAGATTTGTAATAACCAGACTGCTAGATTCTGCTTTCTCACCTCTGCAATTTCCTGGTAATCTTTCACCTCCTGCTGAAATGATTCCTGAACCCCACAGAATTGAATGTGAGCCTATCTATGCTGCTGATTCCTTGACGTTGAGCCAAATTAAGGTCTTCCTGATGTACCTGTGCATAATCTTCTGCTGCACCTTTCCTTATTCACTCTTCAAGGGTTATCATTTACAAGTAAACACACATTGTCTCCTCCTAATTGGTAATTTCATCCTAATTTGGGTGTACATTCCCCATTTGATTGATTACAATGAGCTCTCTCTCTACTTTACCCTGACACATCCCCTTGGCCAGGTATTCAGAGATGCTGCTCAAAATTTCTGCCCCCACCAATCCCAGCAAATCCATTTTCCTTCCTCAGCCCAGTAAAGATCTCATGCTGCACCAGATCTCAACCCCCTCCCAAGCCACAGTTCAGCTGGGCAAACTCCTGTAACCTGGTCTTCAAGCAGCCAGCCAACTCTCAAATAACACATCCTCTATACACCAGCTTCCCAATCCATCAAGATACTGCAAAGACCCAACAATTGGGGGAGTATTTTAGCAAAATAAGGGACCAAGTTGGCAACTTGGAAACCTGTCAGCACTGTCACAATGGGGTAGACCGTCATCATCCATAGAAAGACCTTGGTGTGTACGTTATAACGTCCAAAATTACCAGCAAAATATGTGAGTATGTAGTAGATACAGGTGTATATGGCTACGGACTGGGTGGAGTGGGGCGATACCAGCCTGGGCCAGGAGTACTGCTCGGAGGAGTTTAGCTGTGCCGGCTCCTTGTAGTAATACTTGCCAGGTGGTTTGTTGAATGGCCCGTGCTGGTGAGAGTGTTGGTGGCCCCCAATCCTGAGGTAGGCTGTGAGGACAGCTGAGAAGATTAGATAGTTCATCTTCTGATCCTGAGGAAGGGAAGACAAAGCTTAGTGTCTTGTTTTTAACTTCTGGTAGGTAAAGTTTAGATTGATTTATGTGATACTATTGAGGGGTAATTTCACTCAATGATAGCACAAACTATCATCAAGTGAATTGGCTTTAGTATATACTATCATCCTTGTGGGGCATGAATAGAGTAAAACACTGGACAGGGAACCCCAAACACTTGGTGTTGTCTGGAATTCCCTTTTGGGAAGGAAATTGGAAGTGGTGTGCAGGCAATAAATTATTACTTCTGGGCTTGCATGGGCTTGGTGTATCATTGGATGCTTTCATACATCCAAATTTGACTTCTGCAGTTAATGCAGAAATGGGTGGGTTGAGCAGCTTGTCAGCCCCTCCCAAATTTGGTAGATTCCAAATTTGGGTAGCAGTTCCCCCTCCATTTTGGTTTGGGGAAATTGCCTTTTTGGGTTTTCACATTTGGTAATTTCCCCATCTGGTGGGGGTGCGCCATCCCCCGCTGGCTGGGTGGCTGGCGTGCGGCTGTCGGGGTATAAAACCCGTCCAAATTAAAAATTCCATTTTTAATTTCTGAATTCTTGGCCTGGCTTTTGGCGGCAGTTTCCCCAATAAGGGGGAACTGCTGCAATTTTTTATTTTGTTTATCAAGCCCAGTTGCAGACAAAATATTGTCCTGACCCAAGGTGTTGTCAGGAATATTCCTGACTGATACACAGAAATGGTCCTGTTCAGAACAGGTTGGTTCAGCCACACAGCAAATCCCCCTGGAACCGGTTGAGGATCAAATCACTCAATAAGAGCTCCATCTCTCTAGGCCCAGATTACAAAGATAGTCAACTGCACAACATAATTGAAATTGATAAGCAGCGCCTTTTGGGGAAGCTTCAAATATGGAATTAAGAAGAGAAGAAGTATATTTTATTGGATAATACTTTAGACTTATATAGCTTTAGCTGTGGCGGAGATTTTAGTTGGATTGAACCTAGGGGCTGGTCATGTGTAGAAAAGTTTCAAGTCACTGGATACCTGGACATCCATGTGATATTGGTTTGTTGCCATTTCCGGTATGTCAAACAGTATATTGGAAAGGCACCAAATTGGGCAATGACTGGATGTTAAGTGGGATGGCGGTAGTCAGAATACTTGTACATCCAGATCCTCAACAAATTCAACCACCAGATCCTATAAAGGGGATAGAAAACAAAAGCAACCATATTCAAAACCAACCCTGACTGTCAGGCATCCCGCCTGGGGGTTCTCAAGAACTTACAGGCAGACAGCCCGCAGGTCCTGCAGGACGGGCCCACCACAAGATTGGAGAAACTTTACAATATAAGATAACGGTTTGCCCAAGAGGGCCCAGGGTCCTCTGGCAGGCACCATCAGATCAATAAGGCCAGTGAGAGTGATGTACAACACCCAAAATATCTGAGTGGAGATAGATTCATTGGTTGCAACAGATTCCTGCAGGTAGTTGGGCCGCAGGGTGATGGGTGGTGTCATTGGAACTAGGTAGGCAGGCAAGTAGTTGGACTTGTTGCGGAACATCAGGGGAGATATGGTGACCCAATTTTCTTCTCTGCCAATGGTTTCAGTCTCTCTAGTTCTGGCTTTTGGGTTGTAGATCAGGATTTTCTCTAGGGTGAATTCCAAATACACCAGGTTGGGTGGATATTCAGTGAAATGTACCAGGCCAAAGGGAGCTCCTGGGGGAGGATATAGTTTGGGTTATTGGTCCACGGTTTCTTGGGGTTGATAGGTGTGAGGTGTGGAGCCACAGGAGGTAGACTTTAAATGAAATAGAACTAAAATCAAATATGGAATAACCTGGTTAAACCAAAGGTTCATGTCACTTTATTGCAATAATGGCAATGGGCAACTTCCTGGTGGCCCAGGGTATAAGCATACCCATCTGCCATGGATAAACTTTTACAAACCTTTCTGGGCTGGGTGATACTGTCTTCCATGGTTTGGAAATCATTGGTGGCTTCCTGTGCCCAGAGGATTTCTCATTGGTTGGGTTAGAATGGGAAACTCAACTTCCCCCTTTGAGCCGCAGGGTTTGTCATCCTCAAGCAGCCCGCATTCTACGGAAGGCTTCTTCAATTCTTTACCAGAGGTGGCCCCAGTTATCTCAGGATTGTTGGCCAGGTCTGCTCTCCCATTGGTGGGACTAACAGGATCTTTTTGTAGGTGAGGCGTTGGTGCATGCAACCCTGGGTTGATTGATCTCAGAAGTTTCTCCAAATTTGAATTTGGCTCTGGTTTGAGCCCAAAAAAACGCAGGTGGCCGGGCAGCTGGGATGGGAGTAGGATCTCTCCAGAGAAGATCCACCCAGATCTATTCTGGGAACTTTAGCATCATCTTCAATACACCTTCTTCTAACTTTGGCTGTTTATGCCAGAGGGGATGTTTCAAGTAGGAGTGTATGTTCAAACAAGATCCCTACCCTGGAAGCACCTGGCTGTTTGGTTTTTCATAGAGCTTTGTTGCTTTCCTGTCCAAGATGGTTTATACTAATGACAAGAACTTCAATATTGTTGAGGAGAATTATCAGAAGCAGCCCCAAGCTCAGGCTACTGGTCAAGGGAGTACAACTGCTATGGCCCCTGTGTACACCTAATCAACTTGAGCCATGATGAGACTGAGCCGTATGTGTCATCAGGCCCATTCATGGATGTCTTTTTCAACAGCCAGTATGCTGAGCCCCAATACCAGGTGTTGTGCCCTGCCCCAAAGGGCAGGCTTTGAAACAACTTTAAATTCAAAATTCAAATTTAAGATTTGAATTAGATTTTATTTAGTTATTTTAATCAAAACTTACCTTGTTTTTGCTTGCTTTTGGTTTGCTTTTGCTTTTGCTCCTGCATGCACGCAGATTGATTCATTTTCCTCTATAATTCCCTTTTTAAGATAGGTTTATTTCCTTTATTTATTTTTGCTTACGCAACTGCCATTTTCTTCCCCTGCAGCATGCAGATCTTTGGCTTGCTATTGCCAGCAGTTTTCACCACCACCATGTGTTCCCCTTTTGTTTATCAAACCCGGCTGCCAAGAAACACTCTAATTTCCAGTGAAGATCTTCCCCAGGGTTTGGCTTTCTATGCCATATAAATAAAGACACCAGAAAAGTTTGCTCTTAAGCTGAAATTCTAAGTGGTTTTCCCCTATCACTGTTCACAGGTTTTTTTACTTCAATTTATATTTTTGTTTTCAAATTCTAACTTCAAAATTTACTTAGGTTGTCATTTTTTTAAAAAGAGAAGCTTAGGTTTAGAGTAAATATTTTTAGGTCTAAATTTGCTTTCAGAGCTTAAACAGCTAGCATAATTAGAATGGAGATAGCTAGACAACAAGCATTTATATTGTTGCCACCATTTTTTTACATCAGGGATAACTTGACTAGTTTTATGTTGAGATATTCCCATGGGGAATATCCTGACATAGATATACCTTTGGTTACAAACAAATATTTATTTAACACCTTATTCTATATAGTTTGTTTAGGATTAGTTAACTCTATGTCACCTTTTGTCTCTAATCATAAGTTTTTGGCAGGTCTTTTAAAAGTATTTCTACAAGCTATGCCTAAATTTTCTATATCTTTTAAACTTAAATCTTAACGCTTTACACAGTATAGTTTATAATCTTGCTTCTTATTGGGCAAGACCTTACACCAGGCCCAACCTGAGCCTGTGCCACACTTTTGAGACTGGGCAACAGCAGCCCCATCCAACCCAATCCATTCATTGCTTGACAATTTGAGCCAATCAAATCAAGTCCTGCCTAATTCAGGTCCCAGTATGCCCAGTGGGCCCCATAAACAACAACATGTAGCCAATAAGAGCATTGAGGAGATAATGAGCCCCAAACAAAGTGGCATTGCATTTGCAGGATTTACCACCTGCCTCCAACTCACTGGGGCAGCGGTAAGATGTGAGTTCTGAGCTCTGATGAAGAGAGAGGGGTCAAGCTTTCCAAAAAGCCAAATAAGCAAATCAATTCCCAGATCAGGAATGTCTGCCCCATCATATCTGGTCTCCTCCAACAGCACCTGTACCTCCAGATAGCTGAGGTTTGATGCCTGCTTAGGCTTCATGACATCTTCATTCTATCCTGCACTGCACAGATCTGGATGCATGGGCTTGTTGTTAGTGTTCTGGTTCTGGTTCTGACCAGTTGCACAGGCAGTGGGTGGAATGATGACTCTGGTTTTCTCCCAGCCCAGTAATTGGTGCCACAGTCATCTGCTGCCTGTCCAGTATTACATAAAATGTCATATCTATATCCCATTATAGATTGGCACTGCATGCTCAATGTTATGGGACTGTGGGGAAAAGGATCACTCTCACCAGTAAAAAGAAGGGGAGCAGGGCACTGTGATGGGTGCATTCCTAGAAGCTTCCCCAATTGGACAGCACTTTACCAAATTTTGTCCAGCTACACCAATGGGTATGTGTATGAAAGATTTCTCTCATATCTTCTTGAATCTGAAGCTTGGTCAATCACAAATACCACATATTCCTGAGTCATCAAACATAATGCGGTGAAGAGGCATTAGAGAAGATTTGAGCTGGCAGCCATAATGTGCCAGTATTTCCTGATAGCCATGTCAATGTACACCTGATAGATGTGTTGTTGTGTGGTTCCTGTTCACCAGTCCCCAAATTGTGTCCTGGGTCATAGCCAGGGACTGGCTGGAAGGAGATGTCATTCTCTAGTATGTGAAAATGGATCTCAGAAATATGTATAGGGGCCAAAATGGGCTTTTATTCACTCTCAGAAGGAAGATTCCCTTATAACCCTTCTGGTATATGGCCCAGGGGTCAAGGTAACCATTCATATGTGCTAATACTTGGAGTCCTCCAACTGTAAGTTCACTGCCCCCTTTGGCCTTGAATAGGTCAGTCTTTCCCCGCCGTACTAAGAAATCCCCTCAAAAACCAGCTAAACCTCTCAATTCTCTTGAGGACTTAGCCCACACGGTTGATGAGAGATTTGTGGTCACATACCCTGTGGAGTCTCTGCCCCCCTCTGCACCCTCCATGGAAGAAACCCTGATTAATTTAGATTACTTGTTAGCCTGTTGTCAACTGTTGTTGAAAAACATTAGGTTTGCCCAATCAAAGTGTCCCACATCAGTATCATTGAAAGCGATGGATCAATAAAACTCAGAAGACAATTTTAGCCAATCAGAGGTGGTTTTGGAAATTAATTCAAAACTCTCCTGACTCAAGTCAGCAAATTTTGTTGCCCAGCCAAGCATATGTAAGTGAAGCCAGTCAGGTGACCTCCCCCTGACAACCCATCCCCTTTTTACAATGCCAGGGGATTTTGGGCCCCCTGCTTGTCAATTCTTTACCATCAATAAAGTTTTAGAACTTTTGTTACCTTTAATTTTTTGATCTTTGTGTGGAAGCTTTGTTTTGAGCTCCTGTCATCTAAAGATTAAAGTGTTAGTTGTTTACTTAAACTTACCCTGTGCAAACCCGGTGTCTCTTCTGGACCTCTTTAAACCAGCTTGGACTCATAGTTGCTGTTGTTTTTGCTTTCAACTTCAAAAACCACGTTTGAAACCAGAAGTACCAGTTAAAAAGCAATATAAATTCTATTTTATTTTTAGTTTTTTCTTTTATTTACTTGGCTTTGGACCCGCTCTTTGTTTAAAAACTATCAGTAAAGATACCTGCGTTTGTTCCCAAGCTCCTGGGCCTGTTCTGTTCTGTTTTCTGGCTCCACTTGTGAGTACCCTGGTTGCCCCTAATTTTATTATTTGTAGAATTTTAAATCTGTAAATTTTATCCAAATTTTGCAACAATTATTATTATGATACTCCCAATCTTGAAATTTGTGGTGTTTTCTGTGGCTCCGTTTTTCTTGTTGTTGTGGTTGACATCCCCAGACCTATGGTCAAAAATCTCCTCCTCTGCTCGGCTTGTGGGTGACAACCCTTCCAGTCTCCTGAACCTCTCTAGTAGCCTCCTATTCTTGGGTGAGGCTGTAGTAAAGATTCTGACCTGTGATGACTTAGATTTGGATACTGAAGACTACTCCTCACGCGCTCTTGTGAGCAAGGAAATTTTGGTGTCCCTGTCCTCTGCCCTGGGGAAGAGCAGCTCAGTGCCTCTCCATGCTGCCAGTATGCCTTCTCTGGTCCCCTCCCATACACCCTGGTTGCTCACTGGCTTAGTACTGATGGGATTAAATGTGTACTTCCCCCAGCTGTCTCATGCTTCCTCTTTGTGGTCCCCCCTTCAAGTGGCTATCCCAGTTCTCCACTGGGTGGCATCCTGGTGGATTGTGTCACCGGGATGGGAGCCAAACTTAGTTAGTTTAGCACCCCTCTCTCATATCAACAATATCATGGACTCCTGTTCCTCAGTATTAGACTCCCGCTCATCAGTCCTAGGTTCTAGCTCTTTATCATGAGCTTCAACTTCCTCATCTTAGGCCCCAGCTCCTTTGTCTTGGGCTTCTGCACCTTTGTCTTATGCTTTAGTCCTTTATGGAGTCTTTGTGGCCTTTGTAATCCACTTGTGTCAGTCCCTGAAAAGCCTCATATAGCTTCCCCTTTTATAGCTCCTTGTTTCAGTCCCTGTTCTCTCTCAGAACTCTTAGTTTTCAAAGCTCAAACTATCTAGTTTCTTCTTCTCTACAATATATTAAACCTTTTATCTTACTTCATCCAATTAAAATCCTGGGTTTTCTGCTTCATTCCCTCATTTTTAGGCTTAAACTCTTCAGTTAAAGCCTTCAAAACACTGATCAAACAGGCTTTGATCTGCAGTCAATCAAACACTTGGATCCAAAGGTTATTCCAAACTGTTCACCCAAATAACTTGCTCTTGACCATGGTTTAAACCTGGCGCTGTCTTGCTCCGGATAAACAACTGCTCCATGTTTTGAATAATTTTGCTGTGTTTTCCATCACGTTTCTCTGGCAAAAATTGAGCGCTTCCACATATGTTTTACTTAAGGAATTTTGAACCCTTAATCCTTCAATGTTTCTTCAAGTTTCCCCGCATTTTCTCAGCATTTCAGCACTTTGAACTTGCCCGTTGTTTGCTTCTCACCTTTCCAACCATTTTGGAAAAACCCCAGCCTTTGTTTTCACGGGTTTCTGTCCTTTTTCTGACCTCTCTAGATTCAGTTTCACTAAATCATTTTCTAATAAATTTACAGTTCAAACACTGTAAACTATTTCTTTTTTTCTTTATTATATGATAATTATCTCCATCTTTTTATCATATCTTTTTGGCAGCATTAATTAATTCTTTTACTGCTTCTTTCTTATTAACAATCATTCTTCCCAGAGTCCAAGCCAGGCATTTATGCTCCTGAATCCACTTCTGCTAGTCCTTTTCAACCAACTTTTAGTTCTACAGCTAGTCCTGCTCCATGATCTTCTAGCCCTTCAGCTAGTTCTTCCTCATCCATCAGCTAGTCCTTACTATGAACCACCCAGGTTTCATCTGCACCATGAACCATCTTGGTTCCATTATCAGTTCCCATTGCCAATACCTCAGACTCAGGCAATAAGTCTATAAGGCCACTGGCATTTTAGTGGGCCCTTGAAAGTGTCCTTCACTTAGGCCATTCAATCACAGACAATCCTTATGTCTGTGCATTTGTATTTACTCACTCATGTGATTAAGTATGAGCTTTCAGTTGCAAAGTAATCAACTTTACTTCCAAGAGGCCTGATCATACCAGGTTCTGCAAATTATTCCCCAAGCAGCTACCCTGATAACACCTCTGAGCATATCCATGCCCCCAATGAAAGCTTTGGGACCTCCCCAAAGCCCCTAAGGAAACACAGACAAGGACACCCTACCAGTCCGTTAGGTAAGGCGCTTGCTCACAGACCTCCTGTAAGCACACAAGGACATATAAAGCTATCTTAGCTCCTCCCTTCCCTGGCAGCCCGCATTACCCACCAGGGTCACATCATCAATCAGTCCTGGTAGCCCATGTTACCCACCAGGCTGGAACACTCCTCACCCCTAGCAGCCAATGTTTCCTGCTGGGCTATCACATTCCTTACCCCTAGCAGCCAACATTCCCTGCTGGGTGAGGACACCTAACCAGCCCACTAGCAGCCAATGTTCCCTGCTAGGCTAGTTCATTGTTTATCTCTAGTAGTCCTTTGTTACCTACTAGGCAGGCCTTACCTCCCCTATTAGCCATTGTTTCCTACTAGGCCTCTACCTGTCTCAAAATCACTACACATTGACAACTTTCAGCATAGCGTCTTTATTTGAAGCCAAATCAACCCTCACCTGCAAACCTTCTTCCATGTGGTTTGTCACAGTTGTTCTTCAAAATTGGAGACAAGATCAGAGAGTGCAACCTCACAACTCTCAACCAGGTGGTTCTTGCAGCCTACAATTACACTAGGCTTTTTCTGCATCATAAGGTTGCTAGCATGTTTGCCAAGCTGGCCCGCAATACCCATAGCAGTAGCCAATTATCAAAGGATACAAAGCTGCCCTCTTGTGAGTCCCTGGTGTACCAGCCAATACTGTGATCTTCAGGCGGAAGTATGATGTCATGTACCATAAATTTATTCAAGTCAGCCAAGGTAACCACATGCTCCTAGTATCCTCCACTGCCCCAGTCCCAATCAATCCTCCCAGCCCATCAAAGCCCAACCCCGCCAAACTAGTACTGCTCTCATAGCCTAGCCCAGCCAGCCCACCAACTAGTTTTCTCCCACCACTCTCATATTCTTCCAAATAAACCTTGTTCCCTGTGAAATTCCTGGCTTTTTGACTTGACAATCCAGCCATCCACCTTAACTCTAGTGGCAGCAAACCATAATAATTGGAGCACTGTGATGCTTGGTTCGGCTAATATACTTTTATTTATCATTCTATCCATCTTAAGCCTTGCCAAGCCATCAGTAGACCTGAATTATTCTGATGATGTTCAGTGGCACTGCAGCCAAACTGCTCCCTCAATTTGAATACTTTCACCTGACACAAAATCTATAGGCCGGTTGACCCTTGGCTCAATCTGAAGAAACTATCCCCCTCGGGCAATCCAGCAGTGCACTACAATCTCAAAAATACCCAGTATGTTAAAGTGAAGTGGTAAGCTGTATGATTCAAGGAAATACAATGAGGGTATATTAAGCAAACTGTGATTTTCTTGACAAACAGGAGGCTAAATTGGGAGGACGGTTTCAAGATCTTTGAGCCAGTGGTAGTGTAGAAGAAGATGGAGGTGAAAATTGTCAATCCACAAATGATTTGCAAGGTGAAATTAGAAGAATAATCCAAAGGCGTCAGCGTTTAGATTGCTGGCCAGGGCATGGCCATGGAATTGATGGCAGCCTTGAAAATAAAAAAAACACTAATCTCTCAAAGATGGGGGCAAGCAGCCCCAGATGAGCCAACATTTTTTTGGGAAAACTTTCTTTTATTTGAGTGAAAATAAACTATCTAGAAACAAGTTTCTAGAGTGGGATGGGGAAAGTCTTAAGGGGATTCAGGATGGGGTGAGGGGATTTTGCGGCATCTGATTGGCTGACAAGAATATTTTCAGCAGTTGGAGGACCTGCATTGGAATTAGAGTCAATGACATCATAATTTGAAAAATTCTGGCAACCAGCGGGTCAAGCGCTGCCATCCCCAAATAGTGTATAACATGTGCTTTTCTTGTCATAGTTATTTGGGGGAAAATAAGGCAAGTCCAGATTTTTCAGGGCTACTTGAGCAACCCCAGCTTTGCCCCATTTTTTATCAATGACAGCATTTAAGCTGTCTATTTCTCCTAAGGGTTTGGTGGCGGTTCTTTGCTGGTTTCTGGTCTTATAGGGACACAATATTCCTTACATTTGGTTTTATATTGTAACAAAGTGCTCCACAGGAGCTGGAGGCTTGGCCAGTAATGAATTTTCAGGTGCTGGCTCAGAAACCCATATCTCTGAAAATGGTCAACATATAGTTTACCCCAGCTCTGCCTAAATTGGCTGGGGTTAGATCTTGAACTCCCTTTGTATTTTCATACACCTTTTTATTATACTCTGTGATAGAGTTGTTTCCCATCCATAGGGCATGAGATGGGTGGACCGGCTTTCAGGAAGGCTGCCACAATAGCGGTCCTGCAATGGGGCTGGCATTACGCTCACCTTAAGATAAAGCTGGGAGCAGAAAGAATGCAATACTGATTACTCTGGGATGGAGCATTAGTCCAGACTCCTCTAGGAAATTATCCAGTAACCCCTTTATCATAGTATGGGCTGGCCTCAGGGTTGATTCAGATCAAAACCCCAAGCTGCCCAAAATAACCCTTTTCACTTAGGATTCTTGGGTCAATTAACTCATGCAATAACAGTTCTATAAAAGTATATTTTCTTATCAGTAATAAAGATCTTACTCTTGTTCTTTTCAAGCATACCCAATCTTAAGGTGTTATATGTGTCTAGATAGCAAAGACTGTGTTTTGGTCTGCCTGGTATAAGCTTGAGGTATATTTTAAGTTAACATTGTGTATTGACGTCCTTAGTATCCATACAAGGAATTGATCCCCTCCTCTCTGTCACCAAACCTACTAAATCTCATACCCCAAAAGTGGAGACACCATCTGGGTCAGGTGGCCTCCCAAACCTAGATCCTGTCCCTTAAAGTAAGCCAGGGAACTTTTGGTCCCCTGCTTGCTCATTCTTTCTGGATAAAAGGTTTGGTACAGTTTTAAAGATGACTTTAGTTTTCAAGGCCCAGTTTGAACCTTCCACCTTGAAATGATTAATAAGGTTATCATCCTCCCTTACCTTTACCTTCCCCTGGTTGTCTGTTGTTTTTATGAAGCCCTAGAAGTCAATTTTGATGTTGTTGAGTATATACTTCTGGGAAGCATAGTAAACAAGATAAAGGGGAAAATTAAGAAGAGAATGATACTTTATTGGATATGAATATAGGATAATATATAGTATCATGGGAAGCCACATACTGTCCATGTATGTCATGGTAGTCATGGGGCTTATCCAATTGATTGTTCCTCTTAAATTACAAGGCTTGTCCAAGTTATGTTCCGCTTAGGATCCAGGATGTTTGATCTCTGTAATAGATGGTTGAATGATAACAGTGCCACCAACTTACAATGGTTTTAAAAGCTATGACAACAAGCAAAAATACTTTGGATTTAAACAAAAATAATTCAGGTGTAAACAAAATCAAAAATAAATGAATCTATTGTAAATTAATATAAGTTTATTACTTTTAATTTTGTTTACATCTGAGCTATTTTTGTTTAAATCCAAAGTATTTTTGCTTGTTGCCATAGCTTTTAAAGCTACTGTAATGATAAGTCAGGGAATCATTTGGTGAGTCACTTGGGGAATTAATTCCCCAAGAGGGAGTAATCAAAGATGTTGTGACAGTGTCAACATTAAGACTCTTACGCCTGGCTTTCAAAACCTAGTTCAAAACTGAAAATTATTATTAAGATTCCTATATTCACTTACTTTAAGTTTGTGAATTTCAAGCTTCTGCTTGGCTTTGAACTTGAAGTCCATCATCTTAACACTAAAGCCTTTCCCAGGAGTTCAGCCGGGTTCTTAAGGTTTCCAAGGCCTCTCTTTCCATCAAAGATTACTAACCCCACCCCTGGCTATCAGATTTTGTCTGGATCAAGTATCTCTGGCCCCCAAAGCCCCTAAATTTTCTGGAAATGTTAAGAAGGTTGCGCCCCGCACTCAAGCTTGCAAGGTTTACCTTGGCCCCAGCTCTACTCATGATTTGGTCAACCTTGCCAGATCTCTGGACCTGGTTATCCTCCTCTGCCCACCATGTGTCACGGTAATTTTCATAATGCCAGAGATTATTTGGCCAAGTAGAAAAGCTCAGAAAGCCAGAAAACCTTTAACAAAACTGACTGATTTAACAGACTTGAATCAAACGGTTGATCAAAAATGGGTTATAGCTGCTCCAGTTTGCCGGTCAAATCTGATTCCCCCCATAAGTTGATGTTGATAAATTGACATAATTTAAGGGTCACCAGATATGAACTTATTAATCAGCATGGTCATCAGAAGTTGGTCACTCAAGGGTTCTTTGCAACCTGGACTAGATACTCACATGACAATGTGGAAGGAATAGGAGCCCAGGATCCAGGCGGTATTGCTTAGTCAATTTTTGATACATGTTGAATAATTTTCACTGTTTCAACTCTAAGAGTTGAGTCCTCCCAAAAATTTACTCAATAAAATCAATTATTCCATGGTCTAACTTTACTTTTGAAATGCATCCTGTAGTTGGCCTGCTGAGCTACATTCCCTAAAATTTAATTCATGGCCAAATCATTACTGGAAAGTGGGGCCCTGCTGTTGGAACTTTGTCATTGGCACCGCCCAACGTTAATTCCATGCCTGCTAATCTCAGAGTTGTTACACCTGTCTTTGAGGCTGAAAATTTAGTTGTATCTAAATTTCCTGGATTTTATTCTGAAGACACTCTGATGCTTTCAAAGGCTATTTATCTGGGGCTGCTTTGGTTAGGATTAATTATTTTACTTAATCCAAATATCTCATTTGGAAATTTTACATAACAGTATCTGAAACTACATTGGTGGTTAATCATTAAATCTATGTGGATTTGGTGGGTTATTTCCCACCACATGGAGACAGCTTCTTATTATCCCTCAATTTCTGTCACACCATGTGGAGGGTAATCCCACCTGCCTCTTGTATCTGCTTGAGGACCTGCCTGACAGGGCTCAAGATCTCCTGGTTACTGGTGAGAATTTGGTGAAGAGCCTCACCTGTGACAACCTTGACCTGTTCCTCCCTGACTTGGGCCTTAAAGACCCTCATGATGGAGACACTCTTGCATCTGCCATCCCTGTGAAGAAACCTAAGCCCATTCCCCAGGTTGCACCTGTGCTTCAGGAGTATGCCCCCAAGTGTACCCCCTGGCTACTTGGAGGAATGGTGCTGATGGGATTGAACTCTCACTTTCCCCAACTGTCCCCTACATCCTCCCTCTGGATACTCGTTTGAGCGGCGGTACCAGTATTACACTGGGTGGTGTCCTGGTGGGGCTTTTCCCCAGGATGGGAGCTGAAATTAGTTAGTTTAGCCCCCTCTCTCATGCCCGGGTTAAGTTGGGCAGTGTAAGGTGTATCTGAAGTGATAAGATCATGGCAGGCCATGCTTTAGACAAACAGGTGCTTCCTGGTGCTGGGAAAAAGTTGGGAGGTGGTACTGCATGGAACCCCTAGCTAAAGTTGCAGGGGGATCAGTCAAGGGGTTGGTTATGGGGCTTGAGATGATTTCCACTTTGAACCTGGATAAACCCCATGCTTTATGAAGGATGAAAAATGTTAAATCTGTGAGGTGGGCCCTGGTAGGCTACTGACCTATGCATAGAGATCCTCTACCTGGGTTGAACCCCTGTGGTTACAAAGCCAGGGTTTCTTGAGCGGAGCCTGTTATCTAAGACCTCATGGTGATTAACATCTAGTTAAGGGGCTGATTAAATTTAGATCTGGGAGCAGTGCCTCTATTGTAGGGTATTTCATTCCTTAAAGCTACTGTCTGTACTGTAGAATCATTTCCCTTTAAAAAAGCCATTATCAAGCCTTACTTTAACCCTGTAAAGTTCCGTGGCCCACCTTTGGCCCTGGATTGGGATGTACTTCCCAGACCATCAAAGAAGGTGGTCCGCATGCAGGCAAAACCCCTCCAAAACCTGGAGGACTTGGCCCACACAGTAGACAAACGCTATGTGTTGGCCTTCCCGGTTGAAGTTCCCATTTCCCCTTTGGAGTCCCCTTCAACTGCGGAGGAGACATTAATTTGGTTGGATTTCTTGTTGTCCTGGTGTCGCCCGGTCCTGAAACAATTAGCAAACCAATGAAAAAATGCGGGCCACATGAAGTCAGAAAGGTCAAACCTGCGGCCCAGGGAAATTGGGTACCAAAACCTGCAACCAGTGGTGTCCCAGGTAGCTAATTCCTCCGGCCCGGGAGTCCCCCGGCCCAAAACAATTGGGTTCTGGAGCTCTCTGATGGAGACATCAGAGGAAGGCATGAGGGGAAATGTGCACCCTGAGTCCTTGGAAGGCTCCTAGCCAATTAAGGGGCTGAGTCTTACATCCAGCCCTGCGGCCCCTATTTTCTGGGTCTCAAACCAAGATAAGATTGGCTAGTACTCTTTAATAGGCTCCCCTTTAGATTGCATTCCAATAGCCCCTTTCATAACCCCCTCCCGTCCTATCACCCCCCCCCTTTTTACATAAAATGGAAGCATGGGCTGTCAGGTCCCTTGCTTACCAATTCCAATTGTTGAATAAACCCCTGACTTTGCAAATCTTTTGTATTTTAAAGTTTTGTTTAACAATAAAGGTATTTATCCCAACTCCCGCTGTCGTCCCCGCCTCCCGCTTTCTCTGGCCCGCCTGCCCATCTGCCCGTCCGCCCGTTGTTTTTTGTTGGGAATTGTTCCGAGAACAATAACTTGGACCATTCCCTGTTATTTACCCAAGCACTTAATTGTCCCCGCCAACCGCTTTCCCTGGCCCGCCTGCCTGTCGTTTTTTTGTTGGGAGTTGTTCCAATAATATTAACTCAGACCATCCCCTGATATTTACCCGGGCACTTGGTCCGTCCACCTGGAAGTTTTTTTAGCAAAAAGAGGCACCCCACTGAAATCATGTTGTCTCCTTGGTACAAGGTGGCTATGTGGATATTGGTGCCTATTTCTTTATTGTTCTGGTCCCCCAATCCTGTCCTTTGAAACAAACTTTCTTTGATTTCTCGGTCATCTGAGTATATTCCGGGTCTGTTTGTAGATGTAATTGGACATTTCATCCAGGTTCCCACCAACTCTTTATCCTATGGTTGGTTCCCTTGGTCGTCCTCTTATCTTGAAGAATTGTCACCCCCTTTGGACTCCGTTACTATTGGAACTCCTTCTTCTGACTTGGACAATCCTTTTCCTGCAGCAGTTCCAGCTTCCCTTCTACCCACCTTGCTTCAAAACCCTGAATCAGATACAGAGGTCCTTTCCACTTGGGATCGCTTCCTGTGGTTACTTACTGGAGTCTTGATCATGGCTTTGGATGCATACTTCCCTCCTCTTTCACATCCGGTCTCCTTTGGGGGGCCCTTTCGAGTGGCTATCCCAGTCTTGCACTGGATGGCATCCTGGTGGTTGGTCCCACCCAGATGGGAGCCGGACTTTGTTAGTCTAGCCCCCCTCTCTTACAAACCCCTTCTGTAACCTTTCTGGGGCTAGTGCAGTATTATAATAAAGTATGTGATATTGATCCCAGGGTGGGGAGTATTATAAAAAGAGAGGTAGCTCTATTGGATTTGATTGGCTTGCTACCATAGGTATTTAAAAGGAGTGAGTGGGTGGTCAACTGCATGGATAAGGGAAATTGGGGAGGGTGGCTGGAGGAGGTCGGCCCGGAGTTATGGCAAAGGATCGGCATGGCCTAAAAGCCCGAGCCGAGGGTTCAAAGGAAGCTCAGTGTGGCTAGCACAGAATGTGGCATCAAACTGAAGGAGGATGCTGGCAATTTAGAGTTGTGGATTTTGGATGGGGTTGGGATGATAAATATGGGATGATTGGAATGGAAGAGGTTGGGTGAGACACGATGATTGCTGGATGGGTAATCGATTGGGAAGGGCGTGTGGATCTAATTTCGGGGTGGGGCTAATTAGTTTAATAGGAAGGAAACAGGTTGATGTAGGGATTATATTGATTGGTTGTGAGAATAGAGTCTTCTGTGGTTCGAATGAGTTGAGCTTGTTGCGTGGTGCACAGGTGTGGCGTCGGAATATCCCGCTCCATAATTGCATTGACATCTTCTGTAGGCCGATGATTGGATCCGAGATATAAATTTCTAAACAATGGGATTGATGGCAAAAGCTTGACCATTCCAATATGCCCAACTAAAACCCACTCTTTTGAATCGATGACGGATAATGTATGTATAAACAGCTGGTCCATTAGAGCCAATACGAGTAATCTAATCACCCTCTCGCCTTGTATTTCAAGTGGTGGTGTAAATCATCAACATAGGAAATCCTGATTTCAGCCACCTATTCAATTTAGTTTAGTTTTTATATTTGATGCTGAGGAGGATAGAGAAGCCCTAGACTTTGGGCCTTCAAGGGTGCTATAAAACAACCCCTTTGCAAAACAAAGATCCACAATGGCAATCCTCAGTCACCAGGGATTTCGGGATGTGACAAAATTCTTTAATTCTGCATCAAAGAAGCGAGCATCTGACGACAAAGAAAATATTCTCAAACTAAACAATCTCACCCATATGATTGACAGGTGCAAAATCAAGGCTATTATTCCGAGAACCGTCTAAAGGGTTATGCCAGGCGATTAAGCTCTCATTCAAATCGAACCATCCTTGCCACCAATAGGATCTTCGTTCAGTTTAACACCGCCTTTAAAAATGGCTCTGGAGCATGCTTCATATGAGACCGAAATCCTCTACGCAGTTAAAACGGGACTCAATATTTTAGCTTAAAAAATCATTTATGGACGTACTGAATCGAACAGATGGCTTAGCAGAGTTATGAAATTAAGTGCTGATTAATCTGAAACCAAGAATTAAAATTACATAAATTAGATGGCGAAGGTGCTCCTCTCAAGATGAAAATTTATATTGGAGGGCTGCCTTTTACGACAAGGTTGGCATCCTTGCCCAATGGGAATTGATTGGCCCCTCAAATTCGCTAAGCAATCCATTGCTCAAGAAGATTGGCGGGCGAGATGATCCCGATTGATTTAGCCGAGATGTGGGTATTAATAGCTCGGGCAATTAATTTGTGAAACCAATTTTGTAGCCACCCCAAATAGGATGTGATATTGATTGCGGTGCCGTCTGGGAAGTGTATGACGACTCGTGTGTGAGTACATAGTTGTGGCAATAAAGGAGCCCCCTACTCAAGAAGCTGAAAGGATCACAGTTTGCCAGAATATCCGCCAATCAAAGCGAGGATGAATATGATTGGTGGAAATAAATCATGCATCCAAGATGCCATGGATTTTAAACCTATGCCGTTCAACTTTACACGATTTAATCATGCATGCTTAAACGACCACCCCAGTTACCTGCCCCAAGCAAGCGCATGGCGTATGCAACTTATTCCCAGAACCGAAATGCCACCCATGCCGCCAACGAATTCTCTAGAACCACTTCTTGAACTGTTGCATTAAATCCCAAAATACCACCCCCACCTTCCCTGTGCGCCATAATCACTAGAGACCTGCAAATCAATTGCTATCCATCTATTAAAACTAGAAACCATCCTCGCATCCAATGGATTAAATCCACCCCACCATAGCCAGCTTCAATGTAAGAACTAGAATAGGGACGGGCACCAAATAGTCACAGTTTGTGTTATGACCAAGCTTCATCCGTCACAATCTGTTTTGTGATTTTGACAGTTGGCCACAAATCATTTTATGACCTTTAAGTCATATCAGAATGTATGCTGCTTTTTTGTGACTTTAGGACACAGGTCACAATTAGGGCTGTGGTGGACAAAAACACAACAATTGCAGTATTTACTGTAATTGCACATTCTGAATTTACTGGTTTCAGAATTTGGATTCTCCTAGTTAGGGGAATCCTAATTTTTAACTATATAATTTGAAAAAAGTTTCCTTCTTTCCATTTTATGGTACCACCTGATTGGCATCCAGTGGAATATTCAGGCTGAAACCAAGGGGATGAGGCAAAAACAAGTAATAAATCAATAAAAATAAAAATTTAAACACTATTTTGATTTTAAATTCTATAGGCTACATTCTTATTTTAAAAAATTAAGCTCCAACCAGACTCACTCTCCTATGGCTGCATCTAACAAGATCCAAATGGACCCTGTGTCACTGGTTAAAGTGATACTCCAGTACCAGAAAAATTGATGGCTCCAATCTTTACAATAAAGCAGCCAACATTCCAGATCCAGATCAGCCCTAGTCAAAATCGTAACTGCAGCATTTTGTGACCTGCTTCTAAAGTCCCAAAAACCCTGCATGAGTTTTGCTGTGGTCAAGTACAGTCTTACATAGGGCTGCTTTAGCCAAGCCCTAGGCAGCCACAGCCAGTTTCTAGCTCTAGGCCACTCTTATCAGACATTTATTTTAAAATGTTCAAATATATTTTAATTTTGGTTTAGCTAAAGTGGCTGTCAAAATTTCTGGTCTTGGGGAAAAGATCTTTATTATTGGTCATTGTACTAGGGATGTTGATAGAAGATTGTATGGCAATAATCTTTAGCTACCAATCAGGTCTTGGATACAGCTACGGTCCAGCAGTGTCCTGTTGGTCTGTAGGAGAAAATACACTGGGTCTGCAAGTAGACAGCAACTGTCACAGTAGGTTCCATAATGCTGGGTATTGTCCGCCCAAGTAAGAAGGCATGGAAGGCCGGAAACCTATATCAAAATTGACCGAGTTAACAGATTTAAACCAAACAGTCGATTGAAATGGGTCACAGCTGCTCCTGTTTGCCAGCTGAAACCAGCTCCCCCTTGTAAACTGACATTGATAAATCAACATAATATGAGGGTCATCCGATATAAGCTCATTAATTGGCATGGTTGTCAGAAACTGGTCACGCAAGGGTTCTTTGCAACCTGGTCTAGATACTTGCTTGAAGATGCCAAAGGAATAGGAGATCAAGACTCAGGTGGTATTGCTTAGTCAAATTTTCTGGTATATATTGAATAATTTTCCCTGTTTCAACTCTAAGAGTTGAGTCCTTCTAAATTTACTCAATAAAAATCAATTATCCCAAGTTCTAATTTTAAATTTTAAAAATGCATCCTGTGCTCAGGTTGTTGCGGTATATCCTGTACAATCTGATTCTGAACAGAATCATTTCAGGAAGATGGGGCCCAGCATCTGAAACTTTGTCGTCGGCACCGCAAAATGTTAATTTCATGCCAGCCAATTTTGTAGCTCCTCCCCCCATTCTGGAAAATGAAAATTGTGTCACGTCTCAATGCCCAGAATTCTAAGCTGAAGATGCCTTGATGCTTTCCCAGGTCCTGTATCTTGGTTTACTCTGGTTAGGATTGATTGTTCTACTTAATCCTGGAGTTTCAATTGGAAATTTCACAAAAAGATATTTAAAGCCGTGTTGGTGGTTAATCATCAATTCTATGTGGATTTGGGTGGTAATTCCCCATCATTTAGAAACGGCTTCATATTATCCAGTGATTTCCGTCACAGCAACACCCTCTACTTGGATACTTCTGACTACTAGGCAACAGCTAGTAGTGTTACACTGATAGAGATGTGGTTTCTCTATCTCTAAGGGTGAATATTCTGCTCAATCTCTAGTAAGACGAGCACCTTTTATAGGGTGGATAAGCCCTCTTGCCAGATTGTTATCTAACACTTCTAACTCTTACTAGTGAGCCTATCTGTTCCCCAGACTGCTAGTTTCAGCCCCCAGAGTTAGGCAGCCATGTCGGTCTGGCATGGGACTTTGATTGAATACCAGACCCCAGCTCATCATAACGGGGTCTCGGTGGCATCACAATTACAATTTATGCATATGTAAGATTTAGTTACCCTGTCACTGGGTTTTTGCATTCTGCATTATTCTTCTAAACGACCTTTCACATTGGTTGTATGTTCTGATTCAAGTCCAGGGGCAAATATTTGGCAGAGGCGTGCCCTGCTACCACATTCAAGAATCATCAAGCTTATTGGCAGAAGCACGTCCTGCAATCATATTCAAGAACCATCAAGCTTATTGATGTAAGTGCGAGCCAATAAGAAGCCCAGCAATCATCACAATCAAGATTTTGGGTAACTATCAATATCCTGATTACCCGAAGCTGGTGATGGATCAACTAGTACTTCTGTAAGCTTGACAGCTCTGTGGCAATTGGCCCTCTGGAGCCAATAATTCAGAGGAATGCTGGTCAAGTCTACCATATTTTCTAAAGTCCTGACAGCAGCTAACAGCCAGAAGCCAGCCAGGGCTGAGCCAAAGCATCCCTAGTCTTACATAGCTTTGTATTGTGGCCAATCATAGTCATGCAATCTCATAAGAGCTATCCCTTTTGAATGAAATAGATATTTATTCTTTTATTTCAATAGCATTGTAATACACTTAGCTAACACAGACTGGGGGTTGACCAAAGCTATGGTTGTGAGATGATGCCAGATAAAGACTGCAATAAAATGTAGTCCAAAATAAGATCCAACAACCAAGGCTGCTCAAATCTTACATCCTGTTGCAACTGAACCAATTAGAGTTCAGTATTTGATTGGGGAAGACAACAGTCCAATAGAAAGGACATAAATGAATAGAATAAGGTATTGTTTATTGTAGAATATTGTGATCAATATACTATATGGGGAAGGCCACAAGGGGGTGGCATGTGTCAGGAATATTCCTGACAACACCTTGGTTCAGGACAATATATTGTTTACAATCGGACTCAATAAACAAAATATAAAATTTCAGCGGTTCCCCCTTATTGGGGAAACTGCCGCAGAAAGCTGAGCCAAGAAAATGGGAATTAAAAATGAAAATTTTAATTTTGGCGGGTTTTATACCCCGCCCACCGTCCGCAGGCCACACACTGAGCCTGGCGGCTTGCTCGCGCGCGGCCGCCGCCAGCCAGCCCCTGCCTGCTCCCACCAGCCCGCCGCCCAGCCAGCTAGTCCCCTGGTCAGCCCGCCAAATGGGGAAATTGCCAAATGGGGAAACCCAAAAAGGAAACTTCCCCAAACCCAAATGGAGGGGGAACTGCTATCCAAATTTGGAATCTATCAAATTTGGGAGGGGCTGACAAGCTACTCAACCCACCCATTCTTGCATTAACTGCAGAATTCAAAATTGGATGCATGAAAGCATCCAATGATACACTAAGCCAATGCAAGCCCAGAAGCAACAATTCATTGCCTGCACACCACTTTCAATTCCCCTCCCAAAAGGGAATTCCAGACAACACCAAGTGTTTGGGGTTCCCTGTCCAGTGTTTTACTCTATTCATGCCCCCACAAGGATGATAGTATATAATAAAGCCAATTCACTTGATGATAGTTTGTGCTATCATTGAGTGAAATTACCCCTCAATAGTATCACATAAATCAATCAGAACTTTACCCTACAAGAAAGTCAAAGACACTAAGCTTTGCCTGCCCTTTCCCAGGATCAGAAGATGAACCATTTAATCTTCTCAGATGTTCTCACAGCCTGCCTAGGGATTGGGGGCCACCAATACACTCACCATCATGGGTCATTCAACAAACCACCTGGCAAGTACATCTACAAGGAGCCAGCGCAGCTAAACTCCTCCAAGCAGTACTCCTGGCCCATGCTGGTGTCGCCCCACTCCACCCAGTCCGTAGCTATATACACCTGAATATACTACATACTCACATATTTCACCAGTAATTTCAGACGTTATAACGTACACGCCAAGGTCTTTTAATGGATGATAGCGGTCTATCCCATTGTGACAGCGCTCACAGGTTTCCAAGTTGACAACTTGGTCCCTTATTTTGCTAAAGTACTCCCCCAATTGTTAGGTCTTTACAGGCATGTTCCATGTAAGGGTTGAAGCCGAGGAATAACTTGTGCGGGGATCAGCAGGTTGAATTGGTAGCACTCCTAATTAGGAGAAAGTACCCAAAGTTCAATAATGCCTTCAGATTGATCCATACCATTAGATACATCAAGGGCAGGCTCCTTGAGTGCCCCCTATGTATTGTAAGATACATTAGCAGGCAAGGAGAGAGACTTGGTTGCAACATCCTCCCTTGCCTCCTGCTTGTTGTCAGACACCAGGATCAGAGTTTGCAGGAGATCTGGGAAGGTCCACACAAACAACTTTTGTGTGGGGATGGCACAGCAGGGGCACAAGCAATCATAGTGGAGTTTCTTGGAGTTTCTGTGGGCATCTTCAAGTTGATAGGTGTGGTTGTCATAAACAGTGGCTATCAAGAAGAGCCCCAGGTGGTTGGGTTCTAGTTTGGCGGAATTGGGGTTGAGAGCATAGATGGGGTCACCTACGGCGTATCTGTCCTTGA
Organism: Entomophthora muscae; assembly: GCA_014839935.2. Taxonomy (NCBI): domain Eukaryota; kingdom Fungi; phylum Entomophthoromycota; class Entomophthoromycetes; order Entomophthorales; family Entomophthoraceae; genus Entomophthora; species Entomophthora muscae. The sequence goes on along the minus strand of QTSX02000786.1, from coordinate 189,618 downwards.
GGTGTTTTGTACCCCCATCAATTTGCTTGTGTTCCATATCTCAGGCTTTGGCACGCCACTGGCTCAGGGAGGGAGTAGGCAACAAGGGGGTTTCCTGGGAACTACGGATCATAATTTCCCTTGTTCTACCCCTGTCAAGCTGTCAGGTGTTCTGAAGGCCAAGGTGCTTGGGCTAAACCTGGTGCCTCTGTTGATCCTTGCTTGCAAGATAAGCAGCACAGTGGGCAGGTGTTCAGGTCACACAGTGTTAGGGTGCTCCTGTGAGAGCTTGGCAATGAGTTGGACCAGTGAACCATTCAGGTGCTCCACATGCCCATTGGCTTGAGGGTGGTAGGGGGTCATGACTATCCTTTGGAGGGAATTTTTGGTGCAGTATGCCTTCATGACATGCCCCACAAGTTTGGGCCCACCATCTGTGATGAGACGTTTGGGTTGCCCAAAGCAGGCCACACTTTATTTAGCAATAAAGTGGGTGATTGTGGTGGTTGTGTGGTTAGTGGTTGCCCATGCTACTGGCCAACAGGTAAAATAGTCAATGGCCGTAATGATGTACCTTTTTCCTAGTCTATCCTCAGGAAGGGGTCCAACAATGTTAAGGGCCCACTGTTCAAAGGGCTCCATGGCCTTAAGGGGCAGTACAGACTTGGGGGTGCAGGTTTTGACTATTTTTCTTGCACAACACACAGGTTTCAAGGAGGTCCAATATGTCTTGGCACATATGTGGCCACCAAACCTTACGCTTCATTATTTCAAAGAGGTTACACCCTCTGATGTGACCCAAGGTGCAGTGTTAATGTAGTATGATATCTCCTTGCTGGGTGGTGGGAATGTACAGAGTCTTCTCACATGTCCCTGCCCAGCGGCAGACATTGCCAGTATCAGTGGTGAACTGACTTTTGTTGACCTTTAATTTGGAGATAGTTGCGGAGTTGAGGCCTTTGTAGTGGGTTGCTTCAGGACGCAGGTAGAGCATTGACCAGTCAGGGTCTAAGCCAACGTCCCAGTGACAGACACTACATATAACCTGGAGAGGGCGTCAGCAGTGACAAGTTCCTTTCCAGGCTTGTATTTAATGTGTAGTTGGTAAGGGGACAGGCCTTTGAACCAGCCTTCCTGACGTTGTGTCAAATGGGACTGTGTATTGAAGTATTGGTGCCACTTGTGGTCTGTCAGGACGCAGGGTGGAAAAGTGGCTCCTTCCAGGTAATAATGCCATTTCTCAACACAGTGCACAATTGCCGCTAACTCTTTGTCATGTATGGGGTAGTGTTTCTCTGAGTCAGGGAGCTTCCTGGATTCTTAGGCCACAGGGAGGAAGGCACCTTTGTCAGTTTCCACCCAAAGAACACCCCCTATGGCCCTGTCAGAGGCATCAGTCTTAAGTTTGTACTGGCAGTTCCAATTGGGGAATTGCAATACAGATGCAGTTGTAAGTCTTTGCTTCAACGTCTCAAAGGCTTGATCTCTGGCAGGGGTCCATCAGAAGCGCTGTTTGGTGTTTAGGATCTCAGCAAGAGGTGCAAGTAGTTCTATGCAATTGGGGATAAACTTGTGCACGTAGGCGACCATGCCTAAGAATGTCCGCACCTGGCCCACATTGGTGGGGGGTGGCATGCTTGTGATTGCCTTAATCTTGGCAGGGGCAGGCTTTATTCCTTGGGCAGAGATGGTGTGCCCAAGGAATAGGAGCTTTGACCCAAAGAATTTGCATTTGGAAGTCTTGGCCTTCAGTTGGTTTTTACAAAGGGTGTCAATGACAGCACAGAGTTGTTGGAGGTGTGTGGTTTGATCTTGACTGAAGACAATAATGTTGTCAAGGTACATAAAAAACACTTTCCAATCAGATACTCAAATGCTTTGTTCATCAACATGGCAAAGGTGGAGGGAGCATTAGTCATTACAAAGGTTCATGACACAACACTCAAACAACCTGTCTTGTGTGCAGAAGGCAGTTTTTGCCTCATCCCCTGGTACAATGCAGACCTGGTTGTATCCTGCAGTGAGATCAATCTTACTAAAGACCTTCACACCCACAAGCGTGTCAAACAGGTTGTCAATCAACAGAAGGGGTTACTTGTTCTTGACAGTCACTTAGTTTAGGGCACAGTAATCAGTCACTAACCAAAGGGACCCATCTTTCTTGGCTACAAAGAAGACTGCAGCCCCGTAGGATGAGAGGGAAGGGCGGATGAAGCCCTTGTTGAGTGCGTCCACAGGGTGTTGACAGAGAGTTTTGTCTTCCTTGGGCGTCAGAAAATAGAGAAAACTCCTTGGGTAGCAACCCTTGTAGTTGTAAAGCATGCTGGATCTCCAGGGGAGGAGTTAGTGGGTCCAGTGTCTCACTGAAAACGTCCCTATATCCCTCAAGGAGTGTGGCAAGTGCTGGTGGGGGAGGAGTTGCCAAGGGGGAGCCGCAAGTGGTTTGGTGTGGATAATGCTGTGAATGCTGCCATTCACCATGTTTTGATTTTGTCTTTGTTGGGTTATTTTGAGGACAAATCTCTTTCTTTCACTTTTTCCCTTTGAAATGAGGCTGGCTCTGAATTGGGAAATACAATTGTTCAGTTTCCTTATCCTGCGCAACTCACTTTCCCCACTCATGCCTGTGGCAAGTGATCCTACTGTCCTGGTATTGTTTTGTGGTATCATAAACCACTATATATTCCATTTATTATTTTTCAATAAAATTAAGTTCTATTAACATTTTTGTCTTTGTGTCTCCACGTACTTTGGCGCCTTTCTAACCACATCTAGTAGATATGATTCATTCAGGGCCACAAGGTAATTGCATAGCCTTCCATGCCATTATAACCAAGACTTAGTACAAATACAATCCTAAGGTTAGGATTTCCCATTGTGACTCTGTGCTGCGCCTCAGATCACAACAAAAATGGTGCTCACTACAGGGGCTGTAAGCCCCTTGGTTACCCCCTTTGCAACTACGTTTTCAGGACCTTTGCCTCCACCTATACAAGAGCCAACTTTTCCTGAAATTAACAGTTCTCCTATTGAAGAAGACATCACTAACCCGCCTATTGTCCCTACTGTGCTGAACCTTGGGAGGGGTCCCTGCCTAGTGGCCTACCCTTTGGGTACCCCTGACTTGGAAAAAGTCATGGTAGTAGCCCTTGGGATAGCCTGTGATGGGGCCATCCCTCACCTCCACTTCAGTTCAATTGGGCAGAATACTACAAATTGATTGTAGCACCACAATTTCCCCAGCATCTCCTTTCAGCGGCTGGCTCTGCTGAACATCTATTGTATTCCTTTGTACAACCCGCCTTAGCCCATCATCAAATGGTATTAGGGCTTCATGTTCAGGAAATTTCATTGCTGCAAGCTGCTGTCACCCATCACTGGGATCAGTTTGCAGCCTACCAGCAGTGGATTCATTCCCTGTTTTCCTTAGTATCCAACAATCAGCGCAACTCTGTCACCTCCCAGTCTTGTTTGGTCACTTCCATTAAAAGAATGCACTAATCCATCTCTGAGTATATCAGAGAGCGCCTTCATGAGTTCCACCAACTGGAACAGCCCTGGTGTGCCCAAGTAGACTCTACTTTAAACGCCTATCTCATCAACTTTGAACAACTTGTGCAACAACTCAACAAGTTTGTTACGGAAGTAACAATTTTGAGGCCCCAGGCGGGAATTGAACCCGCTCCTAGCCTTCAGGTGGGGCTAGCGGGCTAGCGGGGGAGATTCACCCACACCTGGATTTTTGCTTTTCAAAGCAAATCTAGGTGCAGGAACCATTCCCGCCCTAGAAGTAGCTGCAGGGCTCATTCTGGGCCCCAAAAGCTATGCCCAAGCCTTGGTGGGTTTGGCTGGGCCTGGGCAGGCTATTTTTAGCTGCCCAGTAACCCCAGTTCAAGCCCACCCTCCATTAAGTAATTTGGGGTCCCCAATTGGGGACCCCTTTTTTAATCAAGTTCCTTGGCCTCAGGAAAGCCTGTCAAGCCAGCCCAAAAAAGGTGATCAAATTGGGAAAACCCCCATAACCCCAGAAGCCAAACCTGCTAGGACCAATGGCCAACCAGGCCAAGATGGACCACCAAAAAGCCAAACAACTGTTCCTGAAAACCCCAAAAATGACCATGAAGCAGCCAACCAAACAGCAGAACCTGAGATGTCAAACCTTGCCACACAGATAGCACCAGAAGAATGCCCAGAGGCACTTGCATGTGAGTAAGTATATAAACCAGAAGCACCTGAAAAAGGTCTGTATTGTCATCCTTACCAAATAAAGTTGTTATGAACCTTTGGTTCACCAATCTGTTTCCATACCTATTTTTAATACTCTTCCATCTGCATACACCCAAGCATCAGTATCCATCTACTGGGATAGATAGTCAGACTCCTGTTGATAAAACCAAAGCCTTTGACTACTACAGTCCACCTAACGCTCTGTTTGGCCCTGTGCTTTTCACTGAGTATCCTGCCAATCCTGACCACAAACCCTGGACATTGGAAGACTTGCAGTGGTACACACACCCAGATGCTCCCAAGGAACCCTACCAAATTGTCAGTGACGGCAAAGCAATCACCATCTACTCTTTGATCTTCAACGGGAAGTGCAACAATCCTGCTGCCTACTTGGTCCCCATGGAACTGCCCCAACACCCAAACCAACCATTTCAACCCCCCAATTCTGATGCCACTGGCCAGAGTAGTCAATTCCTGGGAGTGCTTTACCTGGCGCTCACAGGATTGATTGACTCTGCCTTGCCAGCAGCTGGACCTTGGGCTGTGGCTGGGAAGGCCCTTTCCTACCTGGTAAAGTTAGGTCCCATCATCTGGTGGGCCATGTCAGTATCTGCTTTGAATCCTCCATCACCTTCTGGAGCTCCACGGTACTCCTGGTATCCTGAAAAAGTTCAGTGCTTATTCCTTTGACCAATTACAGCAAGTAGCAGTCCATGCTGCAAAGGGCCTCCACAAACTTGACAAGGACTTTGATCAAGAAAGGGCTGCTACCACTGCCACCATTGCTAAACTCCAGACTCAAATAAATGAACTATCTACCTCCAAATCAGATGCCCTGCTTTCTCCTCCATCTGATGAATTAGCAGATAGAGAACAGAGGCTCTGGGATGCCATTTGAGAGTTAAGAGCATCTACTTGCAGTCAGAATCACCCCCCAAAGTCACTCAGCTTGATCCTCAAGTGCTTGCTCTGATGGCTCTGGTTGCTGAATTACAACAAGAGATTGCTACTTTGCGTGAGGCAATGGCGTCTGTAGTTAGTTCATCTGAAGTTGTGGGCAAAGATTTTTGTTGCCCTGGCTTTTCAGGAGCCCCCCACATCCATTGTACTAGAGAGTTGATAGCTCTCACCAATGAAGTGAACCTCCTGAAGCAAGATCACTCTGAGCTTGATAAAGACGTACAAGAACTAAGTAAAGTGGTTGATTCAGTAAATGACAGGTTTGCCCCTTGCCTTTTGGTAAGCCTGTCTCTTACTTCCCAACTGGCTGAGCTTTCTGCAAGAGTAACTACACAGGGTCAGCGCCTGGATGTTATTGAGCAACAGACTGCCCTTGCTAAAAATACAGGCACCCTCACTGCTGACACCTTGACTGCCCTTGAAGATAGTGTTTGCCAGTTGTGGGCCAGGCAGCCCCCACTGAGTCAGAAGCAGAATTCTCCCCGCGCATAAATGTACTCAATAGTAACCATGGTGGCCCAACTCCAGAAGCACATTTCAAGCCTACCTTTAAGCAAGTTTTTGACCCAAGAAACTCAACCATTGCAGCTTTCCTAACTATCTATGAAACTGCCATGAGAAGAGCCTCAGATGAAGTCAAGAAGGAACACATTCTGATCTGTCTACACCCAACTTGCCAAGCGGTAGCCGTGCCAGAACTGCCCATCATTGAAACCTGGGAAGATATGAAGCAGGTTCTGATTGACAAGTTTGGTGGTGACCTTAGTTTGGAGGTGAAGAAGGACGCCTTCATGCACATTGCCTTCAAACAAAAGGAGACCCTAGCTGAATTTGCAGATAGATTCTACCTGGAAGGACAACAACTGATCACAAGCCGCCAGTTGACCGCACATAAAGCATACAAGGCTTGCGCTCAAGCCCTCAAGGTTAACAAGCTCCTGTGTCTTCACTCCAAGGCCCATAAAGCCATGCTTTCTTCCATGAAGAGCATAAAAACACTGTTACAGGATATGCACCTTACCCATTTTGGGACAATTGTGTGGGAGAATTGTGCTGCCTCTACCTCTGGTTTGTCTTCACGTGGGCTGTGTATCCTTACCATGAACTTGCAGAATCCTCCTCAACAACAGGGTTGCCACAACTGTGGCCAAATAGGTCACCATTCTTGAGTCTGTACCAATCCTCAGGTTGAAGGGCATGATTGCAAGAAACAGGCGGGAAAAGAACAGTCAACCTAGAGGCTGAGACGCTCTTGGTTGACAATTCTTCCCAGTCTCCCCCAGTTCCCCCCTCCATTGCTGACTCTTAGCCTGCTGACAATGAGGCTCCTCCCATTCTGTTGCTATTCCACAACATATCTGATGACTCTGAAATGGACAATTCTGATGTAGAAGATCCTTATGCCTATGGGTACTCTGTCCTGGCTGTCCCTGAAACTATTACAGTTCCTTATAAGCTACATTCTGGGAAGACCACTACAACTGCCAAGCCTCTGCTTGAAGCCAAGGAGGTTGTCTCTTTCCCTTACCTCACCCAAACCAAGAGATATCCTGTGCTTGTAGAGCCGTCTAAAGAAGCTGCTGAGGTTGCTGACACTTTATTCAAGAATGTTTTAGTTTTGCTTCCTCTCCAGACTGCCCATAAGGAATTCCCAGGCTTGAGATGAATGATTGAGAAATGGGATAAAGAGCTAGCAGAAGCCCAGGACATCCTAGCAGTCCTCCCACCCTTTGGTTGTACTACCACTTGTGTGGAGATATCCATAAAAAAGGTGAAACTCAAGGCTGTCTTGGACACTAGATCCCCTGTTAATGTTTTCTCCTCAAAGCTGGTCAAGAAACTCAAACTTGCCCCCAATCTTAACTATCATCAATCATATGGCACAGCTGGGCTGTCTATGAATTGCGCTATAGGGACTTATTCTACTCTTCCCATGCAGTTTGGCAAGCTACTCTTGGCTGTGCCTGCTGTTGTCTTGAAGAATGAGAGCTACAACCTTCTAGTTGGTACTCAATTCTTTAGGGAATATAATGGGATCATCAACTTAAAGGATGGCTACCTCTCTATCTTAGAACACGAGGTCCCTTTGATCTTTGAAGAGCCAGTTAAAGTTCCCATGAAGTGCCTCAAAACATGTGCCTTGGAATATCCCACCAGTGTTTTCACTTTAAAATACTGAACCCATTCCTCTAACATGAAGTGTCCTCCCATGGCTTGTCCTGCGTCTGAGGGGATTCCTCTCTTGACCACTTCTGCTGTGACTATTCCGCCTGGGTCTCAAATTATCCTAGACTCCCAAATATCATATGAACTGCCTGAACATACATTCCTAGAGTTATACTCTCCTCCCTTGCTAGGGCGCAACAAACACTATCTCTGTCCAGGGATCTTGGATGTCTCTCATAAAGACCCAGTTCAACTGCTAATTGCCAACTTGACTGCCCTCCCCATACATTTGTCTAGAGGGCAGGTTGTTGGCTATGGCAAGCTATTGAATGCTCCTGACAGCCTATCTCTCCATTCCTTTGGTACGTTCCAGGACTTTAACTTACCTGAGGATGAGCCACAAGTCCTATCATTGTTCACCGCCCAAGACTTTCCGCAACTATCTCCAGTTCAACAGAAAGAGGTGCTTGACTTACTGGACCAGTTTTTGAATATCTTTGCTAAGGACAGCACATATTATGGGTTAGCCAAAGGCGTCATTCACCAGATTGATACCGGTGATACTCCCCCCTTTTGTGCTAAACCCTACCGCCATAGTTAAGTAGAAGATGCTCAGGTGTCTAAAGAGCTTAAGCAACTTTTAGACGCTGGACTGCTTGCTCCTTCCTAAAGTCCATGGGCTTCCCCCTTGCTCATACTGAAGAAGAAGGATGGAGGTCATTGTATTGTGATGGACTACCAATGCTTAAATTCCTTAACCAAAAATGACTCCTACCCTTTACCACACATTGACAATGCTCTCCGCCGCCTTGGGGGCTCTAAGTTCTTCTCTGCCATGGATCTGGCTTCTGGATAATGGCAAGTTGATCTCTCTCTCAAAGATAGACAGAAGGCTGCGCTCATCACTTCTGAAGGATTGTTTGAGCCCACTTGAATGTTGCAAGGACTCTGCAATGCCCCGGCTACCTTCCAGTGGGCCATGGACTCCATCCTCCATGATTTGAAGCTCTCATGTGTTTTAGTGTAATTAGATGATATAACTGTCTTTAGCGCCACCTTCACTGATCACTTGGCCCATCTCAAGGAGGTGTTCATAAAGATTTGTGAGGCCAGACTTAAGTTAAAACCATATAAGTGTGCTTTCTTCAAAGAACACCTTGAATTCTTGGGCCATGAGGTGACTCAGACAGGAATCTGCCCCATGACTAAGAAAGTCAAAGCCATTGACAAAATGCTTCCACCCATCAACCTGCAAGAAGTCCAAGTCTTTCTGGGCATGATGGGATACTATAGACAATTTATCCCTGATTTTGCTGACACTAGTAAGCCCTTGGTCCAGCTGTTGCATAATGTCCCTTTTTAATGGACTGCCAGTCAACAACAAGCCTTTGAAACCCTCAAGAAAAAACTCAAAGAGGCTTCCATCTTAGTATATCTTGACTATGATAAGAAATTCATCTTGTATACTGATGCTAGTGACCTGGCTATTGGAGCCATCTTGGCTCAACTAGATGATGAGGATGTGGATCACCTTGTAGCCTATACCTCTTGTGTCCTGAATAAATATGAAAAGAACTACAGTGTGACCAAGAAGGAGTGCCTTGCTGTGCTGCATGCCGTCAAGCAGTTCCGCCATTATGTATATGGCACCCATTTCACTGTGGTTACTGACCACACTTCACTCAAATGGCTAAAGCAACACAAGGGACCCGAAGGACAACTAGCAAGATGGGCTCTCCGCCTGCAAAGGTATGACTTCACTGTGCTGCACTGCCCCAGGATTTAACATCAGAATACTGACAGACTGTCCAGAATGCCCATCCTTGCTCTACACCCTGCTGAAGCTGACTGGTTGTATGAACTAATTGGATACCCTTTGTCATGGGAGAGCAGGACAGAGGAAGTTTGAGTCACCCTTTCTAAGCTATCTAAAGACACCCTCATTTGTGACAATCAACTTTTTAAGAAGGTACAAGACCACTAATTGCCCTATGTAAGGCCTAGTCTTCACCTTTTGTTGGTGCTGCAAGCCCATAAGGAGACGGGACACGGGGGCGTTGCCAAGACCCATGCCTGGCTCCAGAAGAATTAATTCTAGAAAAATATTTGCTTGCTGATCCCAGATGTTATTGCCAGTTGCCATGATTACCAGCTCTAATAACCTAAAGCCGCCACTCATGAGTTCAAGCTAGTCCCCCCTCAACATGCCTTTCACACTGTCAGTATTGATGCTGTAGGGCCTCTCCCTTGCTCCTGCTCTGGTTGCCACTTTATCCTAATTGCTGTTGATCATTTTAGAAAGTAGGTAGAAGCTTGTCCTACTAAAGACATCACTGCCAAGACTATCACTGCCTTTCTTCTGCAAGATGTATTCTTCTGCCATGATTGCTCTCAGGTGTTGTTGTCTGACAATGGGACTAACTTCAACGCCAAGTTAGTGACCTCAGTGATTGAAGCCTTGGGGTCTCACCAGTTTTTCTCTGCCCCCTATAATCCTTCTGCCAATGGGGCAGTTGAGCGCGCCAACTCAACTCTGGTTTCTATCATGAGGAAGCTTACTTACTCTGACGCCGCCAACTGGGATATATACTTACCTGCTGCTCTCTTTGCCTATTGCCTTAGCAAGCATTGTGTCACTGGGTACTCCCCTTTTGCTATGCTGTATGGTTGTGAAGCCACTACCCCATTGCTCCTGGGGCCCTCCTACTCTCCTCTGATAAGGCCATTAACCCTGATGAGCACAAAAGATCTAGTCAACCACATCATTGATATACAGGCTACTGCCTACACGTCTGCCTATAAGACCAAGCTGCTGGAGCTCTCCCCTGATAATGCTGAGAGATAACCCTTGCCTGATTTTGCCATTGGAGACCACATTCTGTATTATTAACACAGAGTAGGAGGACAAGCTCATAAGCTAGACTTGCTATGGATTGGGTCCTTAGAAGTGACCTTTAAGCAAGGATTGGAGTATACAGTAAAGCTCCTCTCTAGTGGTTGACCTTTTGCTTGTGTGCATGCTAAGTTCCTCTGAAAGTATCACCCTCCTAAGGCCAATCTAGAGGGGGGTAGTGTTGTGAATGCTGCCATTTACCATGTTTCAATTTTGCCTTTGTTGGGTTATTTCAAGGACAAATCTCTTTCTTTCACTTTTGCCCTTCAAAATAAGGCTGGCTCTAAATTGGGAAAATAATTGTTCAGTTTCCTGATCCTGCGCAACTCACTTGCCCCACTCATGCTTGTGGCAAGTGATCCTACTGTCCTAGTATTGTTTTGTGGTATTGTAAATCACTATATATTACATTTCCTATTTTCCAATAAAATTAAGTTCTATTCACATTTTTGTCTTTATGTCTCCACGTACTTTGGCACCTCTCTAGTCACATCTAGTAGATATTATTCATTCAGGGCCACAATGTAATTGTATACCCTTCCCTGCCATTCTAACTGAGACTTAGTACAAATCCAATCCTAAGGCTATGATTTCCCATTATGACTATGTGCCGCGCCTCAGATCACAACAGATAACTTTGACTGAAAATTGGTTAAAGTCTAGTTTCCCCCTTGAAATTGTATGTACCTGCCTCTGTGATTCTGACAAACACGGTATCATGCAATAACTTTCTCATTTTGATAGGATTGATCTGTAAAACCACCCCATTCCTGCTAAGGGTGATGACAGATGTATCCCAGTCAATATAGGGACAGTTGTGCTGTCGCCAGTCAAGGCCATCAATGACATTGTGGCTGAGCCCTGCCATAATTGGCCCAGAGAGCTTAACCTGAATGTTCCCCACTCTCATGGAGAAGGTTACTGTCTCATGTGTAATTACCACTCTGAAGGAGTCAGCTACTTGTACTGCCTTGAATTGGCTGGGCACTTGATCTAGTTGTTGAGAGTCAGCAAACGTCTGGTCAACCATAGTGTGGTCAGCCTCAGTGTCTACCAAAAGTTTGTGGGGGTTCCCAAAGAAACAGAAGGGATAGGCCAAGAAGGTTACTTTATTTGAAGAATGGCTTGCTTGGAGAACAGGGTCATTGCTATGGACCTGGAAGATATCAAGAGTTTCAACATCATGCACATTGTAATCACAGGGGTTCTTTGCAAGGGGAGATTGAGAGCAAGGGTCAAGTGGGGTTGTAGGACCTCTCATATCTACAACCCCCAGGCTTTTCCCAGGTCATTGATTTGTGCTAATTAGAGCTCCCCTTTGCAGGGACACTTAGCCCCATTCTCCTGTTGGCGGGGCTGGAAGCGGCCCACCTGACTGTGGGCACTACCAGGTGAAGGACAAGACTGGGGTGATGCGTCATTGGACCTACAGAAGCCCATATAATCCTGATTATTGGCCTCCAAAATGGCCTTATAACAGTTGTTAATGGAAGTACAGCACCCCACAGGAACCCACTTACATATATGGGGCTTGAGCCCATTAATAATTAGTGTAAGAAGCATGGCATTCCTGTTGGTGACGGCTTCTGGGGCAGCGGCAAGGGCTTGTTGCCAGGCTTCAAGATATTCAGAGACAGACCCAGTCTGTTTAATGGCCAGGAGGGGAGTTCCCACCACAATAGGTGAAAAGGTTTCACTTTAGCGGGACTTTGCGGCATCCTGGAATGACGCTCAGGTGATTTCTATTTCTTGACTGGCCCAGTTGATGAACCACACTGCAGCAGGCCCCGTAAGGCGCCCTGAAGCGGTGGCAACTCACATGAGCTCAGGCACCTGACAGATATGAATGCGGGTTTTGGTAGAGTGGAGCCAACTGACATTGTCAGCCCCTTCCACGCCACCTGCAAAGGTTTCCAGATGTAGGTTGAGAATGCACTGGGAGAGGTCTGACTGGGGCAGGGTGACACTTGTGTTGTGCTGCCCAAGGCAGAGTCAATTATACACGCTTGTGAGCACTAACTGGTCTTGGTAGATAACACACCCCTTGGGGATGTCCCCCTTGGGAATTGTAAGGAAAGTTTCTTGATGGGGAGTAGCCATACAGACCATACTACGTCCTTTCTTAGGAAGAAATTTTCTTTTAGGTAGGTTGTGAGCCTACCACTGTTGCAACTGAACCAATTAGAGTTCAGTATTTGATTGGGGAAGATAACAGTCCAATAGAAAGGACAAAAATGAATAGAATACGGTATTAAATATTGTAGAATATTGTGATTAATATACTATATGGGGAAGGCCACAAGGCCACAAGGGGGTGGCATAGTGGCATGTTCCATGTAAGGTTTGAAGACAAGAAATAACTTGTGCGGGGATCAGCAGGTTGAATTGGTAGCGTTCCTAAGTAGGAGAAAGTACCCGCAGTTCAATATTATCATCATATTGGTTCATGTTGTTAGATACGTCAAGGGGTGGCTCCTTGAGCGCCCCTATGTATTGTAAGATACATTAGCAGGCAAGGAGGGCAACTTAGTTGCAACAATCCTGTGCTTCACACAATATGAATTCATCTGATTAATCCTTGAGAACCACCTTTTATGAACATACAACAGTCACTTTTAGTGTTTAGCCAAATAAATGCTCCAAGACATACAAAGTTGTTCTGTTTCTGATTGGTTACTTAATATGGATAAGTTTGGCTGGAATTCTTTAGGAAAAGATTTCTATATAGAAACTAGTATCTATATTTGGTAAATGGATAGAATACAGGTTTCTTAGTTAGGCCATACTAACTGGCAAATTGAGGCAAGATAGGCTGAATAAATCTTGGGGACTAGGTGTTTTACATACAGTTTAATCAACCCCACATATATTATTAATGAGGATTTAATCATTGGGCTAAAATGGACTTGACTGTGTCAAGTAAAGACTTGGCGTCTTTGAATCAAATTTATTAACCACATAGGTCAATATAATTGACAAGAGATCAGTTAAAAGAAAATAACTAAAAGTAGACAATGGTGTCTTGGAATTTAGGTTTGATCAGATGGTTCCCAGTTGGAACAATGATAGCTTGGATCAGGAGTATGAAAACTCCACAGGGATTTGGCGCCGGGAGCTTGGAATTCTCCATGCCAAATCAATACATTGGAACAAAAGGTATCATGTGATTCCTTCTCATTGCAGGTTAATTCTCATAGGTTGAGAAATGCAGGGATCTTTTGGGTAAAGATCCAGGTTTGAATGATATGAATGTCAGAGACCATGTGATATGAATCAAGGGTTGATTCAGGAACCAGAAGGGTTTTCAGCTGAATATGCTCCAAATGGTATATAAGTAAAAACAGCAACATTCTAATAAAATATATTCTGTCAAATTTGACGCTTTCCCCTCATTTTTTTAATTATCATTTCTGTTGGAAATTTTTAACCAAGCAATGATACCAATTATTACAGAGCTCATAGATTAGGATTTCAGCAACCAAATTCATAAATAGCAGTACAAAAACCAATGATGCTAATTATGATAGAGCTTGCAGATATAAATTACAGCTGCCAAACAACATAAATTGGTAGTATAAAACACATTCATATTGGATTAGCAGTAGTATTCTGACCTGAACCATAAAGTAGCCAATGGTAAGAGCCGCTGCGGCACTTAGTGCTACATGATTTGCTGCTGTGCCACTTTGGAAAATTACAGGTGCCACCTAGCAATTGAATTAGGCATCAAAGCACCAAACTACTTTTACGTCAAGCGCTTCTGCACCAACCAAAAATTATTGCAAGCACCAAGGCGCTGCCTGGCAAATATTACAGGTGCCAAGACGCCACCTTACTTTTACATTGAGCGCCAAGGCGCTAGGTTTGATTCCCCACAGTCTCAAATTCCCATATTAATTACATTATTAAGCATTGAGCTTGAAGTTTGTCAGGAAGGTAGGAAGTGATCCTGAAGTAACTAACTTATTCCATGACAGCAAGGGCCACCTGAACTGGGTGAGGATGAAGATATTCTATTGGTTGACGTGCAATAAGCGCCAAACCTAGATTAATACTTGCCCAAAATTAGGGGCATGTTAGAATGTCCCAGAAGACATTGCTAGTAGCCCAGGGATTAACCTTTCAGAAGGTATAAGAAGAATTAATCAATTACAATGAATGAAATCTTGACTTGTCTTTGATATATCTTTAATCTGGTTGACCTTTATCCTAATCCTTAAGTGCTTCTGCGTGATCAGAAGCCATTGCTGGACAATAATCATGGTTCCATTTAATCTTGGCTCTTCTGATATGATACTACTCATATCCTCACATATGACTATATTCAAGCAAATGCCTTGTGCCTTATAATCTCAAATAATTTTGGCGCTGTAATGCAAAAAGTGCAACAATGTCTTCACAATTATTATTTGAAAAAGCAAAGTTTGGAGTCCTTAGAGTAAAAAATGCTGCTGACCAAAAAGAGATTCCTGAAGGATCCCTGGAGGAGGCCTGAGAGGGTCTTGAGGTTGAAAAGACTTTGCCTAAGGAATTGTTAGTAGAAGTGAAAGCAGCGTTCAAGGAGTCATATTCAGATTATTTTACTAAAGAAGAAACCCCTGTGCAAGGGAATTGGATCTACACCTGGGATTTATGGAGCTTGCTAGTAGGGTTTGATGAGATCTTCCAGCAGGTGAAGAACGCCACCAACAGGGAGATTGAGGCCCTTCATTTAAGAGAAGAGAAATGTGTGAAAATAATGGCCCAGTGATGTGACAACAACAAGGGGTTATCACAGAAAATTGCCTCCTTGGAGGTAAAGATCACCAAAGCTTTATCCCGGGAAGGTCCTAGCAAGAAGAGTCAGCCTGGAAACAAAAATGGTAAGTTTGACTGGATTGACCTGGATACCTCACATCTTTCCTTTATACTATATGGGCTAAAAAATAGAGGGAGGAAAAGATTTCAACCTGCTCAAAAAAGTTGCCAACATATCTACACTTGTTGTTCTGTGGCCCAATTCAAACCATGCTTAAAAGGGGGTTTGTGACTTTTTGATCCCCCAATTTCTGTGATCAGCTCAACCCTAGTAAGAATCAGACCCACTTGAATCAATCACAGTTCACAGAGGCAATCCACTGCACACAGATCCATATCCCTAAATAACCAGTGTCATCTAACCAATAAGAAGAAAACATATGAAGTCCTAATCATAAAGCTTTCTCAGAAGGTTATAGCCAAAATCCCCAATGCACATCATAGTTTAACCCTAAGCTTCAGCCTAGGATTAAGCTCAAATTGACTCCATCCCTGCTTCAAAATCCTTATGAAAACCCCACCCTTTGAATCTTTTTAAAGGGATTAAAACAAGAGGTTGAATTTTCATAACTGGGATAAGCTTAAAAAAGTTAAAGAATTAAAATAATCAATACTATATATGTCACAAATGACATTTTCTTCTAGCTATAAAGCAATGGCAAAATCAGGGATCAAAATCTGTTCCTCACACTCTGCAGCCTGTCAGCCCGCATTTTCTTGGGCTCAATTATGTGGGTTGTTTGTTAAGCATCCTGCAAAGCAAATGAGTTTCACTGATACCAGAAAGGTTTGAAGCCAAGGGCACACCTCCTAAGGCTATGGCACACTTGGCTAAGCCACCTGATCTTGGGAATAGAGTTAGGGGGATTGGAAGTTTCCTGTGTCTATTCACCAGTATCCTCCAATCAAGAGCTGTCTAACCCTGAAAACCACATGAGGCCCCACTTTCCCAACGCTAGATTGCCTGAGGTCCAAAATCCTGCGCTTAATGACAAATCCTGAAAAGGTAGTATAAAATCCCTGCCAAAGCTGAAAATCATGTTATTGTTGTTCTGATAAGAAATTCAAAGAATATTTGGTTCACACAGTTTCTACCATATTTAGTTCTTGTCTTATACCATATATATATCATTCCTGCAGGCTCCCAGGCTTCTGCCTGATCTTCTCCTAATTCTGCGGCTCCTCTGTGTGTGTTATCTTGTCAATTGGGAGCACTATTTAGACCTGTACATTTCACTGAATACCCTCTGAATCCAGCCTACTCCAAATTCACCCTGGAAAATATATTAATTTCCAACTCTTTGGCAAGATCTAGAGAGCCATAAACCTTCAACTGCAAGGTAACTTTATACACCATGCAGCCCAGACTATTCTGTGATAAGTATGGCTATCTGCCTGCCTATCTAGTACCTATGACTCCCTCTCTGACCCTGGGGCCCAACCTTCTGCAATATTCTGTTATTGCCACTTTCATCCAGATTTTCAGAGTATTGTACATAACTCTAACTGGCATTATAGACTCCATGGCCCCTAATTCAGGCCTTTGGCCTCTGATTGGTCAAATATTCTCCTAAATTATCAAGTTGGGCCCTTTACTGTGGTGAGCTCTGCCCTCTGGCCCAGCAGTCCCACCACCTACACTAAATAGCTCCCTGTCCATAAATTGGTACCCTGGCAATGTAGAGTCTGCATTTTAATTAAATTTACCATGTATTGGGGACTGTAGCTTCAGAGGTGCAAATGATCTAAAGCAGGCAGCAATATAGATCAAAAAGATTATTAGCTCATATAGAGCTAGACTGGGAGGTATCTTTAATATAGTGAGAAGTAGATCAATAAGGTCCATTAGTATTCAAATTGAGTTACCAATTTTTGTGGCTAAAATGAGTAAAAAAACTCCATATGAAACAGTTAGAGCTTAGTAAAAACTTAACCTGATTTTAAACAAGAAGTATAAATTGAGCAGAAGCCCCTTTTTCTAGAGAGGTATATAATTTAAATTATACAGCTTGCATCTGATTTAAAAGCATTACTTACTTCCATAATAGTTTTCTGTGGTAACCAAGCTGTATTAGAAGAGTTACCAATATGGTAATAAGATTGAAATAGATAATATCTTTATTTGAGAAGTGATTATATAGGGGTTATAGTGGCATACAGGGCTATTCAGATGCTCCTTTTATGCTGGTATAATTCTTGGCAAATGATCTGTGTTCCATATAGGGAAGCCCTTAGCTGTGATGTCTCACACAATAGACTCAGCTTGAATTATCTTGACTTTGGGTCTTTGGTGGGTAAATTAAGTCACAGGGCTTCTTTTCTGATTTGGATCCTTGCTGAGGGTTTATCAAGCAGTTTTGAAATTTATCTACCTAAATAAATAGTTTTTGGCCTGATCTAATTTATTGTATTTACTTGATTAGATCATAATACTCTAAATATTTTAACTTTTCAATATTTGTTTACCTGATTAGAGAGAAAAATCAACGTTCTTAATTAATTCAGCCTTCAAACTATTGTTGTACCTTACTTTTTTATTTTATTATCCAAGATTTAAGCTTAACTAATTAATTAATACAGCTTTATTTGCTAATTTTGATGAGTAGAGCTTTATTCAGTATCTCAAAAGTTGGTTGAAAGCTTATCTTAAATGATTTCTGAGCTCTTAAGAGAACTACTACAGTAAATAGGTAAGTAGCTATCTTGGAGCTAGTAATAAAAATGCTTACATTTTTTAGCCAACTGATGGATCAATATTGATGATGTGGCCCAAATCTTAATCCACTGCTCTGAATTGCCAACATGGCTTTTAGACCCAATCAGAGATAAGAACAAAGTTTCTTTTTTTGCTTAATTTATGACAGCTTTCTCTCCTATCAAAGTATTTTTATGTCTAAAAAGAAATCAAGATGCCTCCTGCATAAAAAGAAACTCCAGCTGGCTATCAGAATCCTGTGGTGGCAGGACCCCCATTGCTCTGACATACTTTACATGAAAGCACTTACAAACTACCCAAGGAATCCAAAAACTGCTCTTACAGGCATTCTGACAGGCTATCAGGGGAAAATTCTGACTAAAAAAATAAAATATTTTTGAAGACTTCTCTTGTAGCACTATTTTAAAGCTAAATTAAGATATCTCTCTATTTAGAAACTAATTTCCACCAGGCTTTGAATGAAGGACACACTTAAAGAATCCTAAATGGTTGAAAGCCAGGGTCAATTCAAGCAGGAGGCCAACCCTACAGTTTGAATATAAAGCTCAAATTTATCAACAATCTCTATGCCATTATCTCAAATATGACATATAAAAAAAGAGTAATAATAAGCAAATCAAGTAAACATATTTAGGAATTGATCAACTTAAACAGATGACAAACCACCCCTGTAGAAGCTATCATCAAGAAGAATGTCTACAAAAGGTAATTAAGGTACACCAACTACCAATAACTTGATATCATCTGGCTAACATTTGAGAGCAGTGGAGGTTACTAACCCCAGTCACAATAAAGCTTTTAACCATATCATCAACTCTTAGGTAACACAGTTGCTAATCATTATAAACACTTGTGACCCCTTCCCCTATACCCTTACTCCACATCTCAGGTGGCCCTTTAAGCTTGAAACCTCACATCACCATTGTTTATCTGAGTATACAGCTACAGGCATCAACCTCCTCATAAACTACCTATAATCAAATCCTAGGGGGCTCATATTGATCAATACTAGTAACACTTATACTGGACTATCTAAAACCACACTCTCATGGCTTGGACTAGCCTTATAGGTTCCATCAGAACTGAGAATAAGACGTGTCTGAAAGGCCTAATACATGGCTGGTGCTAATCTTATCAAATAAATAGCTGAAGTTTCCCAAGGACATATAACTCTCTTATGAAGTATCACCTGATTGGAAAGTGTTATGATAGAGTCACTTTATAAATTATGAAGTGTTGAAAAAGTGGGTAATACAGAATTAAATGCTTAAAACATTAGCAATTAACAGAAGACTCAACATCAAAATTATAAGTTGATAAAATTTAAGAAGAGGTATGGGGAGTATAAAAAAGAAAACTAGACTAAAAGAGATATAAAACAGCAATCAATGAATGATAAATGACTTTTTAACTAAATGCTTTGGTAAAAAAAGTTCAAAATTTCCTTGATTTTGGCAACACAGGCTGCAGCAAGCAGTGCAGAAACCACAGGCATTAAAAAGATAACATGTTACATTGAAAAAAAGAAAACAAGAACATATCCAAACAGGAGCTTCATTCTCATGGAGGTAACTTATCAAATCTTAAAAATCAACAGAAAATAAGATTGATTATTTTATTAAACTGCTAGGTAGTTCTGAACTCTAAGTCAGCTTATATGGGTTTAGAATTTCTTGATGATGCCATCAAAGGGAATTTTAATTGCTAAGCCATCTGAAGTCATAAAAAATTGTGACATCATAAATTGATTTTTTGTCAAAAACATCAAATTACCTGATTTTTGCACTTTTGAGCTTTAAACACTGTTTTTATTATTCTGTTATAAGTTTCACTTGTTTTTCTAAAGCTAAATTTTGTAAAATTCCTGGTAAAAGAAAAATAGTCTTTTGTGAACTTCTTTTGATTATGGTTTCTTTGTTTTTTTTTAATTTTCTAGGTCAAAAATACCATTTAAGATGACATTATCTGTGACAGAAAGCCACATAATAGTGTCAACATGGTACTTTCATTAATGGATTTGACACCTGTAAATAATTGATCAATTAATTTACTAGCACATCAATTTAAAATTGTGGGATTAATGGTCTTATTCTTCTCCATAAAACATCAATCCCCAGTGGAGGTGATTATGAACTGCTGCCTTCTCAGGGCCCTCTAATGTGAATGTTTGGTTGATACCTTAATAGTACAAAGAACAGTAAAAAAGGTGATATGTACTGTTGGACTTTCTAGGAATACAACACATGAATTGACTTTCAGGCGTCACTGAAAAATAGCTATTGAATTTTCCTGGGGGTTGGTCTCTTTGAGCCTTTCTTTTGTCTGCAGGCTAGATAAGTGTTAGTTCTATCTTACTAAATGGATCAAAGCATCTAAAGATAATGAATCTGTTTGAGGCAAGCATGTTATTCACATCACGTAGCCCTTTGGGGATAGTGCACCAAGGCCTCAACACACTTGCTCATAGGGAGAAACTCAACATTTGGCGCTGCAATTCAGGGTTGCGGGTCCAATCCCCACTGTTCTTGTACATTAGTGATCTGGCATCCTGAAGGTCTATCCTTTGTGGTGGCAAAACAAAAACTCAAATTATCAAATCCCCAGTGGAGGCAGTTACAAACTATAATCTTCTCAGGGCCCTCCACTTTAAATTTTTGTTAAGTAGATTACTAGTAAAAATAAAATTTAAAAAGTTGTTGCATAATTTTGGGCTTGCTATGAATATGACACAGGAATCAAATTTCAGGTGTCACTCAAAAAAGGATTACTTTTTCTGGAGTTGGTCTCTTTGAGCCTTCATTTTGCCTATGGGCTAGATAAGTGTTAGTTCTGTATTACTGTAAATTCAGAACCTAATGATAAAAATGTGGAATTTTTGAATCCTTGGTCCAAATTTAAAATCACATTTGTGGTTTGGACTTTATTTAATTAAATTTAATTCTTTTTATCTTTATTTGAATATTTAAAATTTTTCATAGACATAGTTTCCTGGGTGTAGCTCAGCCAAAGCACTGCCACCTGGGTAAACACACTCTAAAGCCCACCTGTTTACGACAATTGTAGATCTAAATCTAACAATTGATTGCAAGTGGGTGGTGGCTAGGGAGATTGAGTCCAAGCGGGGCCTGGATGCCCTGCGCTCAATTTCCCTAAAAACAATAGTTGGTTTTAAAACCCTGATCTTCAAGTAGGTCAGGTAACAGCTTACAGGACCTTCATTGGTGGTATCTGTAAGCTGACCAAATATCAAACACAAGAAGGCCACCTCATCAAGATGCACCCAAGGGCTTTAAGTAACCATAATTCTCAACAAACTACCTCAGTGGTTTAATATTTTCCTTTCATTAAAATATCTTACCTCATGATTCACTTATTTCAATATCTGCCCATCTGATTTTTAATAAAAAGATTATTAGACTCTGCATTCTCACCATTGAAATCTCCTGGAAATCTTCCTCCTACTGATGAAATGATCCCCAAAATTTTCAAAATTGAGTGTGAACATATCTATGCAGCTGATTATCTGACTTTGAGCAAAATCAAAGTCTTCCTCTTGTACCTGTGCATTATAATCTGTTGTATCTTTCCATATTCTCTCTTCAAAGATACCCATTTCAGAGTAAAACACATCATCTCTCCTCATTGATAATGTCATACTTATTTGGTTGTAAATTTCCCATTTAATCAACTAAACAAGCTCTTACTCTACTTCACCCTGATAAAATTGCAGGAACTCATAGATATTTTGAAAATTTCAAGTTAAACTGCATGCTTCAAGTGGAAAAAATGAATCAACTGGAATCAGATTTAAACTGTTCAAATCCATCAACCATTTTCATTAAGTTTATCATGTTTTTTTTGAAATTTTGGGATTAAAAAATCCATAAACCAAATTTCAAATTACAAATGAATGTCACTAGTAAAATTAAATAATAATTGTGGGAACTGGAATCAACTTTTAATATACGTTAAGCACACTAGGAAACACTAACCCAAATTTAGAAGCTTCACTATGACTAAAATCAAATGAAAATACAATTTTGATAGCCATGTTTAGACATATAAATAAAAAATGTAAAATTGTTTAAGACAGGCTCTATTAAAATGCTGTAAATTCAGAACCTAAACACAAAAATGCGGGATTGTGTTGCAACTGAACCAATGAGGATTCAGTATTTGGATTAGGGAAAACAACAGTATAATAGAAAGGACGGGAATAATAAGAATAAGGTATTGTTTATTGTAGAATACTGTGATTAATATACTATATGGGGAAAGCCACAAGGCCACAAGGGGGTGGCATAGTGGCATGTTCCATGTAAGGTTTGAAGCCAAGGAATAAATTTTTTGGGATCAGCAGGTCAAATTAGTAGCACTCCTAATTAAGAGAAAGTACCCACAGTTTGACATTACCATCAAATTGGTTCATGCCGTTAGATATGTCAAGGGGCAACTCATTGAGCGCCCCCTGTGTATTGTAAGATAAATTGGCAGGCAAGTATGAAACTTGATTGCAACACCCCTCTTGCCCCCTGCTTGTTGTCAGACACCAGGATTAGAGTCTGCAGAAGATCTGGGAAGTTCCACACAAACAACCTTTGTGTGGGAATGGCACAGCAGGGGCGCAAGTAATTGTGGTGAAGCTTTTTGGTGTTCCCTTGGGCATCTTAAAGTTGGTAGGTGTGGTTGTCATAGACCACGGCTATCTTGAAGGGCCCCAAGTGGTTGGGTTCTAACTTAGCTGAATTGGGGTTGATGGTGTAGAAGAGTCACCTACAGTGTATCTGACTTTGAGGTATTTTGTCCCTCCCTCAATTAGTTTGTGCTCAATATCTCAGGCTTTGGGGCACCACTGGCTCAGAGAAGGGGTAGGTGCCAAGGGGGGTTTTGCAGAGACTGTGGATTGTAGTTTTCCTTGTTTTACTCCTGCCAAGCTGTCAGGCGTCCCAAAGGCCAGGCTGCTGGGGCTGAACCTGGTGCCCCTGTTGATTCACGCTCATAAGATGAATAGGGCAGTGGGCAAGTGTTCAGTCCACGAGGTATTAAGATGTTCCTGTGAGAGCTTGGCAATCAATTAGACCAGCAAACCATTCAATTGTTCTATGCGTCCATTGGCTTGAGGGTGGTAGGGGGTTGTGACTATTTGCTGAAGGGCATTCTTGGCACAGTATGCCTTCATGACATGCCCAACAAACTCAGGGCCACCATCTGTAATGAGGCGTTTGGGTCGCCCAAAGCAGGCCACAATTTTCTTGTCAATGAAGAAGGTGATTGTCATGAATGACATTTCAATACTTGTATTGAAAACCTGGGAATCAAAACCTGGGTCTCAGGAAAAGCCTTATGTTGACCAGATTGGACAGGAAACCGCCCAACTGCCAGTTGGGTCAAACCCTAGACCACCAGAGATAGATGACCCCAAACAGGGGGAACAGAAACCTGCCAACCTGCCAAGCGTCAATAGTGGAGGTTTGAAATCAATATTGGAGACCCTGTAATTGAAACCTGACCCTTCAAAGACTACTCAAGTCACACAAAGTGGACAGGAACCCGCCAACCTGTTAAATTAAAAGCCCAAGTCAACAAGTTACTGTCAAAATTGCAGTCTTGACCCGCCAGCAAGGTTCCAAACAAGAAGGTTTGTGACTCATAATCCAATTACCTGGTCACTCAAAGCCAGACTAGGAAGTCAACTCAAATTACCAAATCCAACAAGTGAACAGATAATAATCCCCTACAGTGGATACCTTGTTTTGGCGCTTGACTTGTTATCAGGATCAAGCCATCCCCTTCTTCCATCCAACTGTGTGATCAATAATAATGTTCCTGTTATCCATTGATTCACCATGACTATATAATCACTATCTCATAATAAAGATTATTATATAGATTTGTAATCTTTCCCCCTTGTAACTCTGCTAAAACAGCACAGTTATGACATTGTAGCACAGGTAGGTTCTCCATTCTACCTTATCTTGAAAAATTCTGCCTGTTGCCCGCACACACCATGACCAACAAATCCTTGACAGAATTATATCTGGCCTCCTGCCTGACTAGACCCCTACACTCCTGGTACCAAGATACCTGATGGTTTTGTCCTGTACCAGAATACGGTGATTCCACTACCCGCCTTCAACGCCATGTCTGCACAAGGGTTCTTCCAGGCTCCTGCCTCCATGCCGCAACCAACCAACAAAGGCGCCATGCCAGCCTACGTAGCTCAAAGACTACAAAGCGCCGCCTTGGAACCTTTTGCTGGGGCCAACAACAACAACAACAACGCTGTTGCATGGATCCAGTCCGCCCAGAGCAAGCTGGCCCAGATGGAATGCCCACAGCAATTATGGATTGCAGAAATTTCTATTTGCCTGACCCATGACGCTGGCACCTGGTGCAACAAGTGGCACAAGGAGCACACCAACAAGAACTGAGATACCTTTAATCAAGACTTCATGGCAAGGTTTGTTTTTAAGGATACATCACTCATGATAATATGCCAAGTAAAGACTTAACCCATACAGGCACTGTGAAGGAACTCACCCGTGCCTACAAGGAACTCCAACTTTGTGCACCATCCAACATGGCCTTTGACACCCCAGCCACACACCTCATTTACTACGGCGCCCTCAAGTTGCATGTGATGAGGCATATGAACCTGGACCAGGTGACCAACCTAAAAAGCTTGTACTGTGAAGCAGAGAAAGCGGAAAAAACCTCTAACACATTTCATAAGGCACAAACTGGGAAACAAGAAAGACCCAAGGATTCCCATCCAGGCAGGCACTCCACTCAACCACCTCCTGGAGGCAACAGGAATAACACCAACCACAAACCCACAGGTTTAAATGGACATGGAAGTGGAAACAATGGCCAGTCTAATTTTACCCATTTTTGTGTCACTGCCACACAAGGCAATCAAGATGAGGAAAAAGCCCGGGGAGAGCACTAAGCAAGCCAAGCTCTCCCCACACAACTCCTGACTTGCCCAATGATGAGTACCAACCCAAGGACGTGGACCAATGCCCAATGATTAAAGTGCCCTCAGAGGACCCAGTACTGCACATCATTGCCAGGCATCCTAATAAACTGATGTCATATCCTTTCAACTTTCACAGTTACACAGGCTCAGCACTCCTGGATCCAGGTGCAGATTGAACCCTAGTCAACAGTAGCTTTGTGGACAAGTTCAAGCTGGCCACTAATCCTTTGCAGATTAAAAACGTGGTCCTGGCTGACAATCACCACATTGCCATGACAAGGGGAACCACCCCCTTCTCTGTCATGCTTGAGAACCTCCACTCCACTCCACCATCCAAGGTCCCGTCATCAACTTCACAAAGTTTGATATTGTGCTTGGACTAGACTGGTTACAAAATAATAATCCTCACACAGACTGGGCAACCTCAGTGTTGACCATTAAGTGTGAAGGTGTCAACCACCAGATCTACCCTGACTCCGTGGACTAACTCCTACACAACCACGTCTTTGTAAGCATCACAGAGACCCTGGACAAAAAGGAAAACCTGAAGGCAATTGACTAAGACTCCTGCCAGTACAAGATCATACACTTTAAAGATCACCAGGATACCTCTACACCCCAGGACTGCAAAATTGTGGCCCACCACCCAGAAATCTTCAAGGAAGCGCTGCCCAGACTGCCCCCTGAGAAGCACATTCAGAACTCCATCCAACTCAAAGGGGCTGTATCCAAGGCGCGCCTTATCTACAGGCTGGCCCCAAACAAAGACAACACCCTAAGCGCCTACCTCAAAGAGGCATTAGAGAAAGGACTTATCTGCCCCTTACAGTCTCCCTCTGGGGCCACCATATTCTTTGTGGCTAAGAAGGACAGTACCTTACGTCTGGTCACAGACTACTGAGCCCTAAACAAAGTTACCATCAAGAATTGTTATCCACTCTTACTGATTGACAACCTCTTTGACACCTTAGGAGGAGCCACAGTCTTTTCCAAGATCAATCTGATGGCAGGCTACAGCCTGATTTGCATCAAGGAGGAAAACATCCCCAAAACAGCCTTATGCATTAAATACGGCTCATAGAAATGTGTGGTGCTCAACTTTGGCATGGCAAACACCCCGTCCACCTTTGTAACCTTTATGAACAAAGTATTTGCACCACACATAGGCAAGCACACTCTATTATACCTGGACAACATCATTATCTATAGCCCCTTGGTGGAACAATACCACAAAAACCTTGAGGCAGTCTTTGCTACCTTGGCATGACACAAACTGTTGGCCAAGCCCTTCAAGTGCCAGTTCTTCCGCAAGCAACTACCCTTCCTGGGACACATAGTCTCAAAGGACGGCATCAAACCCGACAGTCAAAGATACAGGTCATCTGCAAGATGCTGCCACCCAAGGATAGGTTGGAACTCAACACCTTCTTGGGAATGGTGGTCTATGTACACCGCTTCATACCTGACTGTGGCATTTTGACTGCCCCCTTATCTGCCATAACAGGCGCCAATCAAAGTTTTTGTGGACCCCCCAAGGTGACCTCTGTTCTAGACGCCTCAAGGAGAAACTCACAACAGCTCCCATCCTGCAATACCCCAAATGTGATGGGGAATACCAAATGAAAACCAACGCCTCAGATGCATCCATTGGGGGAGTACTAAAAATAAAAAATAATGACAGTGACTTCCTGTCCGTAGCTTATGAATCACAAAAATTGACAGATGGCAAGTGTCAATACCCTATCCACGACAAAGAACTGTTGGCTATTGTGCACTGCCTAGTCAAATGGCGCTGTTACCTAGAACAGCAGGAAGAATTCACAGCATTAACCAAACAAAAGTTGCTCATATACTTCAAAACTCAAGCAAATATGTCGCACCGCTAAGCCCGCTGGATGGAGCTATTGGAGAGGTTTAACATGCTCATAAAGTACAAACCTGGGGCCAAGCTTGCCATGGCAGATGCCCTCTCCCGCCTATATGTCTGTGCCTCAAGAAAGGAGAATGGGCTTGACCCAGAATGGCCTCTCTTGGTACTACAAACAAAAGACAAAGGTTTCCCCTCAACACAACCAACATAACAAAGGAAACAGTTATCAAAAATGAACACCTATTTGCTGAAATATACAGGACCCTACACAGAAAAATGTCTGACAGCACAACCATTCCCTACATCCCCACACACCAGCAAGTAGACACCATCCTACGCTATCACAGAGGCCTTGTACATACCAAGAGCCAAAACCTATATGAGTTCCTTAAGCAAAAGGCCTGGTGGCCAACCTTATATTGCAATTTTCAAGAAGTTCTAGATCAATTTGAGGTATGCAAAAAGTTTGCCAAAAGCAAAACCCCGCCAAAGTCAGTACTTCCCATCTGCACACAACTACCTTTCAAATTATGGGCTCTTGAAATTATTGGCCCCATGCCAGGGAAACACAATGACAAGAAATACATCATCACCACCATTGAATTTGCTACAGGATGGCCAGTAGCCCAAGCAGTAAAGGCACACACTGGCAACAATGTACAACAATTTATTGGCAAAGAGATAATCAGCAAGTTCAGAAAGCCAGAAATCCTGTTAATCAATGGAGGAAAAGAATTAACCTCCCAAACCACCAATGTATACCTTGCAAAAATGGGGTCAAATACACTGTAACAACGCCATACCACCCACAGGCCAATGGACATGTAGAGCGGCTTAATGGTAGCCTTGTGCAAGCCTTAGCTAAATTCACTGCCAGGAGACCTTAAGAATGGTATAAGCAGCTACCAACTGTATTACTTGTGTGTCAAATCCAAGTGAACAGATCCATCAACAAAAACCTGTTTGAGTTGGTATAAAGCACACAGCCAAATATCATCCAAGCATTGACAGGACCTAAACCGGAAATTTCAAGTAAAGTCCCCCACGCTCAGACCCTCACATTGTAGAGGCTAACAGCAAACAAACAGTGAAGGAAAATGAACGTCTGCAAAAAACCTTTGTCCTCATCTGCAATAGACATGAAGTTGGGGACAAAGTTTGGGTCATGAACATTGACAAAAGCAAACTACATCCCAAGAAAGTGGGGCCAGCAATCATTCTAAAGGTAAACAACAATACACTTACTTTGTGCAAGGGCTTGGGAAACGTAATCAAGACAAGACCCTACACCATGATTGCCTGAGACCCTGCAAAGCAAGACAAAAACAATGAGAAAATGCCCTGCCTGCTACAGAACAACAATTAGTCCAATACAGCGCCCGGGCTCCTGACAACCTCCCTGACAACCTGGCCCCAGAGGAGGCTGACCTTCAGTTGGAGGGGGGTGTCAAAACCTCAGGCTCAACCCACCAGCAAGGTTCCAAACAAGCAGGTTTGTGACCTGCAATCCAATTACCCGGTCACTTGAAGCAAGACTAGGAAGTCAACTCAAATTACCAAATCCAACAACATGAACAGATGATGATCCCTTATGGTGGATACCTTGTTTTGACGCTTGACTCATTACCAGGATCAAGCCACCCCCTTCTCCATCCAACTGTGTGATCAACAATCATGTTCCTGTTACAGATTGATTCACCATGACTATATAATTACTATCTCACAATAAAGATTGTTATCTAGCATCTAAATCTTTTTCCCCTTGTAACTCTGCTAAAACAGCACAGTTACAACATTACTCCAAGACCCACCAGTCTCCCAAGGACAATTCCCCAAATGATCACCAGATTGCTGCCAACCTTGCGCCACCAAAGATCCAGACCTATGCAGAGGTTGTAGCTTGCCTTAGGAGGTTAAAACAAAACCTACTGTTAACTCTTTGAATGACCACCAGCAGCTGCTAGTCTTTTGTCCAGAATGGGTAGTACAATTGAACTACTCAGGTGATGTGGTGAATAGTAGCGGCAGAACAAAGTATTTTCACTTCTATTCACCAGAGCAGGCACAGCCTGGATCTGCTGCCCTCAAGACTCTAAGCCAAGATTCATGCCCTGCCAGTGCCTTGTCTGCAAACCTGAACCCTGCAAAAATCAAAGAAGCAAAAACCCATGGTATAAAAGCCCCAGCGGTATGGTGATGACCATATTGTCATTTTTAATAATAAAGTTTTATGAACCTTTGGTTCAAACAAATCTTACCTTATCTAGTCTTAGTGATTTTCCATCTTAACTCCGGCCAATTAGACCATCAGGCAACCACCCCTTCTGGAGACCAACCTGCTGACCCTTCCCAGGCACTATACTGTCCCCCAGGAGCCCCCTTTGGACCTGTGCATTTTACCAAATACCCGCCCAACCCTGCCTACGCGGAGTACAACTTGGAGACCATCCTCATTGCCAATCCCTTGGCAAGGACTAGAGAAACTGAATACATAGGATGTGAAGGAAAGAGGATTGAGGTGCCGCCCTTATTGTTCAAAGACAAGTACAATTATCTGCCTGCCTACTTTGTTCCCATGACTCCGCCCTTAACCTTGCAACCCAACCGCCTAATAGAGACTCCCACTGTGGCCGAGACTACGTCCACCCAACTGTTTGGAGTACTCTACATTAATTTGACGGGAATGATAGACACTATGGTGCCCAATTAAGGGCCCTGGTTTTTTCTTGGGCAATCTGTATCCTATATTATCAAGTTAGCACTCATTCTATGGTGAGCATTACCCTCTGGCCTGGCTGTGCTCCTTCCTGAGCCAACCAATGCCTCTATCTATGCCTGGCTTCCTGAAAGTGATGGTGGTGGCGGTGTGATTAGTGGCTGCTCATGCTACTAGCCAACAGGTAAAATAGTCAATGACTGTGATGATATATTTCTTCCCAAGTCTGTCTTTGGGGAGGGGCCCAACAATTTCAAGGGCCCACTGCTCAAAGGGCTCCATGGCCTTGATGGGTAGGACAGACTTGGGGGTGCAGGCTTTGATGTATTCTTTTCACACAACACACATGTCTCAAGGAGATCTAATATGTCTTGGTGCATAACCAGCCACCAAACCTTAAATTTCATGATTTTGAAGAGGTTGTGTCCTCTGACATGGCCCAAGGTGCAGTGGTAGTACAGTATGGTGTCTTTTCTCCTGTTTCCACGCGGCGGCAGACATTACCCACATTAGTGGTGAACTGACTTTTGTTGTCCTTCAGTTTGGAGATGGTGACAAAATTAAGGCCTTCATAGCAAGTTGCTTCAGGTTGGAGGTAGAGCATTGGCCAATTGGGGTCCAAACTGTTGTCCCTGGTGATGGACATTATGTAGAGCCTTGAGAGAGCATATGCTATGACAAGCTCTTTCCCAGGCTTGTACTTGATAAACAACTAGTAGGGGACAGAGCTTGGCCCAGCCTGCCTGGTGGTGTGTAAAGTGAGACTGTGTGTTGAAGTATTAGCAACTTGTGGTCTGTCAGGAAACAGGCAGGGATGTGGCCCCTCCAAGTAACATTGCCACTTCTTGACACAGTGCACAATTGCTGCCAATTCCTTGTCATGGATTGGGTAACATTGTTCTGAGTTATTGAGCTTCCTGGATTTGTATGCTACGGGGAGGAAGACACCCTTGTCAGTTTTCACCCGTAACACACTCCCTATGGCTCTGTCGGAGGCATTGGTCTCAAGTTTGTATTGGTAGTTCCAATTAGGGAATTGCAATACAGGTGCAGTTGTATGTCTTTGCTTCAAAGTCCAGAAGGCTTGATCCCTGACAGGGTCAATTGAAAGCGCTGTTTGGTGTTTAGGAGCTTAGTGAGAGGTGGTATAAGTTCCCCGTAATTTTGGATGAACTTGTGCACATAGGAAACATGCCTAAGAATGTACACACCTGGCTCACATTGGTGGGGGGTGGCATGCTTGTGATTGCCTTGATCTTGGTGGGGTCAGTCTTTATCCCTTGGGCAGATATAGTGTGCCCAAGGAACAGAAGCTCTGACTTGAGGAATTTGCATTTGGAGGGCTTAGCATTCAGCTGGTTTTTTGAAGGGTGTTAAGGACAGAACAGAGGTGTTGGAGGTGTGTGGTTAGATCTTGACTGAAGACAATAATGTTGTCAAGGTACACAATGGCACACATCCCAATCAATTCCTTGAATGCTTTGTTCATTAAAATGGCAAAGGTGGAAGGAGCATTAGTCATTCCAAAGTTCATTACCTGGTAGTCAAACAACCCATAGTGTGTGCAGAAGGCAGTTTTGACTCATCCTCTGGTGCAATTCAGACCTGGTTGTACCCTGCAGTGAGATCAATCTTGCTAAAGACTTTTGCACCTACAAGCGTGTCAAACAGGTTGTAAATCAACAGCAGGGGTTACTTGTTCTTGACAGTCACTTTGTAAGGGCACAGTAATCAGTCACTAACCAAAGGGACTTGTCCTTCTTGGCTACAAAGAAAAAAGCTGCCCTGTATGGAGAGAGCAAGGGGCAAATGAAGCCCTTATCAAGTACGTCTACAAGGTGCTGGCAGAGGGTTTCATCTTCTTTTAGTGTCAAGAAATAGAGGGGACATTCTTGGGAAGCAACCCTTGCAGTTGTACAGCATGCTGGATCTCTTGGGGAGAGGGTAGTTGGTCCAGTGTTATAACTGAAAACATCCTTATACTCATTGAGGAGAGCAGCAAGTGCTGATGGAGGTATAGTAGTCAAGGAAAGGGGCTGCAGATGATTCAGCGTGGATGAATTTGATTAGAAATTGGTTAAAGTCCAGTTTCCCCCCTTGAAATTGTACAAGCCTGTCTCTGTGATTCTAACAAACACAGTATCATGCAATAACTTGCTCATTTTGACGAGATATATCTAGAAACCTACCCCATTTCTATTGAGGGTAATTGCAGACATATCCCAGTCAATATAGGAACAGTTGTGACCTAGACAGTCAAGGCCTGCAATGAGGTTGTGGCTGAGTCCTGCCATGATTGGCCCAGAGAGCTTAACCTGAACGTTCCCCATTCTCACCAAGAAGGGTGTTGTCTCATGGGTAATTGCTATTCTACGGGAGTCAGCTACTTGTACTGCCTTGAACCTGCTTGGTATTTGGTCTAATTGTTGAGTGTTGGCAAATTCCTGGTCAACCATAGTGTGATTGGCCCCAGTGTCTACCAATAGTTTGTGGGTGTTCCCACAGAAACAGAAGGGATAGGCCAAACAAAGTACTTTAATTGAAGAGTGGCTTGCTTAGAGTATGGGATTATTGCTATGGACTTGAAAGACATCAAGGTCCTCAACTTTTTGAACATTGTAGTTGCAGGGGTTCCTCACAAGCAGGGATTGAGAGTGAGTGTCAAGTGGGGTTGTAGAGCCTCTTGTAACTACAGCCCCCAGACTTTTCCCTGGTCTTCAATCTGGTCCAGTTGGAGTTCCCCCTTGTGGGACGCTTAATCCCATTTTTCTGTTGGTGTGGCTAACAGCAACC
The DNA here is from genome assembly GCA_014839935.2 of Entomophthora muscae. NCBI lineage: Eukaryota > Fungi > Entomophthoromycota > Entomophthoromycetes > Entomophthorales > Entomophthoraceae > Entomophthora > Entomophthora muscae. The sequence goes on along the minus strand of QTSX02000786.1, from coordinate 157,522 downwards.
TACTTGGTTGTGAGCGCTGCCAGGTGCAGGACAAAGTTAGGGTGGTGCGTTATTAGAACAGCAGAAGCCCATTGAAGCCTGATTATTAGCCTCCACAATGGCCTTGTAGCAGTCATTGATGGTGGTGCAGCAACCTACAGGAACCCACTTGCAGATATGGGGTTTAAGCCCATTATTTATCAAGGTAAGAAGCATGGTGTTTCTGTTGGTCATGACTTCTGGTGCTGCAGCAAGAGCTTGCTGCCAGGTGGCAAGCTATTCAGGGACGGAGTCACTCTGTTTAATAGGCAGGATGGGAGTTCCCACTACAATGGGTGAAAAGGCTTCACTGTAGAAGGACTTTGTGGCATCCCTGAACGGCGCCCAAGTGACATCTATCTCCTGGCTAGCCCAGTTGATGAACCACCCTGTAGCAGTCCCCATAAGCTGCCCTGAAGCAGTGTCAACTCACACGGGCTCAGGCACCTGACAGATACAGAGGCAGCTTTTGGTAGAGTGGACCCAACTGACAATGTCAGCTCCTTTGACACTCCCTGCAAAGGATTCCAGATGTAGGTTGAGTATGCACTGGGAGAGGTCTGACTGGGGCAGGGTGACACTTGTGTTGTGCTGCCCAAGGCAGAGTCAATTATACACGCTTGTGAGCACCAACTGGTCTTGGTAGATAACACACCCCTTGGGGATGTCCCCCTTGGGAATTGTAAGGAAAGTTTCTTGATGGGGAGTAGCCATACAGCCCATACTACGTCCTTTCTTAGGAAGAATTTTTCTTTTAGGTAGGTTGTGAACCTACTGCTGCTACCACTGTTGCAACTGAACCAATGAGGATTCAGTATTTGGATTGGGGAAGACAACAGTTCAATAGAAAGGACAGGAATGATAAGAATAAGGTCTTGTTTATTATAGAATACTATGATTAGTATACTATATGGGTAAAGCCACCAGGCCACAAGAGGGTGGCATGTTCCATGTGAGGTTTAAAGCCAAGGAATAACTTGTGCAGGATCAGCAGGTCAAACTGGTAACACTGCTATTTAGGAGAAAATGCTCACAGTTTGACATTGCCATCATATTGGTTCATGCCATTAGATATGCCAAGGGGCAACTCATTGAGCGCCCCCTGTATATTGTAAGATATATTGGAAGGAAAGTCTGGAAACTCAGTTGCAACAATTGTCAAATCCTTGGTCCAAATTTTGAATTACTTTTGCAGGATGGCCTTTTTTAATTAAATTATTTTTTTGTACATTTATTTGAATTTTTAAAAATGCGGGAACTCATAGACACTTTGCAAAGATCAAGTCAAACTGCATATTTCCAATGAACAAAATTAATTAACTGAGTCAGATTTGAAGTGTTCAAATCCATCAACCATTTTCATTAAGTTTACTATGTTTTCTGAATTGTGGGATTGTCAAATACAAGAACCAAATTTCAAATCAATTTTTAATGCCACTAGTAAACTAAGATATTAATTGAAGGAACTGGAATCCAAATTTAATATACAGTAAACACACCTGGAAACACCCCCCAAATAAAGAAGCTCCACCACAACTAAAATCAAATTAAAAATTCAATATCAATAACCATGTTTAGACATAAAGAGTGATTCAACTTTAAAATTATTAAACCCGGAAAGTATACAATATTATACACTTCAAATCACAGATATAGAAATTCTGTTACTATTAAATGCTATATCAAGAGAAAATAACTACCCACAACTAAACCACAAATTATAAAAATACATATTTAATATAAAATATTTTATTTTATTTTTATGAACATACAATTGCATTTCCAACCAGCTCCTGCACCAGCCTGCGGGACAGACTGTCCACAAGGGCATCCCAGAGGTTCTAAGAACAGACCCAGAACACAACATTGAGGGGAGTAATGCTGACACACAGGCCTCTCAAGGCGTCAGCACCAGTCAACCACCTCCTGAATCTCAAGCCAGGAACAGCAGCTAGATCTAAGACAGAAGCCGCTCTCAAGGCCTGCAACCAAAGTCTCCTACACAAAGATCATTGGGAATAATGGGTTACATACACCTCCACCATGTACCCAGTTGTCACCCAGCCCTGCACTCTTGATCCAAGAGTTGCTACTTCCTGCCCCCGCGTTTTTGATACCTCATATGAGCCATTGACCACCACTGTTGAGCCATCCACGCCTATTATGTATTCAACCATTGATGGTGTCACCACAAGCAAGCTAGATACTACCTTCTACACAAAGGTCCCCATCCTCTGTGTTGTACCTGCTAGCCAGGATGCTGCGGTACCTGCCAAGGGCCAGTGTTAGTTGACAGATAGTGAGTGTGAAGCTCTCCTCAACTGCTTAAACAGGGGAATGGCAGTTTGAATATTGCGTCCCAATTTGGTATCATAGCCAGATATATAGAAATATCAACAAAATCATGGCAACAGCAGGCAAATTGCCAAATCTTCCAAGGCAAAAAGACAGCCCAAACTACTTCAGCTCATTCTTTAAAGGTAATCAAGCAGTGGGTTACCAAGGATTGCTACCTGGAAATGCTTGCTGTCCAATCAATGCTTGCCACAGAGTTTGGGCTTTTTGTCTCCAAAACCCTTATCTACAAAACCATGGTCAAGTTGGGCTTCTCCTGGAAAGTACCAGGAGTTTTGCAGTATAATAGAAACAGCAACAAGACCATCAAGGATTGACACATTTATGCTGAGATCTATGTGGCTCTTGAGCAGACAGTTAATATCCAGTTCTTTTATATTAGCAAATTGTCTTTTTCCTACTAACTCAGGTCTAGGCATGGGTGGGTCAAGAAGGGGTCCAAGGATTGTGTAGCACATTATGCAGCTGTATGTTTGCAAACTTATTCAATGATAGCACTTCTTGGTTTCTGCAGGTTGGACTGGTATCAGATTATCAAGGGTTCTCATAATAGCAGTACATTTCTTGATTTTCTCCAAACTGTCAAGGAGTACCTTTGGATTAATTACCCCAGTACAACCAACATTATTGTGCTTGATAATATTGGGCTCCACAAAGCTGATCTGTTTATGTCCAAGTTCTCACCCATTGATAAAAATAGCCACACCTCTAGCCATCAGGTTGCAGACTGCCCAATGTGACTTCTATTCTTCCCACCATATTCCCCATTCCTGAATCCAATCAAGGAGGTGTTTGGTTAGGCCAAGAATAAAGTGAAGAAAGGCCTCCCAAAAGACACCAAAAATCTCTTCATTATTCTTGAGATCAGCCAATTTGCAATGCCACCCAATGTGGGTTCAGCTTTTTACAAGCACTCAGAATCCTTCCTTCCAAAAGCCCTCAACTCTGAGCCAATCAGATAAATGAGCGCTCCAGATTTATTTATTTTCATTTTTATTTATTTTGTTTTTATTAGGACTCAAAAATTATTATTTATATAATGATGTGACGTTGAATTGTATTATAGATATATAATAATGCATACAAAATTTAGGTAAAATTAATTATTCTAGATATAGAGATATGTATTTTTAATTTATAATCCACCAAATATTGTATTGACTTTTGAGCTAAAAAATAAATAGATTTAAAAGATGGAAATAGAATAATTTTATTTAAATAATTGTGAAGCCTTTTTGGTACTTTGGCTTTTTTTAAGCCACAAATCAGACATTACAAGTCATCATCTGACATTTTGATTTAGTGCCACTATAGCCACACAACACAAAAACCAATGATTTTCATGTATCTCTTACTAATTAGTACTTATGATGCGGGGTAATCATATTAAATATATTTATCAAATCATATTACAAGGTGAAGGTAATTTGTGTTCTAAACAATCAATTAATTTAAAATAAGTGGAGCAGGCTGCTTGATTTGGATAAATTCAGTTCTCAATTGTTTAACTATGTAATATATGAATCCATACTCAACAAGCAACTAAATAAACACATTTTTAAATCATATTTTATTTTTCACAAGTTTGCTTACTATAGCTACTGTCTTATAATATATTTATATATATTACTATTATAGTTTAACTATTAAAATTTAAATATTGAAGCTTAAATATTTAAATTAAAGTTTAAAATAAAAATAAAAGTTAAATTGCAAGGGAAGACAATTTATTATAGGGATGCAAATTGCAAAGGGAATGTGATTATTCTGGGGAATTATACCCTAAAATCAAATTTTCAGCTAGAGTGTCTAATTGGATCCACTTACTCTTCTGTACGTGGTGACAACCCTGGATGCAATTGCAAGAGGGGTGGCGCCCTGCACCCTGGTGGTTTTTGAACACTTAATAAAAGGCAATTGTGTAACCAAATTAATCAATAGGTTCCTTTTGGGAGGCTTGTAAAACCCATACAACAAAGCCAATGCAAAGGAGTTGTACAGGACGTGCTCAAATTGTCCTATACCCCTGCAGTGTCTTCTGGCAACTAGTACTAATTGGCATATATCAAGTTGTATAGGTACATCCTCTAACTTCTTAATGTTAGTTTGTAATATGCAATGTAGTAGGACTCCTAGGTATAATGTGACGTGAATCCTTTGCAAGGTATATTTTTTAGAGAACATGCATAATTTCTTGTATATTTGAACAGATCTGTTGATGTAGGAAGTTTGATTGAACTTGAAGAGGGTTCTGGGGGCGCCCAACTTGTATCAGCCCCCCAAGCCACGGTGAACAAAATTAATAAAGGTTTAAATGTGTTCACAAGGACTGCATCTCTGATTTTTTTGACAATGCTTTGAACACTCTTTTTTGGAAATTTCAGTTTTAAGATATTCAGTTCCTATTTGAAAGTCAGTTTTTATTAGATTTTTTTCATATTCATTTTTTTTTGAAAAGGGAAATTGTTGAATACTTTCATAAATATATTCACCAAAGTTTATCTTGATATCCTCACAAATTTTAGTCATCTCTTTGAAATTGATATTTGCTCCTAGTTCATATGCTTCCCTAATCCACAGCAAGCACCCCACAGGTGGTAAATACTCCTTGGTTTTTGCTTCAATATTTTCAAAATTATTTATGTCTATTTGAATTATTTTATTTATTTCATTTTTATTTATTTGCTTTACAGGGGCTACCAGTGATTGGTAACCCCCGTAAAACCAACCGAGCGTTAAGGCCGCCACTTCAGCAACCTTGTCCCCATTCCTAGTTAATACTAAAGTAAATATAAGTAAAACATAAAAAACTTACTGATTGTTTCCTCTGTGGCTCCCTCAGTCACAGGCGCCACTTTGGTAAACTTCATGGGCGTTAACTGCTCTTAATTTGATTTCCTGGGTCTTAATTTCTTTATTTTCTGTACTACTTGTTCTTTCTCTTGATTTTTGTTTGTTGAATTTTCATTGTTTCTTGAGGCGCTTCTGCTTCTTGATTGTTCTTTTTTCCCATCTAATTCCATTTAATTAGTTCCCTTTATCATTAGTGTTAATTTCTTTTTGAGATTTCATTTCCTTCAATCAATTTGAATTTTTGAGTATTCCTTCTGTTGTTTACTGCAGATTCCCACAAGTTGTAACTTTTATTTTTGAATTCTAAATGCTTGAGTATTCACTGTTGTAGATTTGAAACTATTTCCTTGTGTTCTTTGTTGACTATTGTTCCCAGGCTTTTTTTTGTGTTTTTTTTTGCTGGACCAAAGCCCTTCCCTCATTTCCCAGCTGATTTACTACAATTTCCCTTACTTTATGTTCAAGTTCAACAACCTTTTGGAGGGCTGACTCTAATTTGTTGATAAGGATTTAGATATTTGGCATTTTTTTAAATTGCATCAAAAAACTGGTTTTTATGTACTGCCATCAATGTATGAATATTTTTCATTATCAATAATAAATTAAGAGCCACAAATATAAATATTGTATTAGAATATTGCAATTAGACATCAACTCTTGGTATTTTGATATTAAATGCATAACTCAATGCATTCTTTATAATGAAATTCATTGTAAACAAGGCTTTTTTCATTGTAATTTGTATAAATAGAGTGTGTTTATTTTAGAGAGCCATTAACGCTTAGTACAAATATTGATGCATAGTGCATTTTAGAGTCTGTATATTTACCTATTGATAATAATTCTGTAGACTTTTTAGTCATATTTTGTGAGGTAATAATAATGTAATGGGTTAATAAATTAATGTTTTTTACATTAATTGGCAGATTTTCTTTGCTGTGGCAATTGTGCATTTTCTGATATTTATGCACTAGTGTGAAATTGGATGCAAAACCAACCAATTGAATACTAGTGCATAAATATCAGAAAATGCCCAATTTCCACAGCAAAGAAAATCAGCCAATTAATATAAAAAACATTAATTTATTAGCCCATTATATTATTACCTCAAAAAATATGACTAAAAAGTTTACAGAATTATTACCAATAGGTAAATATACAGACTCTAAAATGCACTATGCATCAATATTTGTACTAAGCATTAATGGCTCCCTAATATAAACACAGTCCTTTTATACAAATTACAATGAAAAAGGACTTGTTTACAATAAATTTTATTATACAAAATGCATTGAGTTATGCATTTAATATCTAAATATTAGGATTTAATGCATGTGTGAAATGTTCTAATATAAAATTTACAATTGAGGTGCTTAATTTATTATTGTTATAGAAAAATAATCATGTGTTGATGGCAGTACATAAAAACCAGTTTTTTATGTAATTTAACCAACATGTCAAATATCTATAACTTGATAAATGAATTAGAAGCACACCTGCAAAAGGTTATTAAAATAGAAAAAATATCAGGGAACTAGTAACAGGAAAGCTGGGCAATGGAGGCCAGCCACTAATCCAGTCAAAGGAAGATGCTCTGAATAAATTGGGAAATATTATAGATGAAAATAACAAAGAAGCGTTACTTAACTACAGCAAACAATTTTATCAAGTCTTAAGTTCAATGATGCAACTACAATTTGTGGGAGTTCTGGCAAGGGGCCAAAGAAAAAATACTGTAGATTCAGAACCTGTTGGGAAAAATGAAGGATTGTCATATTCTTTTATGTAAACTCATCTACTTACTGGAATATTTTTCATCTTTTTTTAAAAGTAAGTTGTTCTTGGATGAAAACTACTCCATTAAGTTGGTGAGTTCATGCAAAAGAATTTGACAATCCTGTATTTTTCCCAACAGGTTCTGAATCTACAGTAAGAAAATCAAGCTGATTAAAGAAGCTGAAATTTCAAAGTAAATCAACACAAATGAAGAGAAAACTGATCAAATGGAAACAGGTGAAAATGAAGCACAATCAAGAAGCAGAAGAGCTACAATAAATGATGAAAATGTATCAAATGAAAATCAAGAGGAAGAACAAGTAGCATGGAAAATAAAGAAGATGAGACCCAGGAAATTAAATTAAGAGCAGTCAACGCTCATGAAGTTTGCTGAAGGGGCGCCAGTGGCTGAGGGGCCAAAGGGAAAACAATCAGTAAGTTTTTTTATATTTTACTTATGATTACTTTATTTATAATTAGGAATGGGGATGAGGTTGCTGAAGTGGCAGCCTTTACAACCCAGTTGGTTTTATGGAGGTTATCAATCACTGGTAGCCCCTGTAATTTAAAAATAAATAAATAAAATAAATAAAATAATTCAAATGAACATGAATCAATATGGAAATAGGGAAGAAAACACAAAGAATATTTATCAACCGTGGGGTGCTTGCTGTGGATTAGGGAAGCATACAAAATAGAAGCAAATATCAATTTCAAAGAGATGACTGAAATTTGCGGGGATATCAAAATAAACTTTGATGAATATATTTATGAAAGTATTTAACAATTTCCATTTTCAAAAACAAATGAATACAAAAAAACTAATAAAAACTGACTGTTGAATAGGAACTGACTATCTTAAAGCTGAAATTTTCAATGAAGTATTCAAAGCATTATCAAATAAAGTTGGGGACACAGTCCTTGTGAATACTTTTAAACCTTTATTTATTTTGTTTTCCAAGGCATGAGGGGAAGATACAAGTCAGACGCCCTCTGGAACAATATTTGAATTCAGCCAAACTCCTACATCAACATATTTGTTCAAATATACAAGAAATTATACATGTTCTCTGAAAAATATACCTTGCAAAGGATTCACATCGCAGTATACCTAGGAATCCTACTACATTGCATATTACAAACTAACATTAAGAAGTTAGAGGATGTACCTATACAACTTGATATATGCCAATTAGCACTAGTTGCCAGAAGACACTGCAGGGGTATAGGACAATTTGAGCACGTCCTGTACAACTCCTTTTCACTGGCATTGATGTATGGGTTTTACAAGCCTCCCAAAAGGAACCTATTGATTAATTTGGTTACACAATTGCCTTTTATTAAGTGTTCAAAAACCACCAGGGTGCAGGGCGCCACCCCTCTTGCAATTGCATCCAGAGTTTTCACCATGTAAAGAAGAGTAAGTGGATCCAATTAGACACTCTAGCTGAAATTTTGTTGAGGGTATAATTTCCAAGAATAATCACATTCCCTTTGCAATTTGCATCTCCTTAATAAATTATCTTCCCTTGCAAATTAACTTTTTATTTTTTAATTTTAAATTTTAATATTTGTATTTTAATATTTAACTTATAATAGTGATATATCTAAATATATTATAAGACAGCAGTTATAGTATGCAACCATGTCAAATAATAAAAAAATTAAAAAGGAGTATATTTATTAGCTTGTTGAGTACAGGTTCATTTATTACATAAATAACAACAAGAACTGAATTTATCTGTATCAAGCGGCCTGCTCCACTTATGTTCTAAACAAGTGATTGTTTAGAACTCAAATTACCTTCACCTTGTAATATGATTTAATAAATATATTCAATATGCTTAAACCGCGTCATAAGTACTAATTAGTGATAAGGAGCGCCTTTTGGGGAAGCTTCAAATATGTAATTAGGAGAGAAAAGAAGTGTCTTTTATTGGATAATATTTTAGACTTATATAGCTTGGGCTATGGTGGAGATTAAGTTGGATCAAACCTAGGGGTTGATCATGTGCAGGTTGGGTTTGAGCCACTGGATACTTGGATTGTCATGTGATATTATTTTGTTACCATTCTTGGTATGTTGAACGGTATATTGGAGGGGCACCAAATTGGGCAATGGCTGGATGTTAAGTAGGTTGGCAGTAGCCCAAAAGCTTTGTACATCCAGACCCTTGACACCCCCTTAAGGGGTTACTCTGGTGCATCAGGAGGTGGCTTTATCTTAACGTCTGCCGCCTGATGCTCATGGAGCTGTTTAGAAGTCAACACCAGTCTGGTTGAGTATTCTCCTTTGCTAAGGCAGAGACAGATTCTATGATATTTCTTGACAATTGGGGTTTTGACACCTTGGAATTTCACTAGATAGGTGTTGTGATCTGGTCTGTACTTGATGATTCTTCCTGGTCCCTTGTGTATAGAGTCTAGTTTCTTTCTGTTACCATCTATAAATCAGATGGGGGAGTTGATGGGAAGTGGTCCCTCTGTAGAGGTTACCTTTTGTGTTTTGAGCCTTATTATTTCTGCTAGTTTAGCTTTGAGGCATATGTGTTGTAGATTTGGTGCTTGTTCTACTATGGGGGTTTCCCTGGGAGGATCTTTATGTATGACGTCTTGTTGCAGGTAATTATTTCTGATTTGTGACTGTATGTTAGCTCAAACAGTGAATAGCCTGTTCCTTGATTGATGCGGACTCAGGATACTAGTAATGCATGTTTCAAGTATAGTGGCCATGTGTCTTTGGCTTTGCCATCCATTAAATTTCTAGGGTCCTGATAAGGCTGCTGTTTAGGCGTTCCACTCTGCCGTTGGCCTGTGGCCTGTATGGAGAGGTTGTGGAATGTTTAATGTTTTTGTTTTTAAGTTGCCATTTACTATATGACCTGATAACTCGGTTGCTCCATTGGTTATGATGTAGCCTGGAGTGCTGTAGTTGGCTATGATTGCTTTGTTAAAAAAACAGTTGATGGTTTCTGCTTTATGGTCCTTTGTTGCCCAGCAGATGGACCAGCATGTGGAAAAGATGATAGCTACAATTAAGAAATGTTGGTTTGTCTTTGTTTCTGGGAAGGGGCCCACTACGTCTAGCCCCCAAACCTTGAATGGTTCAGGCTCAGGTACTGGGGTGACTGTTGGCTGGGGAGCCTTGGTGCTGGTGTATTTCTTGCACACTGTGCACTTTTTCAGAACATCAATTATGTCTTGTTTGAGATTGGACCACCATACTATCTCTTTTAATGTGAGGTATAGGTTGTTAGCCTTTGTATGTCCTAGTAGGCAATGATCTCTTAATATGGTGTCAACTCTTTGTGCAAGTGGGATGTACAGGTCATGTTTGTCATTAATGATTTGGTATACAGTGCCATTTGATACATGGAAATACTTTTTGTTTCTTACTAATGTATTGTGGGTCATTTGGTGTGTTGAGGGGTATTTTCCTTTGGTTTTATACTCAGTGTTGTATAGGTTTGGCCAGTCAGGGTCCAGGTGGTCAGGATGATCCTCTCTAGACTGACATAGTCTAGAGAGAGCATTGGCTGTGACCAGCTCTTCCCCTTTTTGTATTGGATGTCCAAATTAAGCTGCTCCAGCAGGGACATCTATTTGGTTTGTTGCCTTGCAAGTGTGTTCTGAGTTTTGAAATAGATTAATAATTTATGGTCAGTTAGCACTCAGACGTTTAAATTTCCTTCTAGATAGCATCTCTGTTTCTTGCATGAGTGGTATATTGCTAGCAATTGTTTATTGTGTATGGGGTACATCTTCTCAGTGTTGGTTAGTTTTCTAATTTTGTAACATGCTGGCAGGAAGTCTTACTGTCCTGGCTGGCAGATGTGCAGGATTGCGCCAATGGCGGTATCACTGGAATCTGGCTCAAGCTTGTAGCACCTGTTGTTATTAGGGTATTGCAAGATTAGTGCACAATTAAAGCTTATTTTAATAGTTGGAAATTTTTATTGTATTCTGGTGTCCAGATGAATTTCTTTTTGGCATTACCCTTGGTTAGATCATTGATTGGTGTGGTTAGTTTCCCACAGTCTTTGATGTATTTCCTTAGGTAAGCTACCATTCCAAGAAAGCATCTAACTTGTTTGATAGAGGTGAGGTGTTGCATGCTATTTATAGCTTTTTTTATCTGGATATGCTTTGATTCTACTTTCAGAGACAATGTGGCCCAAGAACAAGAGTTCCTTTTCCATAAATTGGCACTTACTAGGCTTGGTATAAAGTTTGTTTCTTGCAAGTCAATTGAGTGTCTTACAGACATGTGTGAGGTATTCCTCTTTTGGTTTTGAGAATATGATGATATTGTTTAGGTAGCATAATGTATTTGAGAGAGTATTTAGTGCTTGGTTTATCATGGTGACAAACATTGCGGGAGCGTTGGTCATACCAAAGTTCATTACCCTACACTCAAAGGATCCAAAATGTGTACTTAACACAGTCTTTGGTATGTCTTTTTCCTTTACTTCAACCTGGTTATAACCTGAGGTGAGGTCAACATTGGAAAAATTTGGCTCCAGAGAGTCTTGCAAACAGATACTCTATTAGTGGAAGGGGATATATATTCTTTACTATGCTTGCATTTAGTGCTATGTAGTCAGTTACTAGATGCAGGAAACCTTCCTTTTTCTTTACAAAGAACACTGATGCCCCTCACAGGGATTCAGACGGGCAAATGAATCCTTTTGCTAGGTTGTCCTCAATGTGTGTTTTGAGGGTCTGGGTATTCATGGGGGAGAGTCTGTAGAGGGGTGCAGGTTTAGGCATGGATTTAAATAGGTTGATGCCATGTTTGACCTCTTGTTTGGGTGGTAACTCTGTGAGTTCTTCTTTGAATACATGAGTGTATTCATTTAGGAGTGCCACAAGTTCTGGGAATTGGATTTCTGTTGTTTGTATATTATTGAATTTAGTGTACCTCATTATGTGAAGGGTACTGTCTTTAGTTAGACGTTCTTAGTTGTCTTGGTTTATGACCTGGACAAACATTGTGTCTCTTAGAATGAGGTTGTTGGGTTCTTTGAGGATATTAAGATTGACTCCTTTGTGTTTGATGGTCATGGTTTTTCTTTTCCAGCATACGCTGGGGTTCACTTGGGTGAATCAGTCCATGCCTGCTACAATTTTGTAGTTTATGTTGTTCATGACATGTCCTTTGATGGACGTTTGTATGCCTTGGAGGTCAAATCTGAAGGGAGTTGTTTTTCCTTCAAGTAGAACTTTTGATCTGTCTGCCATTCTGGCGTATTTGAAGTTGGTTTTGACAACTGGTATTTTGTACTTGGTTACAAATGGTTTGCAAACCATAGTGTGTTGTGCACCAGAGCTGTAAATTATTTTTATGTGTATGTGATTTTTAAGTGCATGGGTAGACAAGAAGTTGTGAGCAATCTTTAATTTTAAAGTTCATAAAAATGGAGGATTGCGGGACACGTGGGATGCAAGCAGCAAAGTTTGTGCCTTGGTACAGTTTCTTGTCAAGTTGGGGGGAGACAGGGGTACTTAAGCCTTTCCCCCTCCTTTTCCCCCTGTTCCTCTGTTTTGAGACCTTTGAGGTCAGAGAATGTGGGGTCAGATTCATAGCAGGTTGTTGTTTCAGCATTGTTCACTTTGGCGGTGTCCTCTTTCTTGGGACAGGAGCGGTTTGCACTTTAGCTGTGATTGCCATTGTTGCAGTTGGAGTTGCTGTTGCTATTATTGGTGTTTTGAAGTTTGTTGCCATTAGAGTTTTCTCTGTCATTGCTGTTTGAGGAGCAATTGCCGTTGTGTGCAGCATATTCCATGTTTGCGCATTTTTCCGCGTGCTTGGCTTCTGCAATGAGCGCAGGCATGGAGGTGTTGGCCTCTGGACAGATGAGAGCAGCAACAGAGGGCTTTATTATTTTGATGGATAATGCTCTTGTGTGTACATTGGCAGCTTGTGCTGGGTTTTAGATTTTGCAATGTATTTCCTCAAATTCATTGGCGTAAGCTGTGATAGTGGTCTTCTGAAGAAGATCACTCAGCTGGATTGCAATGTCTTGGAGGGATTTGGTGACACAGAAATTGTGGGTTATGCCTGCTTTGAACTCTTCCCAGTTGTCAAGATGTTTTTCAGTTTGTGAGCTGACCCAGGTAACAAACCAGTTAGCTACGGCTTTGTAAAGGTGCTTGCTGGCTTCCTGGACCCTTTTTTGTGGGGGATGCAGCTGGCGCGGAGTTTAGCAGCTGAGTGGTCTAGCCAGTTGATGACATTTTCTTTGTTTTTACCAAAGAACTTGTTAATACCAATGTTCTTGATGTTGGTACCTTCACCTGTGATAGGTGGTTGTGCATTTTTTTTGTGATTGAAGAGAGCAACTGTACTGAATTATCTTGGTGCATGCTTTGAGCATGACCAGTCCTTAAAATATGGTGCATCCACTAGGCATATCTTTGTCAATGTTGTGGGCGTGGAAGTACATTTTCCAGGTTTCCTGGGGTGTGGCCTGGTTGAGTATGTGAGCAAAAGTGGGCAGGTTCTGTTCAGTCATTTTCTCTTTCATTGGCGTGGTTGAAAACCGTAGCTGCTACCAGTGATAAGGAGCGCCTTTTGAGGAAGCGTTAAATATGGAATTAGGAAAGAAGAGAAGTATATTTTATTGGATAATATTTTAGACTTATATAGCTTTGGCTGTGGCAGAGATTTAGTTAGATTAAACCTAGGGGTTGGTCATGTGCAGGATGGGTTTGAGCCACTGGATACTTGGATTGTCATGTGATATTATTTGGTCACCATTCTTGGTATGTTGAACAGTATATTGGAGGGGCACCACATCGGGCAATGGCTAGATGTTAAGTAGGTTGGCGGTAGCCAGAATGCTCGTACATCCAGACCCTTGACATTAGTAAGAGATACATGAAAATCATTGGTTTTTGTGTTGTGTGGCTATAGTGGCACTAAATCAATAAGGTCAGATGATGACTTGTAAGGTCCAATTTGTGGCTTAAAAAACCAAAGTACCAAAAAGGGTTCACAACTATTTAAATAAATTTATTCTATTTCTATCTTTTTAAATCTATTTATTATTTAGCTCAACAGTCAATACAATATTTGGTGAATAATAATAAAAATATGTGTATCTATATCCAGTAAGATTAATTTTACTTACCTTTTCTATGTATTCTTATATGTCTATAATACAATTCAACGTCACATCATTATATATAAATAATAATCTTTGAGTCCTAATAAAAACAAAATAAATAAAAATGAAAATAAATAAATCCAGAGCGCTCATTTATCTGATTGGCTCAGAGTTGAGCGCTTTTGGAAGGAAGGATTCTGAGTGCTTGTAAAAAGCTGAACCCACATTGTGTGGAATTGCAAATTGGCTAATCTCAAGAATAATGAAGAGATTTTTGGTGTCTTGTGGGAGGCCTTTCTTCACTTTATTCTTGACCCAACCAAACACCTCCTTGATTGGATTCAGGAATGGGGAATATGGTGGGAAGAAGAGAAGTCACATTGGGCAGTCTGCAACCTGATGGCTAGAGGTGTGGCTATTTTTATCAATGGGTGAGAACTTGGACATAAACAGATCAGCTTTGTGGAGCCCAATATTATCAAGCACAATAATGTTGGTTGTACTGGGGTAATTAATCCAAAGGTACTCCTTGACAGTTTGGAGAAAATCAAGAAATGTACTGCTATTATGAGAACCCTTGATAATCTGATACCAGTCCAACCCGCAGAAACCAAGAAGCGCTATCATTGAATAAGTTTGAAAACATACAGCTGCAAAATGTGCTACACAATCCTTGGACCCCTTCTTAGCCCACCCATGCCTAGAACTGAGTGAGGAGGAAAATGATGATTCATCAATGTAGAAGAACTGGAAATTCTCAGTCTCTTTTAGGACCAGATAAGTCTTGTCATAAATGTGTCAATCTTTGATGGTTCTTTCATTGGTTCATTTGTACAGAGAAATCCCATTTAATTTCCAAGAGAAACCAAGATTGACCATGATTTTATAAGCAATTGTTAATGAAACAGAAAGACCAAACTATGTGGTCAGCATTGATTGGGCAGCAAGCGTGTCCAGGTGGCAATTTCTGGCTACACACTGCTTGATTGCATTGATGTACATGGGTTGAAGTAGTTTTGACTGCTACTTAGCCTTGACAGATTTGGCAATTTGCCTGGTGTTGCTGTGATTTTGTTGATATTTCTAATATATCTGGCTGTGACTGTAAGGTCTCATAGTTTGGGCAAGATGGTTGTAAACTAAAGATTTAATACTGTTTATATTTATATTGGTCAAATACAAAAAAGTAGGTAATGTGTGTAGTAACAACTAGACTAAGGCTCCTAGAAGCTTGTAGGAGGTAAAATAAGGGCTGAGGCAATTGATTAATCCTAAGAAAATAAAATAGAATCCAGTCTTAATGACTGAAGACTTGGTCAAAAAATCAATTTCTAAGTCAGGGAATTGATCACCACTAGTTGGAGGATTAAAACTATCAATAATCAAATTGTGTGTATTATTATAGAAACTACCTAACTGATGAAATAGAAAGTCAAAAGGAATCATAAGATTGAAAATGAAGTTAAACTAAATTTGGGAAAGAAACACAATCCACAAAACCTAACAAGTACCTTTTTTAAGGTGCAAGTCAAACAATCTCAACTTAAGTTGAGATTGGAAAAAAACTCAGGCCTTTTATTTTGATCTGGATTGAGGTGAGCAAAATATGGAGAAGGATTTTAACTTAAAGTGGTTAGGAAAGCTTTGCTGTGAAGAGAAGCAGGAAAAACATGGTGTTAACTACATTTAACTTAAAAAAGTTAAGTAGAAGGTAAAGGAGAGTTGGGGGAAGCAGCAGGCTGCTTGGCATGCTTATGTTTAAGCAAGAAACAAACAGGAGATCTAAGAGCAGGAAAGAGGACAGAAAAACAAGCTCCAAAGTGCTGGTGTAAGCCACTTTAAAAAATATGAAAGGTAAGAGTTTGGATTAATTGTTGCTAATCTTAGCAAAAAGATAGCGGGTTTGAGAATTGTCCTTGATAAAGGTAACTTCAAAAAGAGGATTTAACAATTAATCTTAGTAAATTTGAACAGTAGAGCAAGGGAATGAAGGAAAAGAAGTTGAATAAGTATAAATTTGTTTGTGAACCAATCAAAGCTTGTGACTGGTCTTGGTAATCCTGAAAATAACTAGCAGCAATAAAAAAGAAAGGGAATCATGACAGTGACACCAAATTGGGACGCAATATCCAAACTGCCATTCCCCAGTTCAAGCAGTTGAGGACAGATTCACATTTATTATTTATCAACCAATGTTGGCCCTTGGCAGGTACTGCGGCATCCTGGCTGGCAGGCTCAACACAGGGGATGGGGACCTTTTTGTAGAAGGTGGATCACTCTTACTTGCGGTGGCGCTGTAATGATGGAATATATCACAGGTGCAGATGGCTCCTCAGCTGTGACCAATGGCTGATAGGAGGTGTCAAAAACACAGGGGCAGGAAGTGGCAACTCTTGGATCTAGATTGCGGGGACGGGTGACAACTGGGTACACAGTGGAGGTGTAAGTCCCTCAGTGTTCCTGGTGACCCTGGTGTAGGATACTTTGGTAGCAGGCCTTGAGAGTGGCTTCTGTCTAGGATTCAGGCTGTGTGATCTGGCATGGGATGCAGGAGGTGATTGACTGGCAATGACACCTTGAGAGGCCTGTGTGTTGGCATGACTCCCCTTGAGTTGGGTTCTGGGTCTATTCTTAGACCCTCTGGGACGCCTTCATGGATGGGCTGCCCTGCAGGCTGGTGCAGGAGCTGGCTGGGATGTGATATTTTGTCCATAAAAATAAAATAAAATATATTTTTTAGATTGAATATGTATTTATTTGGATAAATTGGTTTGGTTGTGGGTAGTTATTTTCTCTTGATTTAGCCTTGAATAGTAACATAATTTCTATATCTGTGCTTTGAAGTTTATAATATTGTACACTTTCTGGATTTGGATAATTAAAAAGTTTAATAACTTTTTATGTCTAAACATGTTTATCAAGATTAGATTTTTCATTTATTTTAGTTGTGGTGGAGCTTCTTGATTTGGGTTGGTGTTTCCTAGTGTGCTTACTGTACATTAAATTTGGATTCCAGTTCCTGCAATTAATATCTGAGTTTACTAGTGGCATTCAAAAGTGATTTGAAATTCGGTTCTTGGATTCAAAAATCCTGAAATTTCAAAAAACATAGTAAACTTAATAAAAGTTGTTGATGGATTTGAACACTTCAAATCTGATTCCAGTTAATTCATTTTGTCCATTGGAAATATGCAGTTTGACTTGATCTTTGCAAAGTGTCTATGAGTTCCCACATTTTTAAAAATTCAAATAAATGTAAAAAAAATCAATTTAATTAAAGAAGGCCATCCTGAAAAAGTGATTTGAAATTTGGACCAAGGATTTGGCAATCCCACATTTTTACATTCAGGTTCTGAATTTACAGTATGTCATCAATATATCCATGTCTATTTAGTACCACCAGTGCCACCCAATATGAAAACCAATGATGTTCATTTTGTTAATAATTATTACCTATGATGTATGTTAAGATTGGCTCAAGCTATTAAGAAAATCATATTAAAAAAGAAACAAATTCAAATTATAAACAAGAAGATGTTCAAAACATATAATTCAGTGAATGTAGTCAAATTTTGGGGAAACTTGAGTTTGTTGTATTTAAATATTTAGTATCAGAACCTGGAGTTTATATATAAAATTAAACTAAGCAACTTGTAAACCTAATGTTTTTTAATATATCAGTGTTAAATTTTATGAAAATACTGTTTAAATTCTATCTAACTGTTTTTGGTATTAATGTACTAATTTAAACTAAAAAAGAGCAATATTCAAGTTTATACTTCTGGGAAGTATAATAAACGAGATAAAAGGGAAATTTAAGAAGATAATGATACTTCAGTTGATATGAATATAAGGTGTTATATAGTGTCAGAACACCGGAATAATATGGTAGACTTGACCATTATTCCCCTGACTGATTGGCTAAGACAACCAATTGCCATGAAGCTGGATAACTTAAAGAAGTATTAGCTAATCTTGAACCTAACTTGGGTAGTCAGTGCTCTTATTATTACTCCAAATATTGATCCTGATCTGATAATGGTCTCCTCATTGGATTGAACCTGAGTAAACAGGCTTGATGATTCATGACTATAATCACAGAACACTCTTCAGCCAATAAGACAGAGTGTTCCTGAATAATAATGCAAGATGGCTACTGCCAAACATTCACGCTTGAAGACACATCAAAATCTATGATTAATATAGAAGGTTGTTCAGAAGAATACTTTATGATACAAAAACCCAGTTGACAGGGTAACTAAATCTTGTATATGCATAAATTGTAATTGTGATTCCACCAAGAACCTGTTATGATGAGCTGGGGTCTAGTAATCTATTGAAGTCCCATGCCAGACCGGTATGGCTGCCTAAATTTGGGGGCTGAAACTAGCAGTCTGGGGAACAGATAGACTGGCTAGTAAGAGTTGTAAGCGTCAGATTACAATCTTGAAATAGGATTTATCCACCTTATATAAGGTGCTCTCCTTATTAAAGATTGAGCATAATATTCACCATTGAAGATAGAGATTGAAGATCTCTATTGTTGTATCACTACTAGCCAACACCTAGTAGTCAGAAGTATCCAAGTAGAGTGCGCCACCGTCTACTTGCAGACCCCATGTATTTTCTCCTATGGCCAGACAAGACTCTGCCAGGCCGTAGCTGTACTCTAAGACCCAATTAGTAGCTATAGATTTTGTCATACAATCACTATCAACAACCCCCATTCAATGTCTATTAATAAAGACAATTCCTCAATACCACAAAATCTTGACATATAGTATCATGATAAGCCACATGTTGTCCATGTACGTCATGATGGTCATGGGGCTTATCTGAGTAATTTTTCTCTTAAGTCATGAGGCTTATTCAAGTTGTGTTCCTCTTAGGAGCTGGATTTTTTGATTCCCACAATAGATGGCCAAGTGGTAGTAGTGCCAAAGACTTAATGGTTGGTTGGTGTGCCATTCAGTGATTCATTTGGTGAACTACTTGGGACGTTAATTCCCTGAGAGGGATTAATTGAAGATGTTACAACAAATAGAAGAAATATTATTATAGGAATTGCTAATATGCAAGGGAAGGGATTTATTTGGGGGAATTATACCTCAAAATTTTATTTTCTGCAATTGCTTCCAGCTGGGACCACATACTCCTCTGTATCTGGTGAATAATTCTTGTGCAAATTGCTAATGGGGGTGCTCATCACCCCTGTGGTGGCAGAGCGTCTTATAAATGGTAATTTGTAGAGGTAATTAGCAAACAGGTTTTTTTCTGAATTTAAGTAGTATTTGTATATAGAAGATAACAAAAAATTGTATAAGACATGCTTTACAGTCCTGTAGCCCTGCAGTGTCTTCTGTTTTTCTAGTGCTAGGCAGCAGATGTTGAGTTGTGCTGGGATGTCCTTCAGTTTCTTAATTTTGATTTTACTATGCAATGTATGAGTATTCCTAGATTTATCACAATGTGTATTGTTTGTCTGGTATAAATATCAGGAAAAAAGCACAACCTTTTGTAATTTGCTGTTAATCTGTTGATGTACTCTGTGTTTGAAATTTTAGATATTAAACTGGTTGGGACTCAGCTGGAGCTGACTGCCCATGCTTCACAAAAAAAACAATTAAAGGCTTCTTTCTATTTACAAGGATTGTATATCTAACCTGATTTGATATTTATTTAATAAATTCATTGAAAATTGCTGCTTTTAAACATTCACTTCCTATTTGAAATTTAATTGGTTTGATGTTTGCTTTGTAAGAATTGATGTTCATGAACAGAAATTGTTCAACACATTCAAATACATATTCATCAAAATTCATCTGAAAATTTCTTTGAATTTAATTCATTTGATTGAAGTTATTATTTCCTTCTATTTCATATGATTTTCTCACCCAAGTTGAACACCCCACTGATTCTTGAAAATCCTTTCTTAATGCTTCCTTCTTTAAAAATTCATGTCATTTCAATTATTTGATTAAGTCCTGTGAGTCTCCTTTGAATCACTGGGGCTATCATAGATTGATAGTCCCCATATATACCACTTGAGGTATAGGCTTTTACTTCAACAACATCTTCCGCATTTTTTAATGTGACTTTGAAAAGGTTGGTATAAGATAAAATAGCTTACTAATTCTTTCCACTGCAGCCTCTTCAGCCACAGGCGCCAATTTGGTGTACTTCATCAATGTTGGGTGATCTTTGTTGATCTTTATTTCTTTTATTATCCTCTTCTTTCTTGCAATCCCTGTGACAGAATTTGCTGGATGATAGGAAGCAGTATACAAGTGGTGAGGGATGATCACCCAAATCCATCTAAGGTTGATAATTAACCACCGATAGGGCTTCATATATTTTTTGGTGAAATTTTCAAAGAAAACACTAGTATTTAAGAGGAATATTAAAGCTAGCCAGAGTAAACATAAGTAGATGGCCTAGACAAGATCAAAAAGTCTTTGGAATAAAACTTGGTACATTGAGAGTTAACAATGGTCTCAGTTTCAATTTCCACAATAAAGATATCAAACTTGGGAAGCATAGGAGTAACATTGGGTGGAACAGAAGGAGAAGGACTCAGAACCAAACCTCATCTTCCAGTTACAATACAATTTAAGATTGAATTGTAAGGGGTATATCAGAGCAGGCCGGCAACTGGATGCATTGGTATATGTTAAAGTCAAAGGGATCAGTTTTAGGTTTATTGAGAATTTAGAAGGACCCAACTCTTAAGAGTTAAACAATAAGAAATTTTTAATATGTACCAAAATTATCAACTCAGCAATACCACATTTATCTATGGCTCCTAACCTGTCTTATCATTGCAACACATATCTAGTCCAGCAATCAAAAAGTCCTTATGTGCTTAATTTCTAAGAATCTTTTTGCTAAACAAGGTTTTATCAAGTGACACTCAGATTACATCTATTTATCAGTGTAAGTTTGGTAGGGATAATCAGATCCTGCTGATTAACTGGGGCTTCTGTGACCCACTTTCAATCAAAGTTTGATTTAAATATGTCAACTTGGTTAACTTTTTCCTTGATTACTTGGCTTTACGGTTAGGACAGACAATACCCAGCATTATGAAAACTACTGTGAAAATATTTATAAACTCTTAAATTCCTTCACTTAATAAATCTTCATTTATTCTTGAATTGTTTCTGCTTTTTGTTATTGACCTTGTTTCTTCTTGTTTCCCTTCTTCATTTATTCACATTTAAATTTCATTGCTTTCCTTATTTTGATTCTGTTGTGAATGCCGCCATTCATCATGTTTCAATTTTGTCTTTGATGGGTTATTTTGAGGACAAGTCTCTCTCTTTTGCTTTTTACCTTTGAAATGAGTCTGGCTCCAAATTGGGTAATTCTATTGTTCAGTTTCCTGATTCTGCGCAACTCACTTGCCCCACTCATGCTTGTGGCAAGTAATCCTACCATTCATGTACTGTTTTGTGGTATCATAAACCACTATATATTCCATTTATTATTTTCCAATAAAATTAAGTTCTATTCAATTTTTTGTCTTTGTGTCTTCATGTATTTTGGCGCCTCTCTTGCCACATCTAGCAGATATTATTTAATCAGGGCCACAAGGTAATTACATAGCTTTCCCTGCCATTCCAACCAAGACTTAGTACAAATCCAATCCTAAGATTAGGATTCCATGTTGTGTGTCTGTGCCGCGCCTCAGAACACAACAAAAATGGTGCTCACTACAGGTGTAAAGTTCTCTGGCCCACCTTTGGCACTGGATCAGGATTTATTTCCCAGACCATTAAAAAAGGTGGCCCGCATGCAGGCAAAACCCCTCCAAAACCTGGAGGACTTGGCCCGCACGGTAGACAAACCAACAAAAAAATGTGGGCCACATGAAGTTGGAAAGGTCAAATCTGCGGCCCGGGGAAATTGGGTACCAAAACCTGCGACCAGTGGTGTCCCAGGTAGCTAATTCCCCCGGCCCGGGAGTCCCCTGGTCCAAAACAGTTGGGTTCCAGAGCTCTCTGGTGGAGACGTCAGAGGAAGGCATTAGGGGAAATGCGCACCCTGAGTCCTTGGAAGGCTCCTAGCCAATTAAGGGGCTGAGTCTTACATCTGGCCCTGTGGCACCTATTTTCTGGGTCTCAAACCAAGATAAGATTGGCTAGTACTCTTTAATAGGCTCCCCTTTAGATTGCACTCCAATAGCCCCTTTCATAACCCCTCCTGTCCTATCACCCCCCCCTTTGCATAAAATGGAAGCATGGGCCATCAGGTCCCTTGCTTACCAATTCCAATTATTGAATAAACTCCTGAATTTGCAAATCTTTTGTATTTTTAAGTTTGTTTAACAATAAAGGTATTTATCCCAACTCCCGCTGTTGTCCCTGCCTCCCGCTTTCTCTGGCCCGCCTGCCCGTCTGCCCGTCGTTTTTTGTTGGGAATTGTTCTGAGTATATTAATTTGGATCATTTCCTATTATTTACCCGTGCACCTGGTCTGTCTGCCCAGTAGTCTTAGCAAAAGAAGGGAACCCGCTGAAATCATGTTGTCACCTTGGTACAAGATGGCTTTGTGGATACTGGTGCTCATTTCCCTCTTGTTCTGGTCCTCAAACCCAGTCTTTTAGAGCAAACTTTCTTTGATTTCTTGATCTTTTGAGTTTATTTCTGGTCTTTTTGCAAATGTAATTGAGCATCTCACTCAGATTCTCATCAAACTGGGATCCTATGGGTTGTTCTATTGGTTGTTTTCTCATCTTGAAGAGTTGTTGCCACCTTTAGAATCTGTGACTACTGAAACTCCTTCTTCTGACTTGGTCAATCCTTCCCCCTTGCGCCAAATCCCTGAGTCAAATACAGAGGCCCCTTTCACTTGGGATTGCTCTATGTGGTTACTTACTGGAGCCATGGTCATGGCTTTGGATGCATACTTCCCTCCCCTTTCACATCCGGTCTCCTTTGGGAGGCCCCTTTGAGCGGCTATCCCAGTCTTGCACTGGATGGCATCCTGGTGGTTGGTCCCACCAGGATGGGAGCCAGACTTTGTTAGTCTAGCCCCCCTCTCTTACAACAGGGGCTGTAAGCCCCTTGATTATCCCTTTTTCAACCTTGTTTTCAGGTCCTTTGCCTCCTTCTATACAAGAGCCAAGTTCACCTGAAATCACCTGTCCTCCTATCAAGGAAGACATCACATCCCCACCTATTTTTCCTACTGTGCTGAACCTCAGGAATGGTCCCCGCCTAGTGGCCTATCTTTTGGGTACATCTGGCTTGGAACAAGGCATGGCAGTAGCCCTGGGTTTAGCCCATGATGAGGCCATTTCTTGCCTCCATCTACAGTTCAGTAAAGCATAATACTAAAAATTGATTGTAGCTCCACAATTTCCCTAAATTCTCTTCTCAGCAGCTGGCTCTGCTGAACACCTATTTTCATCCTTTGTACAACCTGCCTTAGCCCACCATTAGATGGTGTTAGAACTCCACGTTCAGGAGATTTTGTCTCTACAAGCAGCTGTCACTCATAATTGAGATCAGCTTGCTTCCTATCAACAGTGGATTCACTCCCTGTCTTCTTTGGTATCAGACAATCAACGCGGCTCTGTCACTTCCCAAACTTTATTGGTTAATTACATTGAGTGAATGTGCCAGTCCATCCCTGAATATGTCAGAGAGCGTCTTCACAAGTTTCACCAATTGGAACAACCCAGGAAAACCCTAGTAGACTCCACCCTGAACACCTATCTCACTGATTTTGAACAACTGGTGCAGCAGCTCAATGAGTTCAGTGCTTACTCATTTGATCAACTACAGCAAATAGTGGTCCATGCTGTAAAGGGCTTCTTCAAACTTGGTGAGGACATTGATCAAGAAAGGGCTGCTACTACCGCCACCATCACCAAACTCCAGACTCAAGTAAATGAACTGTCTGCCTCCAAAGCAGATGCCCTGCCTCTCCTCCATCTAATGAGCTAGCAGATAGAGAACAAAGGCTCTGGGATGCTATTCAAGATGTAATAGCATCTACCTGCAGTCATGATCACCCCCCTAAAGTCCCTCAGCCAGGTCTCCAAGTGCTTGCTTTGATGACTCAAGTTGCTGAGTTACAGCAAGAGGTTGCTGCCTTACGCAAAATGGTATTGACTGCTGCTAGTCCAACTGGGGTTATTGATGAAGATGGCGGCTGCCCTGGCCTGGCCTGTCAGGAGCCCCCCATATTCATTGTGCTATAGAGTTGATAGCTCTAGCTAATGAGGTGGACCACTTGAAACAGGACCACTCTGAACTTGACAAAGACGTACAAGAAATGAGTAAATTAATTGACTCAGTGAATGACAGGTTTGCCCCATGCCTTTCTGTGGGTTCTTCTCTTACCTCCTGACTGGCTGAGCTTTCCACAGTAGTAACTACACAGGGACAACGCATAGACGTTACTAAGCAATAGACCACATTAGCTAATACTATGGGTGCCTGCACTTCTGAGACCTTGACTACTCTTGAAGAGAGTGTTTGTCAGCTGTGAGTCAGGCAGCTTCCTCCAATTCTGAAGCAGAATTCTCCCTGTGCATAAATGTACTTGATAGCAACTATGGTGGCCCAACTCCTGAAACACACTTCAAGCCTACTTTTAAGCAAGTCTTTGACCCCAAAACATCTACCATTGCAGATTTCATAACTATCTAAGAAACTGCCATGAGGAGAGCCTCTGATGAGGTTAAGAAGGAACACATTCTAACCTACCTGCACATGGCCTGTCAGGAGGTAGTAGTGCCAGAGTTGCCCATCAAGGAGACTTGGGAGGATATGAAGCAGCTTCTGATCAAAAAATTCAGTGACAACCTTAGTTTGGAGGTGAAGAAGGACGCCTTCATGCACATTGCTTTCAAACCAAAGGCAACCCTAGCTGAATTGCAGACAGATTCTACATGGAAGGACATCAACTGATAACAAGCAGACAATTGATGGCACATGAAGCTTACATGGCTTGCACTCAAGCCCTCAAGTTTAATCAGCTTCTGTGTCTCCACATTAAGACTCATAAGGCCATGCTTTCCTCTATGAAGAGCATAAAGACGCTGTTGCAGGATATTCACCTTACCATTTTGGAACAGTTGTGCAGGAGATTTGTGACGCTTCTAACTCTGGTTTTTCTTCCCATGGCCCTCACATCCTCACCATGAACTCACAGAATCCTCCTAGACGCCAAGGCTGCCATAACTGCAGCCAGATAGGTCACCACTTGCAAGTCTGCACTAATCCTTGGGTTAAAGAAGCTGATCCCAAGGAGCAGGTGGGAAAAGAACAGTCAACCTAGAGGCAGAGACGCTCTTGGTTGACAATTCTTTCCAGTCTCTTTCAATTCCCCCCTCCATAGCTGACTCTGAGCCTGCCAACACTGAGGCTTCTCCCATTCTTCTACTGTTCCATGACATCTCTGAAAACTCTGACATGGACAATTCAGATGTTGATGATCCTGACACCTATGGGCATTCAGTTCTTGCCGTCCCCAAAAATATTGTGGTCCCTTATAAGTTACGCTCTGGGAAAACTATAACAACTGCTAACCCTCTTCCAGAAGCCAAGGAGGTTGTCTCTTGTCCATACCTCACTCAAGCTAAGAGGTCCCCCATGCTTGTAGAGCCGTCTAAAGAAGCTGCTGAGGTTGCTGACACTGTATTCAAGAATGTTTTAGTTTTGCTTCCTCTCCAGACTGCCCATAAGGAATTCCCAGGCTTGAGATGAATGATTGAGAAATGGGATAAAGAGCTAGCAGAAGCACAGGACATCCTAGCAGTCCTCCCACTCTTTGGTTGTACTACCACTTGTGTGGAGATATCTATAAAAAAGGTGAAACTCAAGGCTGTCTTGGACACTGGATCCCCTGTTAATTTTGTCCCCTTGAAGCTAGTCAAAAAGCTAAAACTTGCCCCCAACCTTAACTACCACCAGTTGTATAGTACAGCTGTGCTATCTATGACTTGCGCTATAGGGGCTTATTCTGCTCTTCTCATGTGGTTTGGCAAGCTACTCTTGGCTGCGCCTGCCGTTGTCTTAGAGAATGAGAGTTACAATCTCCTAGTTGGTACTCAGTTCTTTAGAGAATACAATGAGATCATCTACTTAAAGAATGGCTACCTCTCTATCTTAGGGTATGAAGTCCCCCTGATCTTTGAAGAGCCTCTTAAAGTCCCTGGGAAACGCCTCAAGACGTGTGTCTTGGAATATCCCACTGGTGTTTTCACTTTAAAATACTGTACCCATTCCTCCAACATGAAGTTCCCTCCTATGGCTTGTCCTGCGTCTGAGGGGATTCATCTCTTGGCCACTTCTGCTGTGACTATTCCTCCTGGGTCTCAGGCTATCCTGGACTCCCAAATATTGTATGAGCTGCCCAAGTGTACATTCCTGGAGTTGTACTCTCCTCCCTTGCTAGGACTCAACAAACCCTATCTCTGCCCAGGAATCTTGTATGTCTCTCATAAAGACCCTGTTCAAAATGCTGGTTGCCAACTTAAACACTCTCCCCATACATGTGTCTAGATGGAAGGTTGTTGGCTATGGCAAGTTGCTGAATGCTCCCAATTTCCTATTGCTACATCCCTTTGGTACGTTCCAGGATTTTAATTTACCTGAAGACAAGCCTCAAGTCCTATCCTTGTTCACTGCACAAGATTTCCTGCAACTATCTCTGGTTTAACAGAAAGAGGTGCTTGACTTACTGGACCAGTTTTTGGATATCTTTACTAAGGACAGCAAGGATTATGGGTTAGCCAAAGACGTCATTGACCAGATTGATACCAGCAATGCTCCCCCCTTTTGTGCTAAACCCTACCACTGCAGTTGAGTAGAAGATGCTCAGGTGTCTAAAGAGCTTAAGCAACTTTTAGACGCTGGACTGCTTGCTCCTTCTCAAAGTCCATGGGCTTCCTCCTTGCTCATACTGAAGAAGAAGGATGGAGGTCATTGTATTGTGATGGACTACCAACACTTGAATTCCTTAACCAAAAAGGACTCCTACCCTTTACCACACATTGACAATGCTATCTGCTGCCTTGGGGGCTCTAAGTTCTTCTCTGCCATGGATCTAGCTTCTGGATACTGGCAAGTTGATCTCTCTCCCAAAATAGACAGAAGGCTGTGTTCATCACTTCTGAAGGATTGTTTGAGCCCACTTGAATGCTGCAAGGACTCTGCAATGCCCCGGCTACCTTCCAGTGGACCATGGACTCCATCCTCTGTGATTTGAAACTCTCAAGTGTCCTAGTGTACTTAGATTATATAATTGTCTTCAATGCTACCTTTACAGATCACCTGACTCACCTCAAGGAAGTTTTAATAAAGATTTGAGAGGCTGGCCTTAAGTTGAAACCATCTAAGTGTGCTTTCTTCAAGGAACGCCTTGAATTCTTGGGCCATGAGGTGACTCAGACAGGAATCTGCCCCATGACTAAGAAAGTCAAAGCCATTGACAAATTGCTTTCACCCATCAACCTGCAAGAAGTCCAAGTCTTTCTGGGCATGATGGGATACTATAGACAATTTATCCCTGATTTTGCTGACACTAGTGAGCCCTTGGTCCAGCTGTTGAGTAATGTCCCTTTTTAATGGACCACCAGTCAACAACAAGCCTTTGAAACCCTCAAGAAAAAACTCAAAGAGGCTTCCATCTTAGTATATCTTGACTATGATAAGAAATTTATCTTGTATACTGACGCTAGTGACCTGGATGTTGGAGCTATCTTGTCTCAATTAGATAAGGAGGGTGTGGATCACCCTGTAGCTTATACTTCTTGTGTCCTAAACAAGCATGAGAAGATCTATAGCATCACAAAGAAAGAGTGCCTTGCTGTTCTACATGCCGTCAAGCAGTTCCGCCATTATGTGTATGGCACCCATTCCACTTTGGTCACTGACTACTATTTTCTTAAGTGGTTACAACAGCTCAAGGAACCAGAAGGACAACTAGCTAGATAGGCCCTCTACCTACAAGGTTACAACTTCACAGTACTACACTGTCCCAGGATTCAACATCAGAGCGCTGATGGATTATCTAGAATGCCCATCCTTGATCTACACCCTGCTTAGGCTGATTGACTGTATGAACTGATTTAATATCCTTCCTTGTGGGAGAGAGAGACAGAAGAAGTTCAAATTACCCTAGTCAAACTATATGAGGACGCACTTGTTTGCAACAATCAGCTCTTCAAGAAAGTACAATATTCATACCTACCTTATGTACAGCCTAGTCTTTGCCTTTTTTTGGTGCTTCAAGCTCATAAAGAGACGGGACATGGAGCATAGCCAAGACCTATGACTGGCTCCAGAAAATTTATTTCTGGGAAAACCTTTTCCTGTTAATTCTGGATATCATTGCTAGCTGCCACAATTTTCAGCTACAACAACCTTGAGCTGCCTCTCACAAGTTCAAGCTAGTTCCCCCTCAACACATATTTCACACTGTCAGCATCAACGCTGTAGGGCCTCTCCCTTGCTCCCACTCTGGTTGCCGCTTTATCCTAATTGCTGTTGAGTGTTTTAGCAAGTGGGTGGAAGCTCGCCCTACTAAAGACATCACTGCCAAGACAACTGCTGCCTTTCTGTTGCAAGATGTATTTTTCTGCCACAGCTGCACTCAAGTGTTGTTCTCTGACAATGCAACTAACTTCAACACCAAGTTATTAACCTCTGCTGTTAAAGCCTTAGGGTCTCACCAGTCCTTTTCTGCCCCCTATAATCCTTCAATCAATAGGGCAGTTGAGCGTGCAAATTTTGACTCTGGTTTCTATCATGAAGAAACTCACTTACTCTGATGCTACAAGCTGGGACCTATACTTACCCGCCACTCTCTTTGCTTATTGTCTTAGAAAACATTGTGTTGCCAGGTCTTCCCCCTTTGATATGCTGTATGGGTGTGAGGCCACCACTATGCTGCTCCTGAGGCCCCCTCCTCTCCTCTGGTAAGGCTATGAACCCAGATGACCATATCAAAGATTTAGTCAACTGCATCATTGATATACAGGCTACTGCTTACACTTCTGCATATAAGACCAAGATGCTTGAGCTCTCCCTTGACAATGTTGGCTGCTCTCTCTTGCCAAGTTCAACATTGGGGACCATGTTCTCTATTATCAACATAGAGTAGGAGGACGCGCTCACAAGATAGATATGTTATGGGTTGGACTGTTAGAAGTGACCTTCAAGTGAGGGTCAGAGTACACTGTGAAACTCCTCTCTAGTGTTTGCCTGAGTGCACGCCAAGTTCCTCCGCAAGTACCACCCCCCTAAGATCAATCTAGAGGGGGGCAATGTTGTGAATGCCGTCATTCACCATGTTTCAATTTTGCCTTTGATGGGTTATTGCAAGAACAAATCTCTATCTTTTGACTTTGCCCTTTGAAATGAGTCTGGCTCCAAATTGGGAAATTCAATTGTTCAGTTTCTTGATTCTGCGCAACTCACTTTCCCCACTCATGCTTGTGGCAAGTAATCCTACCATTCATGTACTGTTTTGTGGTAAAGCTACACAGTATATATATTTTACTTTTACCAATAAAAGTTAAGTTCTATTCAAATTTTTGTCTTTGTGTCTTTACTTACTTTGGTACCTCTCTAGCCACGTCTAGCAGATATTATTTAATCAGGGCCACAAGGTAATTTCATAGCCTTCCCTGCCATTCTAATACAGACTTAGTACAAATCCAATCCTAAGGTTAGGATTCCCCGTTGTGTGTCTGTGCTGCGCCTCAGAACAAGACAGATTCCAATTTTCTTCATTTTGAATTTCTTAATTTTAATTCCTTTCACTTCTGTTCATTTGATTATTCTATTCCTTGTATTGATTTTGATATTTTTGAGCAATCTCACTGGAACTTTACCAGAATTCTTCTGAGTTTTATGAATATTGAGTATATACTTCTTATAAGTATAATAAACAAGATAAAAGGGAAAATTAAGAATATAATGATACTTTATTAGATACAAGTTTAGAGTATTATATAGCATTATGAGAAGCCACATGTTGTCCATGTATGTCATGGTGGTCATGGGGCCTTTCCAAGTAGTTTTTTTCTTAGGACTTGAAATGTGTGATCCTTGTAATAGATTGGCAGATGATAAGAGTGCCACCAACTTAATGAATAGTGTGGGAATCATTTGGGGAGTCACTCGGGGAATTGCTTTCTCAAAAGGGAGTAATTGAAAATGTTGCAACATCTCCCCCTGGGGTGCCAGAAGGTAGAGCCTTAGGAATTTTCTTGAGAGTGTCAGGATTCAGGCTTGGTATTGATCCAGTTTGGCATTGGGTACAGGAAGCCAGAATTATGTTGTGCTGTTCTTGCCTTGCATAGGCAGAGGCAGCCATGGTGCATACATTTGAGCTCTGTTTGAGCACCAATGCCTTTGATGAGATAGGTGTTGTTAGGCTTGAATTCCATGACAATTCCTGGTCCTTGTAATCCTAGTTCCAGTTTGTGAATATTGTGATTAAAAACCCAGATCTTGTCCCCAACAAGGAAGTGTTCCTGTTGTAATGGAATTGCTTCCCTCTCAACCCTTTCCTTTTCCTTGTTCTCCTGGTCTTTTCTGGTGTGTTGTACGTCAGGCTTAGTGTTTTCTAGAACTTGCTTGGGCAGGGGTAATTGTGGACCAGATGTAGTGCTAACAATGACAGGTTTGTGCCCATAGACAAGCTTGTACGGGCTTTTGCCTGTATTGCAATTGTTGCAACCAAGTCTCCAGACTTGCCTGCCAATGTATCTTATAATACACAGGGGGCGCTCAATGAGTTGCCCCTTGACGTATCTAACAACATGAACCAATCTGATAGCAATGTCAAACAACGGGCACTTTCTCCTAATTAGGAGCACTACTAATTTGACCTGCTGATCCCACACAAGTTATTCCTTGGCTCCAATCCTTACATAGAACATGCCACCATGCCAACCTCTTGTGGCCCAGTGGCTTTCCCCATATAGTATATTAGTCAGTGTATTCTATAATAAACAATATCTTATTCTTATTATTCCTATCCTTTCTATTAGACTGTTGTCTTTCCCAATTCAAATACTGAATTCTTATTGGTTCAGTTGCAACAGTGGTAGTAGCAGTAGGTTGAAAACCTACCTAAAGAGAAAATTCCCCCAAGGAAGGACAGATATCAGGCTGTATGGCTACTCCCCACCAAGAAAACAACCTACCAATCCCCAAGGGGAGATCTCCAATGGGTACTTTCATCTATCAAGACCAGCTAGTGCTCACAAGCATGTATAATTGACTCTGCCTTGGGCAGCGTGAAGCTAATGTCACCCTGCTCCAGTCAGACCTGTCACAATGCATGCTCAATCTTCAGTTGGAAGCCTTTGCGGGTGGCGTGAAAGGGGCTGACATTGTCAGCTGGCTCCACTCCACTCCACTGAAACCCGCCTTTGTGTATGTCAGGTTCCTGATCCTATGTGGGTCACCACTGCTTCAGGACGCCTTACAGGACCTGCTGCAGTTTGGTTCACCACCTGGGCCAGTCAAGAAATAGAATTCAATTGGGCGTCATTCCAGGATGCCGCAAAGTCCCACTACAGCAAGACATTCTCGCTCATTGTGGTAGGGACTCCCCTCCTGGGTATCAAACAGACTGGTTTTGTTCCTGAATATCTTGCCGCCAATCCAGAAGTTGTGACAGACAGGAACACTATGCCCCTTACCTTTATAGTTAATGGGTTAAACCCCATATCTGCAAGTGGGTTCCTGTAGGTTGCTGCACCTCTATCAATGACTGCTATAAAGCCATTGTGGAGGCCAACAATCAGGCTTCAATGGGTTTCTGGTGCTCCAATGACGCACTACCATTCCTTGTCCTGCTTCTGGCAGTGCTCACAACCAAGTAGGTTGTTGCTAGCCACACCAATAGGAAAATGGGGTTAAGCGCCCCCGCAAAGGGGAACTCCAGCTAGCACAAATTGAGGACCCAGGAAAAGCCTGGGGGTTGTATTTACAAGAGGTTCTACAGCCCCACTTTACCCTCACTCTTAATCCCTCCTAACAAGAAAATCCCTGCAACTACAACATCCAAAAAGTTTAAGCCCTCAACGTCTTCCAAGTCCATAGCAACAATCCCATACTCCAAGCAAGCCACTCTTCAAATAAAGTAACTTGTTTGGCATATCCCTTCTGTTTCCGTAGGAACACCCACAAACTATTATTAGACACTGGGGCTAATCACACTATGGTTGACCAGGCGTTTGCCAACGCTCAACAACTAGACCAAGTACCAAGCAGATTCAAGGCAGTAAAAGTAGCTGAATCCCATAGAATAGCAATTACCCATGAGACAACACCCTTCTTGGTGAGAATGGGGAACATTCAGGTTAAGCTCTCTGGGCTAATTATGGCAGGGCTCAGCCACAATGTCATTGCTGGTCTTGACTGACTGCAGCACAACTGTCCCTATATTGACTGGGAAACGTCTGTAATTATCATCAATAGAAATGGGGTAGATTATAGATATATCCTTTCAAATGAGCAAGTTACTTCACAATACTGTGCTTGTCAGAATCACAGAAATGGGCTCATAAAATTTCAAGGGGGAAACTAGACTTCACACAATGCTCAGTCAAAGTTATCCACACAGAATCACCTGCGGCCCTTCCCTTGACTACTCCACCTCCACCAGCACTTGCTGCTCTCCTCAAGGAGTATAAAGATGTTTTCAGTGAAACACTGGACCAACTACCTCTTCCCCAGGAGATCCAGCATGCTGTACAGTTACAAGGGTTGCTCCTCAAGGCGCATCCCCTCTATTGCTTAACACCAAAAGAAGATGAAACCCTCCACCAGCACCTCATAGATGCACTTGACAAGGGCTTCATACGCCCCTTTCTTTTGCCATACAGGCTGCTGTCTTCTTTGTAGCCAAGAAGGACGTGTCTCTTTGCCTAGTCACAGTATACTGCGCCCTCAATGAGATGACCCTTAAGAGCAATTACACCCTGCCACTGATTGACGGCCTGTTTGAAACGCTTGTGGATGTGAAGGTCTTTAGCAAGATTGATCTCACTGCAGGGTACAACCAGGTCCGCATTGCCCCAGGGGATGAAGCAAAAACTGCCTTCCAAACACGCTACAGGTTGTTTTAGTGCTGGGTCATGAACTTTGGAATGACCAACGCTCCCTCCACCTTTGCCATGTTAATGAACAAAGTATTTGAGGAATTGATTGGAAAGTGTGTTGTTGTGTACCTTGTTAATGTTGTAAATGTGCTGTTTTA
Source organism: Entomophthora muscae (assembly GCA_014839935.2). NCBI lineage: Eukaryota > Fungi > Entomophthoromycota > Entomophthoromycetes > Entomophthorales > Entomophthoraceae > Entomophthora > Entomophthora muscae. Next base: position 124,178 of record QTSX02000786.1, on the reverse strand, counting down.
GCAGAGTTACACAGGGAAAATATTTAGAAACTAGATGATAATCTTTATTGGGAGATAGTGATTAAATAGTTCATGTGAATCAAGGATAGTAGGAACAAGATTGGTGATCACACAGCTGGATGGAAGAAGGGGGTGGCTTGATCCTGATAATGAGTCAAGCGCCAAATTGAGGTATCCACCGTGAAGGATCATCATCTGTTCATTTTGTTGGATTTGGTAATTTGAGTTGACTTCCTAGTCTGGCTTTGGGTGACCAGATAATCTGATTGCAGGTCACAAACCCGCTTGGTTGGAACCTTGCTGGCGGGTTGAGCCTGCAGTTTTGACACCCCCCCGGCTGAAGGTCGGCCTCCTCTGGGGGAAGGTTGTCAGGGAGGTTGTCAACAACATTATTGTCTTCAGTCTTGATCAAACCATGCACCTCTAACACCTCTTCACTGTCCTTTCCACCCTTTGGAAAAATCAGTTGATGGCTAAGCCCTCCAAATTTGAATTCCTTAAGTCAGAGCTATTGTTCCTTGGACACATCATCTCTTCCCAAGGAATAAAGCCTGACCCTGCCAAAATCAAGGCAATCATCAGCATGCTACCTCCCACTGATGTGGTCTAGGTGTGCACCTTCTTGAGCATGGTTGCCTACATGTGTAAATTCATTCCCAATTGTGGAGAACTTATTGTACCTCTCACTGAGCTCCTGAACACTAGACAGCGCTTCCACTGGACCCCTTCCAGAGATCAAGCCTTTGAGACGTTGATGCAGAGACTTACAGCAGCGCCTGTACTACAGTTTCCCAATTGAAACTGACAATACAAACTTGAGACTGATGCCTCTGACAGAGCCATAGGGGGCGTGTTGTGGGTGAAAACTGACAAGGGTGTCTTCCTTCCCATGGCATACAAGTCCAGGAAGCTCACTACTCAGAACAATGTTACCCAATTCATGACAAAGAGCTAGCAGCAATTGTGCACTGTGTTGAGAAGTGGCGCTGTTACTTGGAAGGGGCCACCTTTCCACCCTGTGTCATGACAGATCACAAGTGCTCCAATACTTCAACACAGTCCCACTTGACACGCCGCCAGGCAGGCTGGGTCAAGCATCTATCTCTTTACCAGTTGTGTATTGAATACAAGCCTGGGAAAAAGGTTGTCATAGCAGATGCCTTCTCAAGGCTCTACGTGGTGTCCATAACCAGGGACAGCAGTTTGGACCCCATATAGCCAATGCTCTACCTCTGACCTGAAGTAACTTGCTATGAAGGCCTTAATTTGGTAATCACCTCCAAACTGAAGGACAACAAAAGTCAGTTCATCACCAATGCAGGCAATGTCTGCTGCCGCATGGAAACAGGAGAAAAGACATTCTATATTCCCACCACAAAGCAAGGAGATACCATACTGTACTACCACCACACCTTGGGTCATATTAGAGGATGTAACCTCTTCTAAATCATGAGACATAAGGTTTGGTGGCCGTGTATGTGCCAAGATATCTTGGATCACCTTGAGACATGTGTGTTGTGTGAAAAGAATACGTCAAAGCCTGCACCCCCAAGTCTGTCCTACCCATCAAGGGCATGGAGCTCTTTGAGCAGTGGGCCCTTGAAATTGTTGGGCCCCTCCCCAAAGACAGACTTGGGAAGAAGTATATCATCACAGCCATTGTTTACTTCACCCACTGGCCAGTAGCGTGAGCGGCCACTAACCACACTGCTACCATCATCACTTGCTTCATTGGCAAGGAAATTGTGGCCCGTTTTGAATGCCCCAAACATTTCATTAAGGACTGGGGACCTGAACTTGTTGGACATGTCATGAAAGCGTACTGCACCAAAAACGCCCTACAACAAATAGTCACAACTCTATACCACCCACAAGCCAATGGGCGCGTAGAGCAATTGAATGACTCCCTGGTCCAGTTGATTGCCAAACTCTCACAGGAGCATCCCAATACTGCATTGACTGAACATCTTCCCACCACACTGCTCATTTTACAAGCAAGAATCAACAGGGGCACTGGGTACAGCCCCAGCACCTTGGTCTTTGGGACACACAATGGTTTGGAAGGAGTAGAACAAAAAAAATTAAGGTACTTGGTTCCTGTAAAACCCCCCTTGTTGCCTAACCCTTCTCTGAACCAATGGCACACTAAGGCCCAAGACATTAGCACAAGCGCATTGAGGGAGGAACAAGACATCTTGGGGCCAGATACACCATAGATGACCCCATTTACACCCTCAACCCCAATTTGGCCAAGTTAGAGCCCAACCACCTGGGACCTTTCAAGATAGCTTCAGTCTATGACAACCACACCTATCAAATTGAAGATGCCCAAGAGAACACCAAAAAGCTTCACCATGATTGCTTGCACCCCTTCTGTACCATCCCCACACAAAAGCTGTTCATGTGGACTTTCCCAGATCTCCTGCAAACTCTGATCCTGGTGTCTGACAGTAATCAGGGGGCAAGGGGGGGGTGTTGCAACTAAGTTTCCAGAATTGCCTGCCAATGTATCTTACAATACACTAGGGGCGCTCAATGAGTTGCCCCTTGATGTATCTAACAACATGAACTAATCTGATGGCAATGTCAAACAACGGGCACTTTCTCTTAATTAGGAGTGCTACCAATTTGACCTGCTGATCCCGTAAAAGTTATTCCTTGGCTTCAATCCTTACATAGAACATGCCATCATGCCAACCTCTTGTGGCCCAGTGGCTTTCCCCATATAGAATATTAGTCACAGTATTCTACAATAAACAATACCTTATTCTTATTTTCCCTGTCCTTTCTATTAGACTGTTGTCTTCCCCAATTCAAATACTGAATCCTCATTGGTTCAGTTGCAACAAAATTAAATTGTGTTCTGCACACCATAAGTGAAGTATGTAACATGTTAACTCAGGCTTTTTTATTGTTGGCAGATAAACTGCTGAGGGCCTCCACAAGAGAACCTTTCAGTCTTTCAACTCTTCTGTTTACTTGTGGGTGTTAAGGGCTGGCTATGGTGTTTTTCATTCCATTTTTGGCAAGGTAGATCTTGGTGTCAATGGCTTTAGTTTGGTTCCTCCATCTTTGATTAGGAGTTCAGGCTTCCCCAACTTAATTATGATTTCTTTGCTAATAAATTGTCTTACATCACTTCATTTATGTTTCATATAGCTTGTGCTACAGGCCACCTAATTGCATAGTTGATAGCTGTTATGATGTAGTTTTTGCCTTTGTTGTCTCTGGGCATTGGTCCCACAATTTCCAGTGATTACACCTTGAAAGGTTGGGTGGTTAACACTTGTATTACTGACTTGGGGGTGCTTTGGAGCAGGCTTACTTTTCACATACTTTGAATTGATCTAGTACTTTCTTGATGTTGTCCAGAATGTTGTGCCACTAGTAGTGTGTCTTGAGGCTTTCATGCAAGTTCCTACTACAGATGTGTCCCAGATTTCTATGATATCAAAGAAAGATGACAATCTTTTGTGTTGATTAGACATAAGGTACAGTATTGATGAGATGCAACTTTGGGGAAGCTTTGAATATGGAATTAGGAAAGAAGAGAAGTATATTTTTGATAAGGAGCGCATTTTGGGGAAGCTTTAAATATGAAATTAAGCAGAAGAGAAGTATATTTTATTGGATAATACTTTAGACTTATATAGCTTTAGCTGTGGTGGAGATTTTAGTTAGATCAAACCTAGGGGCTGGTCATGTGCGGGATGGTTTCAAGCCGCTGGATACTTGGAATTTCATGCAATACTATTTGGTTACCATTCTTGGTATGTTGAACAGTATATTGGAAGGGCACCAAATTGGGCAATGGCTGGATGTTAAGTAGGTTGGCGGTAGCAAGAATGCTTGTACATCCAGACCCTCAACACACACCCCTTAAGGGGTTACTCTAGTACATTGGGAGAGGGCTTTGTCTTAACGGCTGCCGCCTGATGTTCATGGAGTTTTTTTGCTAGTTGATACCAGCTGAGTTGAGTGTTCTCCTTTGATGAGGCAAAGGCGGGATCTGTGGTACTTTTTGATTATGGACTCTTTGGCGCCCTGGAACTTAACCAGGTAGGTGTTCCTGTCTGGTCTGTATTTGATGATTCTTCCTGGTCCCCTGTGTACTGAGTCTAGTTTTTTTCTGTTCCCAGCCAGGACCCAGATGGGGGAATTGATGGGGAGTGGTTCATTTTTTGAGGTTTTTTGTGTTTTGAGTTTTGGTTTCTGCTATTTTAGCTTTGAGGCGTATTTGTTGTAGAGCTGATGCTTGTTCTACTGTGGGAAGTTTTCCTGGGGGTTTTCACAAACAGTTGGTTATTGCAGGTAACTATCTCTGGTTTTTATCTGTATGTTAGTTCAAAAAGTGAGTAGCCTGTCCCTTAATTAGTGAAGACCCAGGATACTAAAATTGCATGTCTCACGTATAGTGACCATGTGTCTTTGGATTTGCCATCCATTATTTTCTTGAGGGTTCTGATTAGACTGCTGTTTAGGTGTTCAACTCTGCCGTTGGCCTGTGATCTGTAGGCTGAGGTTGTGGAATGTTTGATATTTTTGCTTTTAGATTTTTGTTTACTACATGACCTTATAGCTCTGTTGCTCCATCAGTTATTATGTAGTCTAGAGTACTGTAGTTGGCTATTATTGCCTTGTTAATGAAGCAATTTATTGTTTCTGCCTTGTGATTCTTTGTTGCTATTGTAAAATATGCAGCCTGGGTGCTGATTTCTACAAATAGTTATTACACTACTTCTTTATCTTAATACAATACCTGTTGTGATATAGTGACAGCAAGGGTAAGGACAGAAGAATATAAGAAGATAATAAGATAAACCTGGTTCTTTATTTGATGTGTTAGAAGGTTATATAGTGGGGGCAGGGAAATTATTGCCAAAGTAAAGAGGCACCAAAAGAAGGACTTGCTATATGGAGGAAGTGGAGAAATGGCATTGGAAAGTGCCTGGGCAAGAAATCAACCGGTTTCACACGCCTTGCCAAATGAAGGAAAGTGGCTCTTGATTGCTTCAATTCTATTATTAGCTGCAGAAGTAAAGACCAAGCTCTATGCATAATAGACCCTTGATTCAAATAGCGCTTTTTAGGCTCAATTAAACAAGTTTACATGCATAGAATAGCAAACACAGAAAAACGTGTTTGCAATCAGGCAATTGTTCTATTGCCCTTAACATAAACGGACTATGCTTTGGCTGATCCATTCATTAATGTGACAGTTACCCAGTAGATAGGCCAGCGTGTAGCAAAGTCAATGGCTACAATTAGGAAATATAACTTTGTTTGAGTTTCTTGGAAGGGTCCCACTACATCTAGCCCCAAACCTTAAATGGTTTCGGGTCAGGTACTGGGTTATCTGTTGGCTGAGACACCTTGATTCTGATGTATTTCTCACACACTGTGCACTTTTTCAGAACATCAATTATATCTTGTTTAATATTTGACCACCAACTATCTCTTTTAAAGTGAGGTATAGATTTTTAGCCTTTTTGTGTCCTAATAGATGGTGATGTCTTAGGATAGTGTCAACTCTTTGTGCAAGTGGGATGTAGGGAACATGTTTGTCTTTAATGATTCAGTATACAGTGCCATTTGATACATGGAAATATTTTTCATTCCTTTCTAATGTATTGTGGGTCAGGTGATGTGTGAAGGGGTCTTTCCCTTTTGTCTTGTACTCAGTGCTATATAGATTGGGCTAGTCAGGTTCCAGGTGGTCAGGATGATCCTCTCTAGACTGACATAGTCTAGAGAGAGCATTGGCTGTGACCAGCTCTGCCCCTTTTTGTATTGGATGTCCAAATTAAGCTGCTCCAGCAGGGACATCTATTTGGTTTGTTGCCTTGCAAGTGTGTTCTGAGTTTTGAAATAGATTAAGGATTTATGATTAGTTAGTACTCAAACATTTAAATGTCCTTCTAGATAACATCTCTGTTTCTTGAATGCATGGTATATTGCTATAAATTCCTTGTTATGTATGGGGCACCTCTTCTTGGTGTTGGTTAGTTTTCTACTTTTGTAACATACTGGCAGGAAGTCTTGCTGCCCTGGCTGGCAGATGCGTAGTACTGCACCAATGGCGGTGTCACTGGCATCTGTTTGAGCTCATAGCCCCTGTTTTTATTAGGGCATTGCAAGATTGGTGCTTTGATAAAAGCCTGTTTTAATAGTTAGAAATTTTTATTATATTCTGGTGTCCAGATGAATTTCTTTTTGGCATTACCCTTGGTTAGGTCATTGATTAGTGTGGTTAGTTTCCCACAGTCTTTGATGTATTTCCTTAGGTAAGCTACCATTTCAAGAAAGCATCTAACTTTTTTGATAGAGGTGGGGTGTTGCATGCTATTTATAGCTTTTTTTATCTGGATATGCTTTGATTCTACTTTCAGAGACAATGTGGCCCAAGAACAAGAGTTCCTTTTCCATAAATTGGCACTTACTAGGCTTGGCATAAAGTTTGTTTCTTGCAAGTCAATTGAGTGTCTTACAGACATGTGTGAGGTGTTCCTCTTTTGTTTTTGAGAATATAATGATATGCTTAAGGTAGCATAATGTATTTGAGAGACCATTTAGTGCTTGGTTTATCATAGTGACAAACGTTATGGAAGTGTTGGTCATTCCAAAGTTCATTTATTCAAGTTTTCCAGACATCTCTGACTGGTACAACGGGCTCATAGGGCCATAAAGAAATGATCAAGAAAAATAAAAGTGACATTCTAAGGGGGAGGGGACAAGGAAACCGGAGGGCCCGGAGAAAAACCTTGAGGGAAAGGAGGGGGAGGGGTGTCTGGACCACTTATGGAAGGTCAAAGGCGGCCTTTTTTGCTCTGAAAAGAGGATCAAACCAGGGATTGATGACCACTCTTCCACTAGCTCCTTGAAAAAAGTACTAGATGTATTGCCAAAGAAGATCTGGCTTATGATAATCCAAGTTTGTGCGCTATGAGGGAGTTTGGGGAATGTGCTGGATGTGGAGTGGCAACAAAGGATTTGATGACAGCAGAGTGAATAACCCATAATGTGGCGTGAAATACTGCTGCCCTGAAGGACTCAGAAGTGCAGGAGGGGGAGTCAATGAAAACTAGTCTACTTCAAGCCCCTCCATGGGTGTGGGGTATGGGTGTGCCAGCCAGAGAGTTGCGCAGGCTGCCTGCCATACTCTTATGCTCTGGGGGCATTCAAAGAACCTGTGTGTTACGGTGTTGGTTGTCCCACATATGTTGCAGGTGGGGTTTGGGCAGTTGCCGCAGTCAGCAGTACGGTATACCCTGAGGAGAACCTTCCATGTGTTTGTCCACATTTTGAGGTTGATCATGTCCTTGTGGCAGTACCGCCAGAACAGGCTCGCCTTGAGGCTTGTGTTGTTGTGTGGAAGTACCTCCAATATCTCTGGGACAGCCACTGGTCTTGGGGGTTCTGGAATGGGTGCCTCAGGGTGGGCAGGAAGGCCCATGAACATTGGGCGCCATACCAGTCCATCCCTTCTTCTATGGGCAGCTGCAGGTCTGAATGAGCTGATGCTCCAATATTCTTTATATGTTGATAGCATTGCTTTCTAGAAGGCTTCCATCCCTTGGGGCTTCTTTTGGTTGTTACTCTTGATAACCAGTTGGTGAGGGTGTGTTGCTTATGAGCCGGGTTTAGGCCCAGAGCCTTGGCCCATTGTGTCCTAAAGGTGTTGGTCCAGTGGGGTTCTGTTGCATGGGTGGAGAGTACCATAGATATTATTTGTCCAAAGATCTTGGCTGAGGCTAGGCAGACATCACATAAACCCAGTCCACCCCTAATCTTTTTACCAACCAGCTTTGTGGTGGCAATTGGCTGAGTGCCTGGTCTCCAAAGCGTGTGTTATATCATCTTATTAAGGCTCCTGAAGAACTGTTGTGATAGGGGGGAAGAACTGGGCAGTGTACCAGACTTTTGAGTACACCAGCGTATTTATAAGTTGGGACCTGCTGATCTGGGTCACCAGGTTGCATTGCCAGGAGGACATGGACCGGGAGACAGCACTGAGGATGCCCAATTCCATTACCTGTGTGTCAAAACCTCCCACCTTGACCCATGTGCCCAGATGGCGCACCAGGTCTCTGGTTGGCTTTATGGCAAGAGGAGGGCTGAAGCCAGGGCTCCCTATGATGATGGCCTGGGATTTGTTGGTGTTCACTTTAGCCTGTGAGAGTTCAGAGTAGTCCTTGAGTGCCTTTGTAAATATGGGCACATCACTTTTGGTTGCCAGTCCTACAACACAATCATTGGCAAAGGCCTTGATTGTGAACAGGTCTTGCCCATAGGTCTGCATGCCTGAAAGTTTGGTGCTGAGGTAGTGTATCAATAGGTCAATGGCCAGGTTGTATAGGAGAGGGCTAAGAGGGTCTCCTTGACAGAGGCCTTGGGATAGGAAGACCTCTTCTGTCTTCCCATGAGCTGTTGCCACTTGGATGGATGATTATTGTAGAAGAGCTCTCAACCAGGCCCTAAAGGTTTCAGGGACCAAGTGGGCCAAGAGGCACGTGTCAAGGTATGGCCATGATACCCTGTCATATGCCTTTTCTTGGTCCAGGAAGATAGCAATAACATTATGTGATTTATCCTGCAGTATATTTGTGACTGTGTTCACATTGTCAGCAATATTGCGGCCCAGAGTAAATCTGTGTTGATTAGGGTGTGTAGCAAGAGGGATTATTTTGCACATCCTGGCAACCAAAATTTTGCACAGTAGCTTCTGGTTGGTGTTAAGGAGTGTGATAGGCTGCCAGTTCTTCAGTTCTGCTCTTGATCCCTTCTTGTGAAGAAGAACTGTCAGGTCATTGCTACCACATGGGATGGTAGACCCATTTCTTAGGGCCATGTTAAACACATCCAAAAGAACTGTACTGTAGAGGGTGAAATGTTGACAGTAGAATTCATATGGCAGCCCATCAGGCCCAGGGGCCTTCTGTTTTAGTGCCATATTAATGGCTTCTTCCAGCTCTTCTATTTCAATAGGGCAGTCAAGATCTTTCATTTTGGGAGTTGCCAGAACCACCTCTAGCCATTTCCTGAGGGCCACAGGATTTTGTTCCCTTTCTGAGGTGTACAGGCCGCTGTAGAAAGCGTGTGTTGCAGAAAGAACCCCTTCCTTTGAGGTATGGGATGTGCCTTTACAAACAACTTCAGATAGAGTCTTCTGTGCGCTCCTGGTTTTGTACATGGCAATAAAGGCCTTGGTAGGCTCTTTACCCTTGATTGCCAAAGAGGTTGCTGCCTGAAGGCAGGCTAGGTTGGATTGTTTCTGTTCAATCCTAGCCAATTTTACGCGGGCCACTTGCCAGGCGGCCGTCCAGCCCGCATTTTTTTGTTTTGGCATGTTTGCCTCCAGGTGTTAGATGGTATTAGTTATTCTCCGTTTGTAGGCTTTCTTAGCAGTCATGAGTTGGGATAATTCATTGTAAATCTGCCCCTTAACATTGTCTTTAATGGTGGCCCATTGGTCCACCAGCCCATGTTTTTTGTTGATCTCATTGTTGAGGTGATTGATTGGCCAATCCATTTTCTGATCAAGTTGTTAGGGAGCAGGCGTGATCTGCGCGTTGCGCATTCCCTTTGGTCCCCAAACCTAATGGTGGCGCAGAGGAGTTTGTGATCAAACCCTAGGATGTCAGCTGGTAGGTGTGGAAAAAATACGGCCGTCAAGCCCAGGTAAATGAATATATAGTCAATACAAGAAGCAGAGAATTCTATTGTTTCCACAGGGTTGATCTGAGTCATGATTGTGGGGTATCCTGCTTCAAAATCCGCTATGTCAATGAGTCCCAAGCCCTGTTGCCAGTCCCCAAACAGGCCCACATGGTCCAGAAGGGGGATTGTTGGAGCCTTGTCTGCTGGTAGCAGCCAAGGGTTGAAGTCCCCAACACAGATGGTATTTAGAGGGAACTAAATCTGCTTGAGTTGTGCAAAAAAGATTGCTTTGTCCTTGTGGGCTGATGGGCTGTAAATAACTGCAAAGGTGAAATTTTCATCTTTGATGTCAATATCCGCCATTAGAAGTCTGCTGTCAAGATGTGTATGTTTGTTTGTTGCTTTGATTAGAGATCCCTTTCTGATCTATATGCAACATTTCTTGGACCAAAGGGTAGTGTGTGGTAGCATGAGCTGCTGAAAACTCAGCCGGCCTCAGAGCTGCAGCTGACTATAGTCAAGCCAACCAAATCAGCTTTGATGGAGAGCAGGATTTTTCTTTTCTTTGCCTGGGACTGGGGGCATGAAAATCCTGCAATGTTGAGTGTCCCTATTTTGATTGTGGTTCCAGTAGTCACTATGCCAATGTGGCCTCATTGGCAGTAGGACCACTATTGACATTGGTTGTAGAGTCTCTTGTTTTCTTATTCACCTTAGACTTGATAGGCTCCCCTACTGTGTATGGGGCTGGCTTGGTTATTGCAGCAAGTTTGGTCTGGGTCTTACATCTTGGTCTGCTACCCTCTTGTGCAGAAGGTGCCTGATTGTGAGTGGGTGGAGTTTGGGCTTGTGAATTTTGCATTTTTCATGTTCTATTGGGCCTCTGCAGAAGGGGAATCAGCTAATAAAACTTGGGCTGGGTTTTCCAGGGGTTCCTGTTCCATCTGGTCCAGGTTTTCTATTGGCCCATCCATTTTAGTGTCATTAATAGACTGGGTCTCTTGCACATGCATTTGTGTGGTTTGAGGTGCCTCTGCATGTTCAGGATCAGGTACCACTATTGGTTGTGATTGAGGCTGGGTTTGGGCCTTTGCATGAGCCTTTTTCTGGCGCAATGTGATTGGCTTGACCACCTCATACTCAGCCATGGTGCCCCAGGCTAGGGCTACAAGAGCATTGTCCTGGGTAACAGTTGGCTCAGTATTCTGGGGCTCCTTGGGGTGTCTTGTTCCTTGGCCTGGACCCCTGCTATGGTTGTAGAGCAGAGAGCCTCTCTGTGGCTAAGCACAGAGCAAAGCACAAAAATGGGTGGGGTTTGCTCTGGGAATACCTTGAACTCGCCACTCAATGTACCATTGTTTTTCAGAATGGTTGTGCGGTGTGGGATGGACAAAATTCTGCTATTCTCATGTGGCTTGATCATAGCCATTGCCTTTGCTGTGGTCAGGCGCCCCATGTAGGGTTTTTTAACAGCTCAAACTGCACAATTTCCCTGTACATGGACAGCCCTTACTTAAGCTGAGATTCCACCTCCTCTCTAGGCATGTCCAAATGCAGGGCCTCAAAGGACATGAAGAGTGTGGTGTCCTGGTTGAATCTGGTGCGGGTGGTAAGCAGGACTGTCTGGGTCTTCTTCTCCTTGGGATCATAAATCTCAAGGGTGAAGATCTCTTTTGCTGCCTGATCTGCATCTTCCTTGCAGAGGAAGCCAAGATCAAAGAAGTCCTTAAGAGGGCTCTGGTGGAGGGACACCACCTTTGAATACGCTGTGGATATTGCCTTGGCTGCCTCCTGAAACTTGGTGGGGTTGCCTCCAAAGTTGACTCTGATCTCATGGGGGACAGAGGACTTGGAAAGGGCTCTGGTGATGTCCTGAAATCATTGTTCAGAAGTGATGAACTTGAGACACCCTTCAGATGGCACAAAGGGTCCCTTCTTGGTGGTTCTGGAAAAGTATGACAGTTGGTCCTTGACAGGGCGCTTCTGACCCTGGACCACCTTGGCCCAGGATCTGGTGTTATTGTTGAGTGTACCTTTATTTTTAATAAAAGCCTTGTTTAAACTCAGACTCTTATGCGCTTATCACTTGCTTTTAGATTCTAAATTCCAAAGTGGGATTGAGCTAATCAAGAAAGGTTGTCATCCCAAAGTTCATTACCCTACATTCAAAAGATCCAAATTATGTATGGAACGCGGTCTTTGGTATGTCCTTTTCCTTTACTTCAACCTGGTTGTAACCTGAGGTGAGGTCAATTTTGGAGAAAAATTTGGCTCCAGAGAGTCTTGCAAACAGATCCTCTATGAGTGGAAGAGATATTTATTCTTTACTGTGCTTGCATTTAGTGCTCTGTAGTCAGTTACTAGATGCAGGAAACCTTCCTTTTTCTTTACAAAGAACACTGCTGCCCCTCACAGGGATTCAGATGGATGGATAGAGCCTTTATCAAGGTTATCCTCAATATGTGTTTTGAGGGTTTGTGTCTCTATGGGAGAGAGTCTGTAGAGGGATGCAGGTTTGGGCATGGCCTTGCATAAGTCAATTCCATGTTTGACCTCTCATTTGGGGGGTTAGTTCTGTTAGCTCTTCTTTGAATACATGAGCTAATTTTTTTAGGAGTGCTGCAAGTTCTGGGGATTGAATTTTGGTTGTTTATATGTTATTAAATTTGGTGTACCTCATTATGTGGAGGGTACTGTCTTTGGTTAGACGTTCTGAGTAGTCCTAATTTATGACTTGGACAAATGCTGCGTCTCTTAGGATGAGATTGTTGGGTTCTTTGAGGATATTAAAATTGACTCCATTGTGTTTGATGGTTATGGTTTTTGTTTTCCAACATACGCTGGGGTTCACTTGGGCAAACCAGTCCATGTCTGCTACAATTTTGTAGTTTATGTTGTTCATGAAAAGACCTTTGATGGAAGTTTGCATGCCTTGGAGGTCAATTCTGAAGGGAGCTGTTTTGCCTTTGAGTAAAACCTTTGATTTATCTGCCATTCTGGCATATTTGAAGTTGGATTTGACAACTGGTATTTTGTACTTGGTTAAAAATAGTTTGCTAACCATAGTATGTTGTGAACCAGAGTCAAATAAGATTTTATGTGTATGAGATTTATAAGTGCATAGGTAGACAAGAAGTTGTGAGCAAGCTTTAATTTTTATGTTGATAAAGATAGAAGATTGTGGGACACATGGAATGCAAGCAGCAAAGTTTGTGCCTTGGTACAATTTCTTGCCAGTTTGGGGAGAGACAGGGGCACTTAAGCCTGTCCCACCTCCTCTTTTTCCTGTTTCTCTATTTTGAGACCTTTGAGGTCAGAGAATGTGGGGTCAGATTCATAGCAGGTTGTTGTTTCAGCATTGTTCACTTTGGTGGTGTCCTCTTTCTTGGGACAGGAGCGGTTTGCACTTTGGCTGTGATTTCCATTGTTGCAGTTGGAGTTGCTGTTGCTATAATGATATTTTGGCGCTTGTTGCCATTAGAATTATCTATGCCATTGCTGTTGGAGGAGCAGCTGCTGTTGTGTGTAGCATATTCCATATTTGTGCGTTTTTCTGTGTGCTTGGCTTTTACAATGAGTGCAGGCATGGAGGTGTTTTTCCTCTGGACAGATGAGGGCAGCAATTAAGGGTTTTATTATTTTGATGGATAATGCTCTTGTGTGCACATTGTCAGCTTGTGCTGGGTTCTGAATTTTGCAACATATCTCTTCAAATTCATTGGCCTAAGCTCTGACAGTGGCCATCTGAGGAAGATTGCTGAGCTGGCCTGCAATGTCTTGGAGGGATTTGGTAACGCAGAAATTGTGTGTGATGTCTGCTTTGAACTCTTCCCAGTTGTCAAGCTGGTTGTCAGTTTGTGAGTCAACCCAGGTGGCAAACCAGTTAGCTGCGGCCTTGTACAGGTGCTTGCTGGCTTCCTGGACCCATTTTTCATGAGAGATGCGGCTGGCACAGAGTTTAGCAGCTGAGATGTCCAGCTATTTAATAATGTTTTCCTTGTTTTTAACAAAGAACTTGTCAATAAAAATGTACTTGGTGTTGGTAACTTTGCCTTTGATTGAAAGTTGTGTTTTTGTTTGTGGTTAGAGAGAGAAACTTTATTGAATTATCTTGGTCCATGCTTTGGACATAACCAGTCCTTCAAATACAGTGCATCCACTAGGTATATCTTTGTTGATGTCTTGGGCGCTGGGTTTGAGTCACTGGATACTTGGATTATCATGTGATATATTTGGTTACCATTCTTGGTATGTTGAACGGTATATTGGAGGGGCATTAAATTGGGTGATGGCTGGATGTTAAGTAGGTTGGTGATAGCCAGAATGCTTGTACATCCAGTTCCTCAACAGTATATCCATTTAGTAATATGCGGTGTAGAGTACCATATATGTTTTTGAACAGGTGTTTGTTCTTAAGGACCTTCTCTTGGATGTCCATTGGTGTACCAGGTGGGAACCCCTCTTGAAGATTTCCCATTATCAACATGGGCCAATTTGGGTCTTCATCAGTGCATAGGAGATGTTTACGTTATATCCTTGACAGGGCACCTGCAATAAGCATTTCCTTGCCTGGTTTGTATTTGATTATCATATGATACCTTTATATAAGGCTCATTCATTCAGCTTGTCTTCTTGATAGGTGTTGTTGTGTTTTAAAGAATATCAATGACTTGTGGTTGGTTAGCACTTTGCATATCTGTGCACCTTCCAGGTAACATCTCCACTTCATTAGACAGTGGACAATAGCTATTGGTTCCATGTCATGTATTGGATATCTTTGATTGCCATAAGAAAGCTTTCTTGATTCATATGCTACAGGGAGTAAGTCCTTTTCTGAAGTTTTAATTTGGAGTACTCCTCCTATTGCGTAATCAGAAGCATCAGTTTTTAGTTTTTACACTCCTTCACAATTTGGATATTGCAAAATAGGAGCAGTGACCATAAATTCTTTTGATTGTCAAAAGGGTTGATCTCTCAATGGTACCCATACAAATTTTGTTGTCCTGCCTGTGATTGCAGATGAGGGGGCAGGTAAGGCGCCCCAGTCAGGGATGAATCTTCTAACATGGGCTACCGTGCCCTGGAACATACAAAGCTCACTCTTATTTTATGGTGCTGGTATGTTGGTTATGGATTATGTCTTTTATGGGTCTGTCTTTACTTTATCCTTGATGATAATGTGGCCAAGGAATGAGAGTTCAGACAAGAAGAAGTCACACTTTGATGGTTTGGCAATGAGTTGGTTTTCTTTGATGGTGCAGAGGACCAGGCAAACATCTTCCCAGTATTGATTTAAGGTTTGACTCTAGATGATTATGTTGTCCAGGTAGATGATTGCTCTTTTTCCAATGTGTTCCTTGAAAACCTTGTTCATGAAGGTCCCAGGGGTACTGGGGGCATTTTTCATGCCAAAGTTGAGGACACCACATTCAAAGGATCCATACTTGGTTCTGAATGCAGGCTTTGGTATATCTTTGGATTTCACGCACATTTGGTGATAGCCTGCTGTCAAGTCAATTTTTGTGAAGATTTTGGATCCCCCAGGGCGTCAAAAAGGTCATCTTTCAGGGGCAGGGGACATCTGTTCTTAATTGTGACCTTGTTGAGTGCCCTGTAGTATGTGACTAGGCAGAGTCCTCCATCTTTCTTTGCCACAAATAAGACAGCAGCACCAAAAGGCAATTTTGAAGGTTGAATGAGGCCTTTTTCAAGGGTTTTGTCAAGATAGGCTTTTAAAGCGCCGTCTTCCTGAGGTGTGAGACAGTAAATGGGACATGCTTTGGGGACACTCCCCTTGAGATCAATTTTGTGTTGTATGCCCCAATGAGGCGGTAGGCCTGGTAAAGTTTCTTGGAATACAGAGGGGAATTCATTGACCATCTGTTCTCAAATGTAGCCCTTCTCACGTCTGGTTTCTGTATTTTTAAAGTGGATAACCTCACACATGCAGGAGCTCCAATTGATCTTGCTGGGGTCCTTTTCCTCTTCTGTTTCCATGATCTTTACAAACACATGGTCTCTCATAAGTATGTTGAGATGAGTTGGGTAGACATGGTGGTGTACCTTGCCTCATTGTATGGTGAGTGTAGCGCTATTCCAGTCAATGTGAGGTTTGGTCTTTCACATCCAATCTAAACCAAGTATAATATCATACTTGGGGATTGATATGATAGGGCCACTGAGTTTAGTCTGCACACCTCTGATTTAGGCGTGGGAAGGTTTTGCTTCCTTGATGACTGGTGTGCTTCTGTTATCTGCCATGATAACTCTTTTGACGTGGCTTTGGACTGTGGGTGGTTTCATGAGGTTGGAAAACTTCTTGTCAACAAGAGATTGGTCTGATCCAGTGTCAAACAATCCTGTTCCTTGATACCTGTGAAAACAGAAAGGATAAGTGAGGAGTTTATTTCCAGTTTGGGTGGCAAACAGTAAAGGATTGCTAGAGGGGACTTGGATCATGGTGATTGAATCCACGTCTTGGTCCCTGTACAATTCTTGTAAAGTGGGGAGGGCGGCTTTCCTAAGCACTCCCCTGAGCTTTCCCCTCCTTTTTGGTGTCTTCAGTGCTTGCATGGTTAGCTTGCATAGTGCAATTCCCGTTTTAAGGTTTGGTACTATTAGCTTGGTTGCTCTGCTTATTAGGGTGATGGTCTTTCTTGACTGTAGGACTCTCCTTACACTTGTTTGTTGCATGTAGGTTGTCAGACTTTTGAGCTGTGTGCTTTCCTTCCAAGAATACATATTCAACATTCTTGCAGTGGGTCATTTCAAACTGATGTCTAATGTGTTTGGGGAGGCCATTGTAGAAATCTAATTGTGGCCCAGGCTTGTCAAAGTTGATAGTGTTGGGAGCCTGTTCACGTAAGCTTTTGTATGCTGCAATGTACCCCTCAATTGTTCCTGTCATTATGAATGTTCTGAGTTCTGCCATGATCATCACGTTGGAGTCTTTGATGGAGAACTTTTTGAGGAAGGCAGCTTTGAACATTTCCCAGTTCTCATTTTGATCAGGGTGTTGTTCAGGCCACTTGCTTACAAAACGTGAAGTGGTTCCTGTGACAAAAAGGGCAACTTTGCTGGCCCAGAGTCTCTGGGGGTAGCCCACTTGTGTAAATTTGCTTTGGGTGCTGTTGATCCAGAGGTTGGCGCTCTCCCAGCGTAATCCTGCAAACGTCCTAATTTTGCTGAGTGTAGACATTGAAATATGATGTTAGGTATCTCGGGCGGCTGCAGGCTTATATCAGTTGGAGGTAGGCTTACAAGTTTACAAGTGTGGAGAAGGTTGTACTGTTTGGTGAGGAAGAGGACAACATTGAAGATGGTGAAACCTGTAGGGACGTCTTGTCCTTCTTTGTAATCTCTCCAGCCTGCAGGGAGAGCCATTTGTTGGATCTTTTCTTAGGAGGAATTTTTCCTTAAAGTTGCATAGGTGTGGATAACCTACCTGTGCTACCACTATTGTGTATATACTTCTGTGAAGTATAATAAACAAGATAAAGGGGAAAATTAAGAAGAAAATGATACTTTATTTGATATGAATATAGGGTATTTTATAGTATCATGAGAAGCCACATACTGTCCATGTATGTCATGGAAGTCATGGGGCTTATCTGAGTAATGTTTCTCTTAAATCACAAGGCTTATTCAAGTTGTGTTCCACTTAGGACCTGGATTGTTTGATCCCTGTAATAGATGGCTGAATAATATTAGTGCCACTGACTCTATGATTAGTTGGTGAGCCATTTAGTGACTCATTTGGTGAATCGCTTGGGGCGTTAATTCCCTGAGAGGGAGTATTCAAAGATGTTGCGACAAGAGTAAAGATTTAACATTGTTTTTTGCTGTATGGGCCTTCTTTTGGATGATTATGTGTTCTTATATGCTCTTTCTGTACAAATAATGTACATCCAAGTGTTGTTTGGAATCTAGAATATCATGCAGAAGTTTGATTTGTTATGCTGTTCAGTTGTGTATCATTAGCTTTGAGTATAGCTGGTTTTTACTGGTGTTTGATGTATTTTCTGTATCACATCAAAAATAGTAAAGGCTCTTTGTCCACTGATGTTACTTAAAAAACTTGCACTATTTATGTTTTGTTCTGTGCACAACTTTAGTTTTCTCTAATTTTATTTTATTTTTCCTTCTTAAAAGCTGCAAAAAATACAGTATATAAATCTAAGCTAGCAACCCCCAAATAATTTATTGGATACAAAAATTATGGCTGATTGAAGAGAGTAGCTTGATCGTCCTGCTGGCACTTTAACCCGGTAAAATATGGAGTTACCGCCGCATTAGAACTTTTGGTGTGGGTGGCACTATCCCAATCCAGCTTCCAAAGCACTGCTTAAAAATATTTGAAACCTTGCATTACACGGCGCTTTGGTGTTTACCTTTAAGGTTTACCTTTAAGGGAAGCTTTATAGATGGGAATTGGGTTCATGATCTAATGGCCAGGAAATCTCGGGGGACCTCTTTTGTAGGGTTGCTCCTCGAATCCTGACGTGGTGGAGGGTTTGCGGGTTTCTTCCGATGATGGGATCAAAGGGTAAAGGGTTGCTGGTTAAAAATCTACTTGTAATGGCGGTCAGTTCCGGAACCCCCATTCTGGTTGCTGTAGTCGGATCTGTAACCCGAATGCTTGATTGAAAGGTTTCCTAATTAGGAAGTGGTTCAATTTATGGCCACGTCCAAATGTCATACCAGGCCGAGGATGGATCTTGAAACTATGATTTAAAGTGGGCTGCTTGGCACAGTATGGATCGGAATTAGCGACATGTTGAACTAATTTTAAAAAAAATCTAAAACGACAGCAATTTCTGCTGAGAGAACAGGCTGCAGATCTTAATCGTTACCAGATGGATAAAATGTCCTCTTTTGCAAGACCACCTGGAATAGTTACTATGCTGAAAGTGACAGTTTATAGCTGCAATCGGAGAAACTCACTTTTATTCTAATTAAGCCGGATAAATCAAAGGTCTAGAAAGTTCCACATTTCGACAAGTGACGCAAAAGAAATATGTGGGTTGGTACTTGAAACAGGATTCTAAGATTGGGACTAAAGCTCACTCATTGGAAATCAGAAAAGTGCCATGGTTGGTCAAAGGGCACCGTTGGTTAAAGATGGAGAGATTTCTACTAAACAGGAAATGTGATTGGATATAGAAAGATTCAATTTAAGACCAAGCATTGATGTGCGCAAGTGCAGTGGCGTTGATTCTCCGCCTATCACAACCAAGCATTCAAGAAAGCCTCCCTGACAGATCCATTAAACAAATTCTTAACCTGCACACTTGCTTGAGAGCAGAATATCTAAACCTTGGTGATATCAAAATAGAATGAGACACCAGCTTGGTGGCTCTGAAACTAGTTCAAACAAACCACCCTCATTCCTTTCCCGTAAAACATTGAATTATGACACAATCCATAAGTCTAGAATTACCTTTGTTTATAAAACACCAGCCTCGCTTTAATAATATATGCTTATTCCGTCGCAACCCTACGCGAAAGTTATCCAGCTTCCCAGGAAGGCATAAATGTTGATTTCAGCAACCATCGAACCGCAATCCCCAGCAAGTAAACGGATAAACATCAGAATCATCTACTCCCGCCAAGTTGCAGATAGTTTATTGACAAAGGCATGATCAAAGGGCGAAGGAAATTATACAGATCCTTTGGAATAGTGAAAGTTTGTAAAGTATATCCTCCTTAGACGCTCCCACCACTAAACCATCTTCCGCAGCGCATTTTCTCTGTAGTTGTATTCTTAATAAGTGACAAAAATGCACTACACTTCTTGTTTATTGTAAACAAGCAATATTATATCTTGGCTTAACTAGGTCACGTACCAGAAAACTTAATAACCAACTGTTGAATGAAAATATTATATAATAAACATAATTTTACTCAAAAAGAGAAAGCAAGCTTATAATAAAAAACAATTTTGCTACCAAACAGTGACAAATATTTGATTTGCTGCCAAATGGATAGTAATTGCTTCTCAACAAGCATGCATCAACAGTAAATTTCTTAAGACTGGTCAATGATAAATTAAAACTAGTTGTTGCTATCCCAACACCTTCAAACGATGAAGAATCCCTAAAGCAGTTTTCAAAGCTGTTAGGATGAGTGAAAAAAGTTGACCTAAACTAAAATTTCTCGGCCAAAGAGCAAGAATAAGGTAGTGCCAAATCTATCCTTAATCAATATAAATTCAACCCCTTTCAATTTTTTTTTAACTGGATCAATTTCTTTTTATTATTAAGTATTTTACTTATCCCCACAGCTTTGAAAGCTACTGTACCAAAGCCTTTGTACCATAGTTCAGCAATACCTGAACACATGCCATCTCTATATAAACATATATTCCCAGCTACACCAAGCCAAATAATTGAAATTTTCATCACCATTCACAGCACTACTGGTCAGTTGTACCAATGATTGAGGCTTCACAGGATTCAATATCAAAACAGCAGGCTCAACCTGCCAGCAAGGTTCCAAGTAAGTGGGTTTGTGACCCGCAATCCAATTACCCAGCCACTTGAAGCCAGACTAAGAAGTCAACTCAAATTGCCAAATCCAACAACATGGAAAAATGCTGATCCCCTACAGTGGATACCTTGTTTTGGCGCTTGACTCATTACCAGGATCAAGCCACCCCCTTCACCATCCCACTGTGTGATCAGCCCTATCATGTTCCTATTATCCATGACTCACATTAACTATATAATCATTATCTCCCAATAAAGAATATTATCTAGCTTTTAAATATTTTCCCCCTGTAACTCTTCTAAAACAACACAGTTATAACATTAACTACTTTGTTGAATTCTAATACCATTGCTTTTAAATCCTCTCCTGGCCATCTTTCAATTAATTTAAATGTAGTTAAACTTAGCTTGCTGCATTCTAAATTAACCATATGAGCCTATTAATCTTGGGTATGGTATCAATTGAGTTATTAGTGCTGTTTAACTTAAGTTGGATCTATCTGATCAAATCTTGTAAAAATATCTTATATCTTAATAAACTTATTCAATTCATTCTTTTTTGCCTCTTTTGAGCATCTCTGACAACTATTAACCCTTAAAAATTAGAAAAAACTCAAGGAGTTGCCATGGCCAAAGGTAAATCATTCTTATTCATTCATGAAGGCCAACCAGAGTCTAGCACAGATCCAGAATAGTTTGTTATAAATGAATTATGTCATTTTGGGGGTATTATAGTTCAGAGCAAAGTAAAATAAAAAGAGGCTTCAGCCAAAAATCTGCAAGCCCTTTGGCTACTTTATCAGTATACAACTTCTCTAACCCATGTTTTTCACCTCCCAATACTTTATTATTTTCTGAAGAATCCTGCTCTGCTCTCAATCAGGACATCCATGATTCTCCTTCTACTAGACTTGCTATTATAGTCTTACCTGATCTTCCTATGACCCTCCACTTTTCAATTCAAAGTTTAAATAAGTATATGTAGCAGTAAGATCCTTGGTTCAAGCTAGCACCATCTCTATCCACTCCCTATATATTATTAGGCTTCAATTTATGGTGAAGGGATTTATACTTAATTCTATAATAATTTTTTACATTGTTCAGTTGATTTAAATCTCTTGTGTTTATTGATGCCTTGCTTAGAAGATTTATTTAGTAGGTATTGATTTATCATCAACTGATGCTAGGATCTCGCCCCTAAACTTTAAACAATTTAGAGCCTTATTATGCCTTATCACATTGTTCTCCATTCATGGTGTGAAGCCACAGATGGATGACTATGAATGATGATCAGCCATACCAAGAACTAGATCCTTAATGCTGCCCATACAATGGGTGGATTAGCTACTAATTAGCAGAAGTATATAATTAATGGATTATCATCAGGTATTTATTGCCAGCAAATCCTGCCTATCAATCATCTATCACCAGCAAATAGCACTGCCTGTTATTTACTGCCAGTAAATCCTTACAGATACTGTTAACCACCAGCAAATCCCCTTGTTCCCCCTAAAGTGGCCACCAAAGAATATCCCAATGATTTGAAATTCCTTACATTACATTGTTTCTGGTACAGATAAAGGGACTTGCCACCAGTAAATCCATTTACCTGAAACCAATCCAAAGCCACTAGTAACCAGATCAAGGGTTACCCGCCAGTGAACCCAGCCTGTTATCTGCCAGCAGATCTCTTCTAAATTCTGCCAAAAAACCCTGGGCTATACTTACCTGATCAGTCCAGCAACTCAGGCTAGGCCTTAGCCACCCCTGCACACAGCAGATATACCCTTCCACTGTGAAAAGGTCTTTGCTACAGAAGGGAAGACAGGTTCATCTGACAGCAAAACCCCCAAAACCAAACATGTGGCCCTGCAGTGCACCCAACCAGCACATGCCAAGAGGCCAGCTTCACAAAGGAGGCATGACCCTGCCTCTTTTAAAACCACAGCACCCTTTGTTGTAGCCTGCTGGGTCTTTGCAGATCAGCTGATTGGGATCACATCAAGAGTCAGAGGCCTATGGATAGACATAGGGTATACAATGATCCACACGGGGAGCTGGTTTGCAGACAAGGTCTTATTATTGGTCAAATAAAGATTGTTGCCTGGGAAAGGTAGATGTTGATTGGTTCATTGATATACCTAGCCTTTATGGTTGTAAGTGATGATATATGCCTTGGAACATTAGCAAGGTGGTCCCTTGTCAGTAATCTGAAAGGGTAGAAGTGTACCCTGGGATTGACATACCAAGAGGTATAGGCATTATTAGACTAGCTGGGCTGAGAGTACAGCTGAGTGAATTTACTAGGAAAGGAGGTAAAGTTTCTCTTTACATCACTTAAGGGTAGCCCAAATGAGGTCTTACTGCTACCGTGCAAGCATGGATAGCCCAGAACCATCATTAGAGTGGCTGTCCAGAGATACATCTCCAGAACTTAATGGTTTGGAGGTATCTGGGAAGTGAGGCGGGTTACTTTGCTCCAGAAAGCTCAAGATAACCACTTGGGTGAGTAAAAACTGTAGTAGTGCATGAGGTATTCTTGCTTCTGATGGCCTAGGTGTAGGTCATCAATGGGGGTCTAGTCTAGATGAAACTTGCTTAGGAGACTTATTTCCTGGGTCTGAGTGGTTTCATTGATAAGAACCACAAAATAAAGCCTAGGTGGAGGTCACTGATTTGAGATTGATAGTATGTTTGATAGCTATATAAGATGCTAGGGTATGAGAAGAAGCTTTAAATGGTTTGGGGGAATTTTCAACATTTCTTTGAGATGAATTAATAGAGAAGGAGCAGAGCAAAACAATACAGGGAGTATTTGACCTAGGCAGCTCAAAATTTCTCCAAAGTGGGTAATTTACAGCGAAAAAATCAGAACAGCACTTAAAACAGTGAAAGAGGGTAGCTTGAAGTTTCTACAAAGAATGTAGTTTGTGGCAATAGAAGCAGGGTGGTACAGCAAAGCAGTAAGAGAAGGTGATTCAGGGTTTCACCAAGAACAGGTTGCCATAGGTGCAAAAGATCAAGTGGTTTGGAGAAGCTGTTGGCTACTGGTTCAAGTCCTAGGTAAAATTGAGGGTGAAACATTGAAGAATCACAACAAAACTAAGCAGCCAGTAGTTTTTTCTATGAAAAACAGGCAAGTTAAAACACAGCAAAACGTTGAAGAAAACAGGGGAATTTTTGGAGACCCAAGGTGCAAAACATCAATATTCACTTGGTGAAACATTTATTTCATGTTCAAGTTTTGAAAAGACTGTGAAGCAAAACAAAGCAATTTATATGTTTGAAGTTATGATTATTTATGTGATTAATTGAGTTTAAAGCTTATTTAACTGATGATTTTTAATTGGTATAATAATCTAAAGCTTAATTAATTTACTCAGAAATAGCAGGAAAATGCAATAGGATTGCTAAAGTAAGTTTGAAAGCTTCTTTATTATAGGAAAGTGAGAGAACATATAGTTTAAGCTTTTGAAAGAACCAGCCTAAAAGGGATTAAACCTAAGACAAATGGAAGCTATATAAGGACTGTTAACTGAATAGGTGAAAAGGCAGATTTCCTTAAAAGATATTAAGTTTGAACATGTTATTGGTCTTCAAACTTGAATATATTTCTCCTCTAAGCAGTGAAGATGGTTCTGGTGACTTTCCAAATAATATTTGGCCCCCAAAACTTTACAAACGTTTACATTTACAAAAAATTTCTAAGGGGAAATTCTTTCTGTTAATAAAGACTTGTAAAAATCCTACCCAGCTTATAGCGTTAAGAACATGGATTATTTCCCCCATAATTTCTATCCCAATGTTATGAAAGAGAAGCTGTACAGAAAGCAGTGAAGAAGGTTCTCTAGGAGCCAAAACCCCTGTTATGAGTGGACCAGGTTTAAAAGAGGACTTCCACTGATCCCAAGAGAAAAGGACTTCTTAGGCCAGGAGTTTGGAACCTTGTTCCAAGATTTGTATACCCTCAGAAGGACTGATCAGGACAGATGTGATTGTTCATGGAGAAGACAATTTTATGTTGGTAGGAAAGGTGTTGTAGGTGTTTGCTGGACTCCAAGCTAGGTACAAGGAACTGGAAGTAGAACACTGTCACTTGAAGATGGCACCTCAGCCCAGTTGGTCCCTGGTAATGATTCAGGACACCCTATGGTGACTTCCTAAGAGTAGGAGCACTACAGGTGAGTTTTTCACCTTCAGTTGAATTAAAGACCATAGTTGATATCTTCTTAGTAAGGGGACCACAGTTGACATGAGCTTGTAGGGTTGTAGCCAGAGTGGACTTTGCAAAACCTATTTTGGTTGCTATTTTCCCAAGGGACATAAGCATCCTCATTTTTGAATATTTATAGAGCAATTTCAGGGGTGATTAGGTTTCTTCTGAATCTTAATAGCTGATTGGCTTGTGGAGGGATGTGTCTGTCTTGAAAACCAAATGATGTCATATGGTTGGTTATTTCTGGATTTCCACTTTCCTTAGTAGTCTTTTAGCTTGATTGGCTACAGATATATGACAGAGTTGGTGCATAGTTTTTTCCAGGGCCCAGAATGCCCTAGACAATCAGATAGCCTTCCTAGATACAAAGCAACCAACACCATGGGAAACATTACAAACTGCCTTCCTGGGAGGAAACCCCCTTTCTGATCATGAATGACCTGGGGGTTGTGAGGCCCGTGTGTCACAGATCTCTGGCATTGAATCTAAACACAAATTTGGGCCCATTTACTATCAGGAAATGGTAAATTTGGAGGGTCATTGATCAATTGTGCAATCAGGAGCTTGATTGATTATGGGATCTAATAATAGCTGTGGCACCTTGGCATGATGCAGCCAAACCAAGGTTCATCTTATAACAGCCAATACCCTTCCACCCCCAGGCCCTAGTGCACAATTTCTGAGCCAAATTGCAAGTATCACTGAAAAGGATGCCACCAGGCCTCTGGTGGCACAAAAGGTTAAGTATTCCCCAGTAAATATAAATAGTTTAGAGAAGAAGCCTTCCTCACTGTTGGCATCTTAAAACTAACAACTTTATGCCCAGGACCCATTATTTCTTGCAGAAATGATCTATTTTTGCACCAATATAATCATTTTGTTTGCATTTATTTGTGAATTCACTAAACAATACAACCACACCTATCTGTTCCATCCTGGTTCTGCTCCTGTCACTTTAGTCAAGCCACCTTGCGCCTTTGACTTGGAGCTCTTCCATCCTCATCACCTGTATCTTCTTCCTGGCCACCCTATAGTTATCATTCCACCTACTATGAGGGAGATTCCTCTCACTCCCCCTGCCCAATGTGCCTCCTGCCTTGCCTTTGGTAAGTTGGGTTTTGTTTACATCAAAGTATTAAGGCTGGCCAATCAGTTTGTGCCCCATAATGAAAGTTGGTTTCCTCTGGATACAGCTGTGAATTACCTTGTCAGGATAGCACCAATCATTTACATAGCCTTTCAGGACTGGCCTGCCTCACATATGGGAGTCCAGCCGGTCTCTGGTATGGGCTGTGACAGTTTTGGTTGATGGTGACATGTGAATGATGTGCAAACAGTGCCATGCTAGATTAAGCAGGAGAAAGAACTCACTACTAAGTAGTGCTTGGAGAGGAGCTCATAGGTTGGGGGATGTCATAGATAAAGCTTCACTACTGGAAGACCCAGAACATCCTTGCATAATTTTGTCAATTTTGGGGAGCAGCTTGTTGAATTGGTTGTTGTTAGAGGAATATATATTAATTTTTTTATTAAAAAACTCAATAAGATGGGTGTATATGTTAGTCAATTCTATTGTTAAGTATGTCTAGTTTGGTGAATATTACAGTCTAAATTTTAGCCATCTTAAAATGAAATAGGGTGATTTTTCAGGATACCTTTCAGGAAGCCAGGCATAGAAAGAGGCATTAGGTGACTCAGGGCAGGGTAACGCCGGGCCAGTGGGTAATACCCACCATAGGATGGGTGCTAACTTGATAATATAGGATAAAGATCACCCAAGCAAAGACCAGGGGCCGGAGTTGGGCACCATAGAGTCTACCAATCCTGTCAAAGTAAAGTAGAGTACTCTAAACAGTTGAGTGGATGTGGTCTTGGTGGCAGTGGAAGGTTCCATTGGGAAGTCAGGTTTCAGGGTTAAGGGTGGAGTCATGGGGAAAAAGTAGGCAGGTAGATAATTTTACTTGTCTTTAAACAATATTGGCAGCCTCTTATACCACTTTCCTTTGCATCATATGTATTTGGTTTCTCTAGTTCTTGCCAAGGGATCACCAATGAGGATGTTTTCCAAGTTAAAATCCAAGTAGGTGGGGCTTGGAGGGTATTTGGAAAAATGCACAGGTCCAAAGAGGGCTCCAGGGGAACGGTATTATGCCAAGAGCAGTTTGGCAGGTTAGTCTCTAGAGTGGGTGATTGCTTGGTTATCTACCTGGCCAGAGTTGAGATGAAAGATCACTAAAACTAGATAAGGTAAGATTTGTAGGAGCCAATGATTCATAAAACTTTATTATCAAAAATGACAATAGGTTCATCCCCATATCACTGGGGTTCTTATACCTGGTGATTTTGCCACTTTGCTTTTTGTGGACTTCAGGCCTGTGGACAATTTGCTGGCAGGGCATGGATCTCGGCTTTTGGTTTTGAGGGTAGCAGATCCTGGTTGTGCTTGCTCTTTGAACAGGAGTGGTGATGCTTTGTTCTACCGCTGTTGTTCACCATATCACCTGAGAAGGCCAATTGCATTACCCATTCTGGACTAGAGACTGGCGGCAGCTGGTGATCATTGTCAGGGCTAGCAGTAGGCATTGTTTTAACCTTCTTTAGGCAAGCTAAAACTTCTGCGTAGGTCTGGGTCTTTGGTGGCACAAGGTTAACAGCAATCTGGTGACCATTCAGGGAATCTTCCCTAAGAATATGACAGGTCTCAGAGTAATTCAACAACTTGGGTTTATGACTCAATGAGTTGGCAGGTCCCTGTTCATCCTGGGTGACTTGATTTACCTTTGGAGGGTCAGGGTTCAATTCTGGGGTTTCCAATGTTGATATTGAACTTTCAGTCTCAATACTTGATAGGCTGGCAGGTTCCTGTTCCTTCTGGTTGGGGCAAGGCATCTCTGGCAGCCCAGGGTTTGGCCCAACTGGCATTCTGGCAGACTCCTGTTTACCCTGGTTAACACAAGGCATTTCCTGAGGGCTGGGGTTTGATTCCTGGGTTTTCAATACAAGTATTGAAATGTCATTCATGACAATACCTATGATTTCCAAAGGATTATTGTGAATCCACAATAGATTCTTTAAATTTTATTTTGAGTCAGACATTGATTAAATTAATTTCAAATTCATCTCAATTATGATTTAGAATTTTGTTCTTGGATTTGTCAATCCCAAAATTTCATGTTTGTTACTAATTTCATGTTGTCTATGATTTGTTAGACTTACAGAAAATACCAAACTTTACATCAAAATCACACATTTTTTATTTATGTATCATGGATATGTTTGATATGCTCTGTCTTTAGTTATTCAAGCTATCTGAAGTAGGAATTAAGATTTGCAAACTTAATAAATCAAGAAAGTCAAATTAAATGGTTGATTTTATTAAATATTTTAGTTTTCACTCAGATGAGTTGCTTGCAAATGTGATTCAAAATTTTGACCTAGGATTTGACAATATTTCATTTTTGCCTTTGGGTTCTGAATTTAAAGTATTGAAATGGAGTACCTCCCCCCTCCAAGAAAACCCAGAATGAACTCAAGAAGGACACATTGTACAATATGATACATAGGGGCTACAAGAGGGATGAGATGCTGGAATACCTGAAGATGGTCTCAAATGCCATGAACTTTGGGATTAAACAATTGATACTAATTTTTACAATAAACTATTTGCTTGCCTTCTGTTGTAAAGTATGGCAGTGGTTGCTGAATTCTTTGGCTGGTATAGTGGCAGTCTTAGTGCAGACAAAAGAATAAAATATATAAAGACAAAACTGGTAATTTATTTGATAGTGATGTGTTAATATAGTATGGGGAAGTGGAATTGCCACCAGAGAAAAGTAGGCACAGACAGAAGAACTTTCCAAAAGTAGGAGAGTGGAAATGCACAGCATAAAGAGCCACACAAGAAAACAACTGGTTTCACACGCCTTGCCTAATGAAGGCAAGTGGTAATTATTTTGTTGTAATATGAATAACTTTGGAAGTGAAGCCTGCACTTGATGCACAATCAAGATACACTTCAAACACCTGTTTTTTAGGCGTTTTAAACGTATTTAACCCTTAGAAACCATGTTGCAATAGGGAAATTGCACAATTGCACAATTGTTTCATTGCTTAATCCCTAAGTGGATGTTTCTTTGTCTAATTCATTCAGAATCTGTGACACCTTCATATATCTATTTCTTTTTAAAATAATTAGCTATTTCTTATTAATTTGCTAATAAATTTTATAGTTTGGGGTTTTAAATTTAATATTTTTAGTTGGCTTTATTTGCTATAGAAATTTAAACTTATTTTAATATGTAATTTGTGTATTTATTAACTGTCAAGTTTAGCAATTGATTGAATTTGTTTTTTTTTCAAAAAATTGATATTTTTTGTATTTAATTAGAATGTCATAAAACTAGTGTGCTTAATGTTGGTTTATAAAAAATGTTTAACAAAACATCTTCCTGGCCTGCTATTTGTTAATACATCTGAATTTTTATTTGTATGTTATTAATAAATTTATTTTACCTTCCTATGATTTTTGTTGTTTTCCTCTTTATTTTCTGCCAGTTTATTTGTTTTTGTTCAAAATATCATGTTTAAATTTGAGCAGGCATTTGAAGTGCTCCAGATTAATTCTTTATTTTTATGATTTACTTTAATTTTTTATAGTCATTTTTATATATACATTCAAATGCTTCTAATAAAGCATATGTACAAAGAAACAGTCAATCACAAAAAACTTTTTCAGTGCCAATTGTCAATGAAAAAGATAAAATCAAGCCATATTATTATTGACTGTTTCTTTTTATGATATTTTCTGAATGCATTCAGTTATATATAAAATCAAGGTTAAAATTAATATAAAAGATAACTAAAATCACTTGTATTAAGCATACATTCTTAAAAATGGAACTATTATATATTCAATTGTATATATTAATATTGTCAGTAAATCATGATCTATCAGGGTTGAATGATCCATATTCTCATCACTGAAGCCATGGGCCAACAATAGACAAGCCACTGCCAGATGCAAGGCAGCTGTTCCAGAATACAGCAAAAATATATCAAGATTATTATAGTTTGCAATCTAGAAGATACCTAAGACATTTGGGTCACAGGACATTGGTCAATCCAGAAGCTTATATAATTAAGTGCTAGCCATGTGGGATTCCAAAAATAGATGCACTTCTGCCAGATAGAATAAAGACAAGACATTACAACATCCTGTTTCACCAAGAAATGGGACAGAAGACCTCCTGTGCGCATTGTGCATTAGACTGAGTACAAGACAGGACTCTGCCCAATAAATATCAACTTAGTTGGTCTCAAATAAGTCAAGGGATATCCAAGCTGAAGAGGAGAAATTAGTAGCCTAGGATATTACATCATTCCAAAACCTTATTTGGAGTTGGAATCCAACTCTGGGGGGTTGAAACTAGTAGCTTGGGAATGATAGCTAGCTAGTAAGAGTCATCTGCATCTAGACGCTAGTCTGGCTGCCACTTTTACGCTATAAAAAGCCCTTCTAAGATAACTTGGAAGGCAGACAAATAATAATCAGCAACATTACTACTCATTGAATATTAGTAGTGTCAAGTATCTAATAAGAGCATATTATTAATACTTCTAAAATCCGGCCAAACCACCTCTGTCTAAAGCTGCCAGTGTTGTGTCCCTTTACCACAGGACTCTTCCTTTACTTGGCTCCAGCAACAATAGAACCTTACCAGTTGCTGTAATAATCACCACATCATTTGGAAGCACATCTGTCTCCATACAGATTCACCTTTATCAACGCAGAAATAATGTTTAAACCCTTTAATAAAAATAATCTCTATTCTTCAAGAATACAAAATTTTGACAAATATATTATCAAAATAAATGGCTTGAAAAAGATAGATTAAAACACATTTTCAAATAATATAAAATGAATTTTTTGCAAGGAGGATTTATTCAAGACAATATGGAGGGGATAAAGGGGGATGAAATACTAAATTAAGACTGGGTGAAAGAGGTGCTACTGGATTAACAGGTGAGTTTTTTGGGCTTCATTGGCTTGGGTTAATGCACTGGGTTGGTTATGGAATGTGGTGACAGGGGATCTATAGATGAGCAGATGACTGTGCTATCATGAAGAGATTGATGATGCAGAAATTTTACTCATTTTTAGACATATCTTTTATTGGCTGATATACAGGAGAACTATATATTGGTAACTGGAAATAGTTGATGCTTTATCACTTTTATTGCTATGAAAAGCTATATTATTAAGAAGATGGTAATTTTCCAGAAAATAAATATTAAATGATGGTTGTGGACAGCAAGAATCACCCAGTTGACTGTATTAGAATTATTTTAATTTTAAGCTTAAAAAAGTCTATGAGACAGAAACCTAGCAAGGTTAGAGGCTAACTTTCAGGAAGCCAGGCATAGGTAGAGGTATTGCTTGACTCAGGACAGGGTGCCGCTGAGCCAGTGGGTAATGCCCACAATAGGATGTGTGCTAAATTGATAATGTAAGATAAGGAACATCCAAGTAAAGACAAGGGCCCAGATTTGGACACCATAGAGTCCACAAATCCTGTAAAAGTAATATATAGTACTCCAAACATCTGGATAGACGTGGTCTTGGTGGTGGTAAGTTCCATTGGGCGGTCTGGTTGGGGGGGTTAAGAGAGGACTCATGGGAATAAAGTAGGCAGGCAGATAATTGTACTTTTATTTG
The DNA here is from genome assembly GCA_014839935.2 of Entomophthora muscae. NCBI lineage: Eukaryota > Fungi > Entomophthoromycota > Entomophthoromycetes > Entomophthorales > Entomophthoraceae > Entomophthora > Entomophthora muscae. Next base: position 93,103 of record QTSX02000786.1, on the reverse strand, counting down.
AACAATCTTGGCAGCCTCACGTACCACTTTCCTTTGCGTCCTATGTATTTGTTTTCTCTAGTCCTTGCCAAGGGATCAGCAATAAGGATGGTCTCCAAGCCATACTCCAAGTAGGCGGGTTTGGTCGGGTATTTGGTAAAATGCACAGGTCCAAAGGGGGCTCCAGGGGGACAGTATAGTGCCTGAGGAGAGTCAGCAGGCTGGTCTCTGGAGGGGGCGGTTGCCTGACAGTCTACTTGGCCGGAGTTAAGATGGAAGATCACTAAGAATAGATAAGGTAAGATTTGTTTGAACCAAAGGTTCATAAAACTTTATTATCAAAAATGACAATAGGTTCATCCCCATACCACTGGGATTCTTATACCAGGTGATTTTGCCACTTTGCTTTTTGTGGGCTTCAGGCCTGTGGACAATTTTCTGGCAGGACATGGATCTTTGCTTTTGGTTTTGAGGGTGGTGGATCCTGGTTAACAGAAGTGGGGATGCTTTGTTCTGCCGCTGCTGTTCACTATGTCACCTGAGACAGACAATTGCATTGCCCATTCTGAATGGAAGACTGGCAGTAGCTGGTGCTTGTTGGCTGGGCTAGTAGTAGGCTTTGTCTTAACCTCCTTTAATTAAGCCATAGACTCTGTGTAGGTCTGGGTATTCAGTGGCACAAGGTTGGAAGAAATCTGGTGGTCATTTGGGGAATATCCTTTGACAGGCTGTTGGGTTGCAGAGTAATTCAATAACCTGAGTCTGTGATCCAACAGTTTGGTGGGTCCCCATCCATCTTGGGTGACTCAAGTTGTCTTTAGAGGGTCAGGGTTTAATTCCTGGGTTTTCAATACAAGTATTAAAATGCCATTAATGACACTAACAAAGTTTCCTGGTACAATAGTTTTAAAAGCTATGGCAACAAGCAAAAATTCTTCAGATTTAAATGAAATCCAACTCTTAGGTTAAAATACATACTCTGTTAACAGGGTTTATTGGCATTAATGGGCAAAATGGGTCAACACAGCAACAAAAGGCTCACACGCAAAGCAAAACCATTTGAAATATAATCCAAAATACATTGATTCACAAACAAAATGGTGTGAGTTGACTTTTGGTGTACATATGTTTACTATGTGAATTGGTGACAAAATTCACCCAAGCAAGGTGTTTCAAACCAAAAACAAAACACAATAGCAACTCACAATGTAAACAAAATCACTCACACAATGTGTGCAATGGATTGTAATCATGAATGATACCAAGGTATCTAAAATAAGACACAAGATCTAAAACATAAATTTTAAAAATATTGTGTTGGGTGTTTGAATTTGGCAATAAAATCTAGGAAAATGGGTGGATTTTTTTGAGTATTATAAAATGGGTGTTGTAAAACCAAAAACAACTAAGAAATAAAAAATCTTTAATTGGGGTTTTGGGTGGGAAAAAATATTGATTGAATATCCATAAACAGATAAAAGCAAAAATTAAAAATAGGGAGTAACTTAATTAAGTTTTATTTATAAATTTATTAAATTTTAAAATGGAAGTAACACAGCAACAGACTACCATTGCACCTGTTGTGCGCCGCAGTTGCGGTTGCCCCGCGGGTCAAAAAATAGACTTAGTACAACACAAGTGCCTACTCAGGAGGGAGGCAAGAGAGGAGAGTTCCATAATGACGCTGCACTGACACAGCTGGTTCAAGGAGCACAAGCTGCTAGGGTGCAGAGCATAAACCCTCAGGTCCCAAAGCTGACCTGGAAGCCAACCAAGGTCACCACTACCAAAATGGTTATAAACAAGGAGGTAGAACTTACTTTGTATGTGTTTGACGTTGTGTACTCAGCAAGAGTTGGTCCCATCAGCCATGCTGGAGAAGGTGAAGCCTGTACTTGATACTAGCTATGAGCCCTACGTCAGTGATGGCAATCAGGAGGATGATAAGGAGCCCCAGTTCTACCAAACTGATGAGGGACAGCTAGTGCTCAAAAAAGTTGCAGCCTTCTATAACAAGGTGCCCATGCCTTGCAAGCCTGTCATCAATCAGGAACCTGGCTTGTCTGAACCCAAAAAGCCCGCCCAGAAGCGCATCCCCAACATCAAACACATCATCCTGCTTAAGCTAATGCGGGAATTGGGTGACTACAAGGCAGCCGCAGCCATTGTTGGAGTGGATCTCAAATACGCCTCAAAGGCCTTCAACAAGTTCATTGATACTGGTCGTGTCCTTGCCGCTGAGAAATCCTTGCAGGTGTCAACCATGCTCACCAAGGAGCACAAATGGGCAATCCACCAGTGGGTCACCTGGGACTGCCATCTTGAACTGGCAAATATACAGGCCATGGTTAAATCTACTTTTGGGATCAAGGCCTCAATTTCCTTCTATTATCATTTGGTCAAGGGAATGCAATTTTCTTGGAAAAAGCTTGGGGGTATCCCCCTACAACAGAAACAGCCCAGCCAACATTGATGTCTGGAAAAATTACGCGGAGGCGTACACTGCCCTCAAAGCCAAGGGGACAGTGAAATTCTATTATATCAACAAATCAGCATTTGCCTTGTTGATGTGCAATGAGTATGGGTATGTCCCCAGAGGCTCCAATGACGGGATGGCTTGGCGTGCTGCAGTCTGCGCCACAGCCTACTCAATGGTGGCTCTCCTTAGTCCAAAGGGGTCAAGCTCTACCAAATGATACTAGGCTCCCACAATAGCCAGACCTTCCTATCATTTCTCCAATTGGTCCAGGAGCACCTGAGGTGCACAAGCCCAGGCTTCACTAAAGTAATTGTATTGGACAATGTTGGTCTCCACAAGGTGGCAGATATTCTTGAAGAATTTCCATCAATCAACACCAGCATTGCAGTGGGCCTCCAGAAATTGGCCACGGTAAATATGCGCCTTCTTTTCCTCCCCGCCTATTTGCCCTTCCTAAATCCTATTGAGGAAGTCTTTGGGTGGCTCAAGCAATTTGTCAAGCGAGGAACCCCAACAGGGAACAAGGATCTGTTTGATTTGCTACAGGCCGGGATCCATACCCTCCCAGCTGAGACTGTGGCCAAATTCTATGGCCACGCTGATTTGTTCATCCCTGTGTGCCTAGCCAAACAGCCAATCAATTAAAGGCTTAGTGTGTCCAACTTTTTTATATTCTCTAATTTATTATTCAACATTTATTAATTATCATTTTATATTTAGATATTTCCACACCTGTCATCACATTCAGAAGATCCATCAATAGATGTAAGTAATTTATTTATTTTATTGTATATTATTTTATTATGCCATCTGAGGTAATCCCAAACGCTCAGTATTGGATTACGCAAAAATATTTAAACCACTTTGGTCAAATAAATGTAAAAATTAATTTAAAAAAATTAAACGTAAAATGTACAAGTTAGAATTTATTTTATTAACGTATAATTTTATACTTTTATGAAACCCATTTCCACAATATATTTTGCAAATCTTGTTTGCTAAAATATTATTTGAAAAATTAATTATAATAAAAATATTGTAGATTATAAAGATGTTTATTAGAAGAGAATTTATTACAAACACATGTAGTGAGTTTGGCGGTATGTACCCATCCCACGATAGAGGTGGCGCACAACCTCCACTGCCACACTGTGGACGGTGAATACACCCATATTGAAATACTCCCTCCTGCTGGCAAAGGGGAGTAGGGTCAGGTGAGAGTGAAGCAGCAGCTTTTCAGGTGGGGCTGCAAACCCGTAGATACCAGCCAGGACCAGGGCGTCCTGAATCACATGATCAACCAAGTTGTATCCAGGGGGACCTTCTTCCCGTTGAGTGCAAGCCAGGCCTTGTTGATCCCCAGAAGGACCCTGTCCAGGTTCTTAACAGATACGCCCATCCCAAAGAAGAATAAAACCCCAGGTAAACAACCAGATGACGCCTTTGCCCTGCAAAGGCTTCTGTGAACTCACACAGTTTATTATAGACCATGCTTATCTTCTTGTTGTGCTTTGTCTTGGCAAACGTGAGCTCCATAGCTGCTGGGACCCCCGTCTTGTTGGCACTCCAGGCCAGCCTGAAGTCCACCAGGAGGATCTTGGTCTTCTTTACGGCTGTTGTGTCTGCAACAGCCAATTTGCCCACTGTGCGCCCAAAGTTCTCCAATAGGTAAGACAGGGTGTGCTCCACCGGGAAGCAGAAGCAAGCAGCCACGTGAGCCCAGCCCATCTCCAGTACATTCTTGAATGGGAGCGTCACCCGGACGTCCCAAACAAGCTCAATGGAGTTTACTGTGTAAACTCCACTGAGGGATACCGGGTCCAGGCGGACCAGTTGGGCATCCTTGTAGGCAGTAACTGCCCACTCAGATGCCCCCTTGGCATGTGTCAGCCCAGCTAGCGCGTCCCTTGTCATTGGGAAGGACCCATGAATTCTGTCTTCAAGCTCCCGCACAACAGGGGGGGACAGATAGAGCTGCTTAGCCACATGAGTGGCATAATTAGCATAAAAGATGGCTGGGACAAAAGGGACCAGGACCCAGCGGAGTTCACCGTCCATGTTTTCTAAGAAAAAAGGTAAGTTTTTTGAAAATTTATTAATTTTATTTTTTAGGTTACCTTTTTGTGTTTCTTCTTTGCTGGCAGCTTCAGACGGCTTGGCCATTCTTGATGCAAGTAATTGTGCTGACAATTCAGTGTCCTCTTTCCTGGTGCAATTTGCTGGCTTGAGATGTGCATACATCTCCGGGTCATCAACCCAGACAGACAGTGCAAAAAGATTTTAGGCCTTGAATTGAAGTCCTTCCACAACGTGCTTCTGGATATTAAGTAAGTGCTCAATTGTTATTTCTGATGTGTCAGGCCTTTTGGTCATTAATGCCTTGAATGTCACCCTGTCAAGTTTCTCGCCTTCAAGGACAGCATACTTCACCCTTGCTTTGACCTTACAGTCAATGTCTTTGATTTTGGCAATCACCAAGTCATGGTCCTTTAGAAGCTTTTTGAGTTCTCTCATTTGATTTTTTACTAACCTTTCCATATGTTTTTATAGCTTTTGCTCCAATAAATTATGTATTATTTTGATACTGTTGCCTCTTTGTTTATTCCTTTTTGTTTTCCCATCTACTACATTATCTCATCTTTTTACCCATTGTGTATATGTTTTACGCTCATCTCAATATGTGTGTTGTTTGCTTTGTGTTGGCATTTTTTCCTTGATTATCATATTATTTTTAGCACCCAACCATAGCCCCTTGTGAAAACATTAACAACAATTTGGTGATCAGCTAAATTTGAATTAGAAAATTATAGTGTTAACTGTTTTTAGATAAAGTTGTTACTGATCCAAATTCAAAACCTTAATGATAAACTTTAAGCCAATCAGGAGCCAAGTGATAAAGTGATTGTTGTAACATAAAGGGTCATTCAATAATTCTTTGATGCATGTGCGCTAATTAATATGATTGGCTGGATGTTTTGCCATTATACGCCATTGCTGCTGTGGCAAGTTGTTGGTGGACTAGTGCCCAATCAGCTGCTGGGTTAGCACTAGTCCACCAACAACTTGCCACAGTGGCAATGGCGTACAATGACAAAACATCCAGCCAATCATATTAATTAGTGCACATGAATCAAAGAATTATTGAATGACCCTTTATGTCACAACAATCACTTTATCACTTGGCTCCTGATTGGCTTAAAGTTTATCATTAAGATTTTGAATTTGGATCAGTAACAACTTTATCTAAAAACAGTTAACACTATAATTTTCTATTTCAAATTTAGCTAGTCACCAAATTGTTGTTAATGTTTTCACAAGGGGCTATGGTTGGGTGCTAAAAATAACTGTGTTCAGGATCTAGATACACGCCATAGTAAATATATGATTTTATAGAAATAAGCTGAACATAAAGAATAAAACCAACTATAAACAAAGAGAACACAAACAATTGAAATTCAAAATAAAGATAATATAAATAGAAGTTTTCTGGGACCAGGGGTTTATTGAGGCAGGAAAGAGTGATGCCTAGTAGGCAGAATGGCGCAAGAAGGAGGACGTAGAGGCAGTGCTGGCCTGGGGGGTCTGGGCTTGCGGGTTAGGGGTGTTGGTGGTGGGGGTGGAGGCAGGAGGATTGCATGTGATGGCTGCCATATACCGCTCATTGTACTCCTCATCAGTCATTGGCTGGATTTGCTGGTAAGTGGCAGTGGCCCGAGGTGCAAGGCGCTTATCCTTGCATGATTGGTTGCCCATGTTCACATGGAAAACCATTTGCGCAAACAAGTCAGCCACCATTTGGTGACCAAAGAGAAAATTGTGGTCAAGGACCCCAAGATAGAGGTTGTTGAAAGCCTGAGGGTGGCGCTCCCGTAGTGTATCTCCAATGTTGAAGAAGACAACATCAGCCAGATGGACGTCTGCATGGCCGGCAGGGTAGACTGAGGCCTTGTGCCTGCGTCCATGGATGGCCTCAAGGGCAGTGGAGCTTCCCTCCATCTGGTGGCTCAAGAAAGCCTGGTATTTGGAATTTGAGCCATCCCAGGAGCTGAGCAATCCACTGAGGATGTGGCTGTATGAGTACCCATCAATGAAATCAGGGTTTGTTTGATATTAGACAAAACCCTTGGCTGAAACAGCCATAAATGCACCAATGAAAGTCCCCTTCTTGACCTTCTTCCTTCCATTCTTGGTGGCGGCTTTTCCTTGCTCACCAAAATTGTTAAATGCAATTGATAACTTGTAGTACAAGACAAACATGATGTCATCTGTTAGACTTGTCAAGCATCTGACCAGGGTTGATTTGATTGCAGTGTCATATGGGGAATGATCAGCACCATCCCATTGGTTGCCAGCAAAATTGGTAAGAACCTGTATAGAAGCCACCTTTCCGTGCATCCAGAGCTGCACCATGCGCTCAGACACCCAAATGCCATGGTGTGCAAGTTGCTTCCAGACCTGGGTCAAGGGAAGCTTGGGGTCCCGCTGGAGGAAGTCAAGCATTATTGGGTAGGCCTCAGTTATCTGGGACTCTGTGGCCTTCTTTGGCTTCTTGGTTATCCCAATCAGATTTCCCTTATTCATCAGTTTGTTGAACTCCCGCATTATGGTGGCTTGGGTAAATTGCAACTGGGCGGCAATCTGGTCCCACAACAGACCCTGTAGGTTTAGTGCCACAATTTTCTGAAGAATTTGGGCAGTGATTATTCTGCGTTTGGGGCGCTGGGCGGCGGGAGCTGAAGCCTGATTGGCTGTAGAGGGGAAGGTTGGCTGGTGGCAGGAAGTTGTTCTGGATTGAGGTTGCCATCCTGATTGGTTGGTTGATGGGCAGCTTGTGCAGGGGTGGGTGTGGGAGCAAGGGCAGAGATAGACACTAAGTGACTCTCAAACAAGTCAAAGCCATATGGGTTAGGGGACAGTAACAGGTCAGCTTCCTTGTTACCTGCCTCAAAGGCTTGGGTGTAAACAGGTGCCTCCACGTTCTGAGCCTTGCCTCCATTGCAGCTGGCTTGGCTGCTGGCGCCGTCAAAGATATTGCTTGTAAAAACCATTGTAAAAAAACCTAGGATAAAATCACTAAAAGTAGAAATTTTAAAATCTAATGAATTATTTTTATTGTAATCTCAAGTCCATATTTGGAAGGTTCTCAAAACCTTTTCAAACAAATCTGGGGCCATGAAAATGGATAAAATGGATAAAATGCCTCTGGTCCTAAATTGGATAGCTGTTGATTGGCTATTAAATTGATAGTTTTCTATTTTAGGCTGCTCATACTACACATCTTGTGTGAGTTCATTTTGTTTTGTGCTTGTGTAATCTCCCTTCTAGATTGCTCAAGTTTTGTTTCACTTTAGTCCTTCTGTTGGTGCCTAATATTAATCCTGATTGGATTATAATATACTCCGGAATAGCATCCACTCATTTCACTTGTTGTGTCAGTTCATTTTGTTTGTGGTTTGAACTACACCGCTTGATGTTTGATATAATTTTGTATGATGGGTTAGTGAAATTTTGTTTTTGGTTTGACAGTTCATTTATTAACCTAAGATATTTAAATTAATTGAATCCTGAATTTTGCGCAACTTGGATTTTGTTTAAATCTGAAGAATTTTTGCTTGTTGCCATAGCTTTTAAAACTACTGTACTGGTGACTATTAAGTAAAGAATTGATATATATTAATATAGATTATTTATTAAGAATAGCATCAAGTATATATTTCTGAGAAGTATATAAAATGAAATGAATGAGAAAATTGAGAAGAGAATGATACTTTATTGACATGAATTTATAGATTATATAGTATCATGTGAAGCCACATGCTGTCTATTTACGCCATGGTAGTTATGGGGCTTATCCAAGTAATGTTCCATTTAGGACTTGAAAGGTTTGATACCTGTATAAAATGGGTGGCTGATAAGAGTCCCACTGACAAAAATGATTAATTAGGGAATAACTTAGGAATTACTTTCCTGAGAGAGAGTAATTGTAGATGTTGTGACATCTCCTGGGGTGCTGGAAGGTAGAGCCTTAGGAATTTTCTTGATAGTGTTGTGAATTTGGGCTTGGTATGAATCCAGTTTTGTGTTGAGGACAGGTAGTTGTGAATTGTGTTGTGTGGTTCTTGCCTTGCATAGGCAGATTCAGTCATGATGCATATGTTTCAAACCAGTACAGGCACTAATTCCTTTGATGAGGTAGGTATTGTTGGGTTTAACTTTAATGATAACTCCTGGTCCTCTTAATCCTGGTTTTAACTTATGAAAATTGTGGCTGACAACCCCAATCTTGTCTCCTACTTGGAATTGTTCCTGTTGAAGTGGAACTGTTTCTTTCTCTACTCTTTCCTTTTCTTTGCTCTCTTGGTCCTTTCTGACATGTTTTACGCCAGGGTCATTGTCAACTTGTACTTGCTTAAGTAAAGGTAATTGGGTTCCTAACTTATTACTGACAATATTGGGCATGTGTCCATAGATGAGTACATATGTGTCATGAATGAAATTTAAACTCTGATATTTAAAAAAATTCAAAAGCATGAACCAAACCCTGGTCCTAAAAATATGTGGCCCAGCTGCCCACATTTTTTGGGCTCAAATATTAAGGTTCTTTAATGACCTGCCCACAAAAGCAAAATGTTTTCCAAATAGAACATGGATCTCAGTCAAATGTGTGTCACCAAATATCCAAACCTATTCAGAAGAAGCCTCTTGCCTAAAGGAGGTTAAGATGAAACTTGAAAAAAACCCTCCAATAAGTGTCAGTCAACACTAGTACCCAGAACTAAATCTGTAATGCATTTAGCCAGGCCGTGTGATGCAGAGAATAGAGGTGTAGAAATAGAGCATTATCACTTTTATTCAACAGTGCTAGCCAGCCCAGGATTAGAATTCTTTGAAGCCCCCCAAATGCCAAAGTCCCATTGGAAGAATACCCATGTACCTAAAGCCCGCAAATATTGGATACACAAATTTGATAGTATAAAAACCCTAGCTATGTTGAGAATGACAGTATTGTCATTCTGATAATAAAATTTAAACAAACCTTTAAATCACTCACAGTATATCTTATCTATTTTTAGTATTTTACTATCTCTACTCCAGCCTGAAGACTCAAAGGACCCTGCTACTCCTACCAACAAACTTGCAGCCCCCTCATCTGTGTTATTCCATCCACCTGGATTATCCTTTGGACCCGTACATTCCACCAAGTACACTCCAAACTCAGCCTAATCCAATTTTACCCTGGAAAATATATTCATTGATAACTCCTTTAAAAGAACTAGTGTCAAAGAAACAATTTGGCTGTGAAGGAAAGTGATACACAGTTCAGCTCAGACTATTCTGGGATAATAACAATTATCTGCCTGCATACCTGGCACCAATGACCCCTCCTCTAACCCTGAAGCCCAGCTGCCTGCAAGAAACCATTATCACTGCTGATTCCACTTCTACCCAGCTGTTTGGAGTACTCTACATTACTCTTACAGGATTAGGGGACTCCATGATGCCAAATCCTGGTCCTTGGTTCTTGCTTGGTCAATCCTTATTGTTACAACCAAGTTTCCAGACTTGCCTGCCAACGTATCTCACAATACACAAGGGCGCTTGATGAGCCACCCCTTGATGTATCTAAAGACATGGACCAATCTGATGGCAATGTCAAACAGCAGGCACTTTCTCCTAATTAGGAGCCCTACCAATTTGACCTGCTGATCCTGAACAAGTTATTCCTTGGCTCTGAACCTTACATGGAACATGCCACCCCCTTGTGGCCCGGTGGCTTTCCCCATATAGTATATTAATCACAGTATTATATAATAAAACAATACCCTATTCTTATTATTCCTGTCCTTTCTATTGGACTTTTGTCTTCCCCAACTCAAATACTGAATCCTTGTTGGTTCAGTTGCAACAGTGGTAGCAGCAGTAGGTTGACAACCTACCTAAAGAAAAAATTCCCCTAAGAAAGGACAGAGTACGGGCTGTATGTCTACTCCCAACCAAGAAACCTTCCTGCAAATCCCCAAGGGGTACGTTCCCAACAGGTATGTCATCTATCAAGATCAAATGGTACTTACAAGTGTGTAAAATTGACTTTGTCTTGGGCAGTGCAACGCTAATGTCACCCCGCCCTAGTCAGACCTATCACAATGCATGCTCAACCTCCAGTTGGAAACCTTTGCAGGTGGTGTGGAAGGGGCTGACAATGTCAGCTGGCTTCACTCCACTGAAACCCGCCTCTGTGTATGTCAGGTACCTGAGCCTATTTGGGTTGCATTGCTTCAGGCTGCCTTACAGGACCTGCTGCAGTTTGGTTCACCACCTGGGCCAGTCAAGAAATAGAAATCACCTGGGCGTCATTCAGGGATGCTGCAAAGTCCTGCTATAGCAAGACATTATTGCTTATTGTGGTAGGGACTCTCCTCCTGGCTATCAAAAAGACTGGATTTGTTCCTGAATATCTTGCTGCCTGGCAGCAAGCTCTTGCCACCACCCCAGAAGCTGTGACAGATGGGAACACCATGCTCCTTACCTTGATAGTTAATGGGTTAAAACCCCATATCTGCAAGTGGGTTCCCATAGGTTGCTGCACCTCCACCAATGACTTCTATAAGGGCATTGTGGAGGCTAATAATCAGGCTTCAATGGGTTTCTGCTGCTCCAATGACGCACCACCCCAACCTTGCCCCACACCTGGCAGTGCTCACAACCAAGTAGGTTGCCGCCAGCCACACCAACAGGAAAATGGGGTTAAGTGCCCCCTCAAAGGGGAACTCCAGTTAGCACAAATTGAGGACCCGTGAAAAGCCTGGGGGTTGTAGTTACAAGAGGTTCTACAACCCCACTTGACCCTCACTCTCAATCCCTCCTAGAAAAGAACCCCTGTAACTACAATATTCACAAAGTTGAAACCCTTGACGTCTTTCAAGTCCACAGCAATTACCCCATTCTTCAAGCCAGTCACTCTCCAAATAAATTAACTTGATTGACCTACCCCTTTTGTTTCTGTGGGAACACCCACAAACTACTGATAGATACTGGGGCCAATCACACTATGGTCAACCAGATGTTTGCAGACGCTCAGCAGCTAGACTGAGTGCCAAGCAGATTCAAGGCAGTAAGGGTGGCTGATTCTCAAAGAGTGGCAATTACCCATGAGATGGTACCCTTCTCTGTAAGAATGGGGCAAATCCAGGTTAAGCTCTCTGGTCCCATCATGGCAGGACTCAGCCATGATGTCATTGCTGGCCTTGACTGGCTTTGCCACAACCAACCCTACATCAACTGGGATATGTATGTTATCATCCTCAATAGGAACGGGGTGAGCTTTCAGATATACCCTATCAAGATGAACAAGTTGCTGCACAATACTGTGTCTGTCAGAATCACAGAGACAGGCTCATATGACTTAAAGGGGGGGAACTAGACTTCAGCCAATGCTCAGTTGAAGTTATCCGCACAGAACCACCTGCGGCCCTTCCCCTGACTACTCTACCAGCACTTGCTGCTCTCCTTGAGGAGTACCATGACATCTTCAGTGAAACACTGGACCAACTACCTCCTTCCTGGGAGATCCAGCACTCTGTATAACTTCAAGGATCCTTACCCAAAGCACAACCATTATACCGTCTCACACCAAATGAAGATGAAACCCTCCGCCAGCACCTTGTGAACACGCTTAATAAGGGCTTCATTTGCCCCCGCTCTCTCCATACGGGGGTGGCGGTCTTCTTTGTAGCCAAGAAGGACGGGTCCCTCCACCTGGTCACAGACTACTGTGCCCTAAATGAGGTGACAGTTAAGAACAAGTACCCCCTGCCGCTGATTGACGACCTGTTTGATACACTTGCAGGTGTGAAGGTCTTTAGCAAGATTGATCTCACTGCAGGGTACAACCAGGTCCGCATTGCACCAGGGAACGAGGCAAAAATCTGCCTCCCACACACGCTGCAGGTTGTTTGAGTGCCAGGTCATGAACTTCAGTATGACCAACGCTCCTTCCACCTTTGCCATGTTAATGAACAAAGCATTAGAGGAATTGATTAGAAAGTGTGTAGTTGTGTACCTTGACAACATTATTGTCTTCAGTAAAGATCAAACCATGCACCTCCAACACCTCCATGCTGTCCTTGACACCTTTGAAAAAACCAGTTGAAGGCTAAGCCCTCCAAATATAAATTCCTCAAGCCAGAGCTCTTGTTCCTTGGGCACACCATCTCTGCCCAAGGAATAAAGCCTGACCCTGCCAAAATCAAGGCAATCACAAGCATGCCACCTCCCACTGATGTGGGCCAGGTGTGTACCTTCTTAGGCATGGTTGCCAATGTGCACAGGTTCATCCCCAATTGTGGAGAACTTATTGCACCTCTCACTGAGCTCCTGAACACTAAACAGTGCTTCCACTGGACCCCTGACAGAGATCAAGCCTTTGAGACGTTGAAGCAGAGACTTACAACAGCGCCTGTACTACAGTTTCCCAATTAAAACCACCAATACAAACTTGAGACTGATGCCTCTGACAGAGCCATAGGGGGTGTGTTGCGGGTAGAAACTGATAAGGGTGTCTTCCTCCCCGTGGCATACAAGTCCAGGAAGCTCACTGACTCAGAACAATGTTACCCAATTCATGACAAGGAGTTAGCAGCAATTGTGCACTGCGTCAAGAAGTGGTGCTATTACTTGGAAGGAGCCACCTTCCCACCCTGTGTCTTAACAGACCACAAGTTGCTCCAATACTTCAACAAACAGTCCCACTTAACACACCTCCAGGAAGGCTGGGTCAACCGCCTATCTCCTTACCAGTTGTGTATCAAGTACAAGCCTGGGAAAGAGCTTGTCACAGCAGATGCTCTCTCAAGGCTCTACATAGTGTCCATCACCGGGGACAATGGTTGTACCCCAATTTGCCAATGCTCTACCTTCAACTTGAAGCAACCTGCTATGAAGGTCTTAATTTGGTAACCATCTCCAAACTGAAGGACAATGAAATTCAGTTCACCACTGATGCTGGCAACGTCTGCCGCTGGGCAGAGACAGGTGAAAAGACACCCTATATTTCCACCACACAGCAAGGAGACACCATACTGCACTACCACTGCACTTTGGGCCATGTCAGAGGACACAACCTCTTCAAAATCATGAAACGTAAGGTTTGGTGGCTGTGTATGCACCAAGACATCTTGGATCTCCTTGAGACATGTGTTTTGTGTGAAAAGAATGCGTCAAAGCCTGCACCCCCAAGTCTGTCCTACCCATCAAGGCCATGAAGCCCTTTGAGCAGTGGACCCCTGACATTGTTGGGCCCCTCCCCAAAGACAGACTTGGGAAGAAATATATCATCACAGCCATTGACTGCTTCACCTGCTGGCCAGTATCATGGGCAACCACTAACCACACTGCCATCACCATCACTTGCTTCATTGACAAGGAAATTGTGGCCTGTTTTGGACGACCCAAACACCTCATTACAGACAGGGGTCCCAAGCTTGTTGGACATGTCATGAAAGTGTACTGCACCAAAAATGCCCTGCAACAAATAGTCACAACTCCATACCATCTGCAAGCCAATGGGCGCGTAGAGCAACTGAATGGCTCCCAGGTCCAGCTGATTGCCAAACTCTCACAGGAACATCCTAATACTGCATGGACTGAACACCTGCCCACCACACTGCTCATCTTACAAGCAATAATCAACAGGGGCACCAGGTACAGCCCCAGCACCTTGGCCTTTGGGACACCCAATGGTTTGGCAGGAGTAGAATAAGGGAAATTACAATCCACAGTTCCTGCAAAACCCCCCTTATTGCCTACTCTGTCCCTGAGCCAGTGGCGCGCCAAGGCCTGAGACATTGAGCACAAGCAAAATGAGGGAGGGAAAAGACACCTGGAGGCCAGATACACCATAGGTGACCCCGTTTACACCCTCAACCCTAATTCAGCCAAGTTGGAACCCAACCACTTGAGGCCCTTCAAGATAGCCGCGGTCTATGACAACCACACCTATCAGCTAGAGGACGCCCAAGGAAACACCAAAAAGCTTCACCATAATTGCTTGCGCCCCTGCCACGCCATCTCACAATACACAGGGGGCGCTCAATGAGCCGCCCCTTGACTTATCTAACAACATGGACTAATCTGATGACAATGTCAAACGGCGGACACTTTCTCCTAATTAGGAGCGCTACAAATTTGACCTGCTGATCCTGCACAAGTTATTCCTTGGCTCTGAACCTTACATGGAACATGCCACCATGCCACCCCCTTATGGCCTGGCGGCTTTTCCCATATAGTATATTAATCATAGTATTCTATAATAAAACAATACCTTATTCTTATTATTCCTGTCCTTTCTATTGGACTGTTGTCTTCCCCAACTCAAATACTGAATCTTCATTGGTTCAGTTGCAACATTATCCTGCCTTATCAAGTTGGCTCCCATCCTATGGTGGGTGTTGCCCTCTGGCCTGGTGGTCCCTCCGCTTGCATCAAACAGTGTTCTCACCAAAAATTGGTATCCTGAAAATATAGGCTTTTTTGTATTGAAATTGATTCATGTTTGACATACCATTAACATTGTAGGGATAATGACAGCCCAGAGTTGTGGGATGTTGGCAGATAATTGACTGAGGGCTTCCACAAGTGAATCATTTAATCTTTTGACTCTCCCTTTTACTTATGGGTGATGGGGGCTGGCAATGGTGTGCTTTATTCTATTTTTTGCAAAGTAGATATTGGTGTCAATAGCCTTAAGTTTGGTTCCTGCGTCTGTGATTAGGATTTTAGGTTCCCCAAGCTTAGCTATGATTTATTTGCTAATAAATTGTCTCACATCATTTTCTTTGTGTTCTTTTGTGGCTTATGCTAAGGGCCAACTAGTTGCATAATTGATAGAAGTGATAATGCACTTTTTCCCCTTGTTATTGCGGGGCATTAGTACCACAATATCTAGTTCCCATACTTTGAATGATTGGGTGATTAATACTGGGTATCACAGACTTTAGGGGTGCCTTAGAGTGTGCATACTCTTTCACATACCTTACATTGTTTAAGCACCTCTTTGATGTTGTTCAGCCTGTTAGGCCACCATTAGTGTGCCTTAAAGTATTCATATGGATTCCTACTATGTGTGTGGCCCAACTCTCTGTGGTAGAAAAGGATTGTGTCAATCTTTTGTGTTGACAGTAAATAGGGTACTGTATTGCTGCTTGATAATATGTGGTGTAGAGTGTCATATACGTTTTTGAACAGGTGTTTGTTCTTAAGAACCTTCTCTTGGATGTCCATCAATGTACCAGGTGGGAATCCCTCTTAGAAATTTCCCATTATTAACATAGTCTAATAAAAGGCTTCATCATTGGTGAAGAGTAGATGTTTTTATACAACCCTGGCAGGGTGTCTGCCGTAAGTTACTCTTTTCCTGGTTTGTATTCAATTATCATGGGGAATCTTTATATAAGGCTCATTCATTCAGCTTGTCTTCTTGATAGGTGTTATTGTTTTTTAAAGAATATCAATGACTTGTGGTTGGTTAGCACTTTGAATATCTGTGCACCTTCCAGGTAACATCTCCACTTCATTATACAGTGGACAATAGCTATTGGTTCTTTGTCATGTATTGGATCTCTTTGATCACCATAAGAAAGATTTCTTGATTCATATACTACAGGGAGGAAGTTCTTTTATGCAGTTTGAATTTGTAGTACTCCTCCTATTGTGTAATTGGATGCATCAGTTTCTAGTTTTTAAACTCCTTCATGGCTGGGATATTGTAAGGTGGAGCAGTGACCATGTGTTCTTTCAACTTTCAGAAATGTTGATCTTCTAATGGTGTCCATACAAATTTGGTTGTCTTTCTTGTGATTGCAGATAAGGGGGCAGTCAAGGAACTCCAGTTAGGGATAAATCTTCTGAAATAGGCTACCATTCCTAGAAATGTACAAAGCTCACTCTTATTTTGCGGTGCTGGCATATTGTTTATGGCTCAAATCTTTTCTGGGTCTGGTTTTACTCTGTTCTTGCATATAATGTGTCCTAAAAATGGAATTTCTAATGAGAAAAAGTCACATTTTGAGGGTTTGACTATAATTTTGTTGTCTTTGAGGGTGCAGAGGACCAGGAAGGTGTCTTTCAATGTTGTTCTACAGTCAGGATGTATATGATTATGTTGTCAAGGTAGATAATAGCCCTTTTCCCAATGTGTTCCTGGAAGACTTCATTCATAAAGGTTACAAAGATGTTTGAGGAGTTTGTCATGACAAATTTAAGAGCCATACATTCAAAAGAGCCATACTTAGTTCTGAAAGCTGCTTTAGGTATGTCCTCTAGTTTAACACAAATTTGATGATAACCTGCTGTCAAGTCAATTTTTTTGAAGACTTGGGACCCCCAGGGCGTCAAAAAGGTCATCAATCAGGGGCAGGGGATACATGTTCTTAATTGTGACCTTGTTGAGTGCCCTGTAGTCTGTGACTAGGAGTGGTCCTGCATCTTTCTTTGCCACAAAAAAGACAGCCACAACAAAAGAAGATTTAGAAGGTTGTATGAGTACTTTTTCAAGTGTTTTGTCTATATAGACCTTTAGTATGTTGTCCTCTTGTGGTGTTAGGCACTAGATAGGGTGTGCTTTTGGCACACTCCCTTTGAAGTCAATTTTATGTTGGATGCCCTGGTTGGGCGGTAGTCCTGGTAACTTTTCTTGAAAACCTGAAGGGAATTCTAGGACTACCTGTTGTCAGATTGGGTCCTGTTCATGTGAGGCGTCCACGTTTTAAAACGGATGATTTCATATGTACAGGTGTTCCAGTCAATCTTACTGACATCCTTTTCTTTTCTTGCTTGCTAATCTTCACAAATATGTGATATCTCATTAGGGTGTCAAAGTGAGTTGGATATACATGGTGATGTACTTTTTCTTGCTGTATGGTGAGTTTGGCACTTTCCCAATCAATGCAAGGGTTTGTCTTTCTCATCTAATCTAGACCAAGAACTATGTTGTACTTAGGTATTAGAATTATGGGGCCACCAAGAGTAGTTTTCACATCCCCTATCTTTGCCCAGAATGAGTTTTTCTCATTGACCAGGATGCCTCTGTTTTCTTCCATGATAACTCTTTTGACATTACTTTTGATTGTGGGTAATTTCATGAGGTTGGAGAATTTTTTATCAACAAGGGATTGGTCCACTTTAGTGTCAAATAGTGATGTGCCCTGATATCTGCAAAATCAGAAATGATAAGTGCATAGTTTATTTCCAGTTTGGGCGGCAAAAATTATAAGATTGCTGGAGGGTACTTGGATCATGGTGATTGAGTCCACATGTTGGTCCCTGTACAAATATTGTAAGGTGGAAGAGGGTGGCTTGCCTAAGCACTCTCCTGAGCTTTTCCCTCTTTGGTTGTATTATCAGTACTCATCTGGTTCACCTGAGTTGTACGGTTTCTGCCTCAAGAATGAGGGCTATATGCTTGTTTGGTTTGTTTGTTGGGTCAAATGTCCTTCTTTGCTAAGGGACTCTATTTCCGTTTGTTGGTACATGCAGGCTGTCAGATTTCTGTGCAGCTTGTTTTCTTCCAAGAATACATCTTGGAGGTTCTTGCAGCATCTCATGTCAAACTGGCTTATGATGTGTGTGTGGGAGTCCATTGTAGAAGTCCAGTTGTGGTCCAGCCTTATCAAAGTTGATGGTGTCAGGAGCTCAATAATGTATGTCTTCATAGGCTGCAATGCACTCCTTGATGGTTCCAATCATTTTAAAGGTTCTGATTTCTGTCATGATCACAACATCAGAGCTTTTATGGCAAATTTTTTCCAGAAAGGCGTTCTTGAAAATGTCACATTATTTGTTGTGACCAGGGTGTTGGTCAAACATTCACTTACAAATTGTAAGGCAGCCCCGGTAAAGTGTAAGTCAGTTTCACTTGCCCAGAGTCTTTGGGGGTAGCCCACTTGTGTGAACTTATTTTGAGTGCTTTGAATCCAGAGGCTATTATTTTCACAGTGTAGTCCTGAGAAAGCCCCAATCTCCGCTAAACAAAGGCACTGAAACACAATGTTGGGTATTTTGGGTACACCAGGGATTGGAGGCGGGTTCAGGACTCCTTGTGTACTGAAGAAGTTGTACTGTTCAGTTAGCACAAGGATATTGTTGAAGACAGTGAATCCTTTAGGAGTGTCCTGATCTTTTTCATATTGTCTCCAGATAGTGGAGAGTGCCATATGCTGGGTTCTTTTCTTTGAAGAGATTTCCCCTTTAAGTTGTGTAGGTGTGGATAACCTACCTGTGCTACCACTGTCAAGTATATAATTCTGGGCAGTATAATAAACAAGATAAAGGAGAAAATTAAGAATCAAATTATACTTTATTTGATATGGGTTTAGAGTATTATATAGTATCATGAGAAGTCACATATTGTCCATGTACATCATGGCGGTCATGAGGCTTGTCCAAGTAGTGTTCTGCTTAGGACTCAAAATGTTTGATCCCCATAATAGATGGGCAAATGATCAGAGTGCCACTGACTTAATGATTAGTCAGGGAATCATTTGGGGAGTTGCTTGTGGAATTACTTTCCCAAGAGGGAGTGATCAAATATGTTGCAGCAGTTCTGAAAATTGCTTTTAACTGGAACCAAATTGTGATATTATGGCATCATTTTCAGGATCTTTAAATAAAATTGGATTTCAAACTGCTAAAGTAATGTCACAATTTCATATCCAATTTCTGATAACAGCATCATCAGGATCAAAGTTGGTGTTAAATATGGTTCTTGCACCTGCTATAGCTCACAGTCTGACTATCACTGATAAAGGTCTGGATATGATTTAACAAAACGGCCTGATATTAAATTTAATCAGGTATTAACTTAAAAAATAAGCCTTTTTTGTAATAAACTCTATAAAATACAGGGCACTTCTATACTTTTTACTTTATTCTTTAGAGCTATACTATGAATAAATGGCTCAGATAATGCAATTTGAATTGTCAAAGGGAAAATAATTATGAGAAACAAACCTATCAGAAGCCTAACTATTTTTTGCCTGCTAGTATCTGAACAGGTGTATCTGATATACTGTAAATTCAGAACCTGAACGTAAAAATGTGGGATTGTCAAATCCTTGGTCCAAATTTTGGATCACTTTTGCGGGCAATTCAGCTGAGTGAAAAATAAAATATTTAATAAAATCAAACATTTAATTTGATTTTTTTATTTATTTAAATTGGCAAATTTCAAATCTCTTGAGCAGATAACTCAATTAACAAAAGACAAAACCCAGCAAACAAATGCGGGATACATGAATCAGAAATGTGGGATTCTAAAGTACAATTTGAGATTTCCTGTATTTCAAAAAAACCATAGACATCATGTAAAACTTAACAAATCTGAAATTGCGGGATTGTCAAATCCAAGAACCAAGTTTCAAATCATAATTGCAAGGAATTTGAAATAAATATAATTTATGGGTGTCTCAAAAAGGATGCTAAAGGATCTAGAGTGGATTTGTGCTGATTCTTTTAGGAATCATAGACATTCTCAAAAATCACCCTATTCCAATTTAGGACAGATAAAATTTAGATCATAATATTCACAAAGTTAACATATATAACAATAAAATTGACTAAAATGTACATTCCTCTTATTGAGTTTAAAATTTTAATAAATTTTTATTATGTCTTCTTTCAATAACAACCAAGTCAATGAGCTGTTCCCTGGCCTTGACAAAATTATGCAGGGCTACACTGGGTCTCTTAACAGTGAAGCCTCTGTCTATGACCACTCCCAACCCGCAGGCCCCTCTGCAAGCACTACCCAGGAGTGTATTCTTTCTCCCGCGTCCTCAAGCATAACCCTGTTTGCCCATCATGCACAGGCAGCTGCTAACCCAAATCCCTTATCAGCAATGGCATCCAGAACCAGCCATTTTAGCTATGGGGTCACCCAGAGAGCCCAGGACCCCAAAACAGCCAATCAGATGGCATTGACCAGTTCCCATGATGAACACATCCCTCCCCCAGCCAATCAGCCTGCAAGACGCCAAAGAAAACTAATCACTCCGGAGATTGTTCTCAAAATGGTTGAAAAGCAAGGAAAGCTTATGTCCCTCAGGGAAATTTTGGCCACAATGGGGTTTGCAAAGTCCACTGTGGCTGCAACCCTGCGAGCCCACACCAACTGTGGCCCCCCTACCAAGAAGACCCTGACTGGCGCCCATACTTCAACTGAAGGTGACACAGCCCATCCCCTTATGATGGCCGTTATGGAAAATGACCCGCAGATGCCCCTGGTCCAGGTACGTCTCCAGTTGGGACTCCACAGCATCTTCACCAACAAAAGGATGGTGAATTTGTGGATGCATGGAGTTGTGGTTGCTACTAGAATCTTGTCCAATCAAGCTCTCAGCGGCCCCATTTTGGTGGACACTGACCCCTACAATTCAACTATTATTAATTTTATCAAAGGAAGGGCAATGGGGGCCCGTAATGATGTCATCTTTCTGTTGTATGCTAAGATATCTGCAAGTATTCAAGACTTTGGAGAGAAGCATATCCAGTCTGACGTGTACAAGCGTGGCCCAATATTGTATCGGTTTGTCGGTGTTTTATTGGCAGTTTCCCCATTGGGCGTCAATTATTACTCTGCAATATTGAACACTGCAGATGGGTATGCCTACCAGACAGAGCTCAAGGCCATGCTGGAGGAGTGGGCCACACAAAACACCGTGCACAAAGTTGTACTGAGTGCAGAGATAGGGCAGCAGGAATGGGCAACCCAAGAAATCAGGGCTGTGGGGCATACCTACTGGTCCTACCCCATCAACTACACCAACATGCATCTTGCAGATGTATGTCTCTGCAATCTTGGTTCCGCTCTCAGGCGCTTAAAGCCTGCCACCTACAACAAACTATGCACCCAAATTGATAAGGGGTATGAGCTTTTCCCTTCTGCGTCCATCCAGGACTTATTTGATCTCATCATCTTCTATGCAAGTGATAGTGATAAGTCCAGAAAGGACCCCTGTCTCCCCCTGTGCCAGTCCATCTGTTTTTTCAAGCCAGTATATATGACAGAAGAAGAATTTGAGCAATTGAAGCAATCAGCTCTTGCTGCCCCTTCCCAGTCAACAAACCCTGCCTCCCCAACCCCCATCAAGCAACCTGCCTTCCAACCCTGACTCCCAAACCACCTCCCATTCCCTCCCCACTATCTCTGATGCTGCCCCTTTCACAGGTGCAGATGAAGGCAATGTTCATTCTGCCCATTCACTCCCCTTCCCGTCCTTTGATTAGTAAATAAATCTTTTTTGATAACTTATTAAAATTGATATCTCTCTTTCAATTCATAATTAGTAATATTTTCTTTTTACATTATCAACATTTCCCATAATTAATACAATGTTGTACATTTTACAATTAGCTTAAAATTATGAGCATACATATTTTTCACCATCATTAATAAATTAAAGACAATAAACGTAAATATTGGATTAGAATATTGCAATTAGACGTCAACTATTGATATTTACAAATTATGTGCATAACTCAAAGCATTTTGTTTATAAAATATCACTATAAACTAGGCCTTTTTCAAATTAATTTATCTAAATGGACTGTGTTTATATTAGAGAGCCATTAGAGCTTATTACAAATATTGATACATAGTTCATTTTAAAGTCTGTATATTTACCTATTGGTAATAATTCTGTAAACTTTTCAGTCAGATTTTGCGAGGTAATAATAATGTAATGTGTTAATAAATTACAGTTTACTGTCATTAATTGGTTGATTTTCTTTGCTGTGGCAATTGTACATTTTATGATATTTACACACTAGTATCCAATTGGTTGGCTTCACATCCAATCACACAGGCAATAGGAAAACAAGCCGCCACCCTGACCACATCCAGTCTTGGGGTGGCAGCTTATTTTCCTATTGCCTGTGTGATTGGATGTGAAGCCAACCAATTGGATACTAGTGCGTAAATATCAGAAAATGCACAATTGCCACAGCAAAGAAAATCAATCAATTAATGACAGTAAACTGTAATCTATTAACACATTACATTATTATTACCTTGCAAAATCTGACTGAAAAGTTTACAGAATTATTATCAATAGGTAAATATACAGGCTTTAAAATACACTATGTATCAATATTTGTACTAAGCGTTAATGGCTCTCTAATATAAAAACAGTCAATTTATTTTAAATTGTAATGAAAAAGACCTAGTTTACAATGGATTTTATTAAACAAAATGCATTGAGTTATGCACATAACATCAAAATATCACAAGTTGATGTCTAATTGCAATATTCTAATCCAATATTTATGTTTATTGTCTTTAATTTATTAATGATGATGAAAAATATGTATGTGTTGAAGATAGTACTATAAAAACCAGTTTTTTGATGGAATTCAAAAAAATGTCAACAATCTATAATTTGATCAACAAATTAGAAGCGCACCTGCAAAAGGTTGTTGAAATAGAAAGAAATATCAGGGAAATAGTGACAGGAAAGCTGGGTAACAAGGGCCAGCCACTAATCCAGTCAAAAGAAGATGCTCTGGATAAATTGGGAAATATTATAGATGAAAAGAACAAAGAAGCATTACTTAATCTACAGGGAATAATTTTATCAAGTCTGAAGTTCAACAACACGGCCTACAATTTGTGGGAGTTCTGGCAGGGGGCCAAAGAAAACAATAAGATCAAACTAATTGAAGGAACAGAAATTCAAAAGGAAATCAACACCAATGAAGAGAAAAACAATCAAATGGAAACATATGAAAATGAAACACAATCAAGAAGCAGAAGCGCTTCAAGAAATACAGAAGCTTTATCAATTGAAAACCAAGAAGAAGCACAAGTAGAAAGAAATATAAGAAAAATTAATGAAGAGCATCCAACACTCATGAAGTTTGCCAAAGTGGCGCCTGTGGCTGAGGGGGCCACAGGGAAAACAATTAGTAAGTCTTTTTATGTTTTACTTATATTTATTTTAGTCATCACCAGGAATGGGGATGAGGTTGCAGAAGTGGCGGCTTATACGCCAAGTTGGTTTTATGGGGGTTACCAGTCACTAGTGGCCCCTGTAAAACAAATAAATAAAAACCAAAATAAATAATTCAACAGAATATGAATAATTTCTTTAATATTGAAGCTCAAGATAAGAAATATTCACCACCTGCAAGGTGCTTGCCATGGATAAGGGAAGCATATGAACTAGGATCAACTATCAAAATCAAAGAAATGAATGAAATTTGTGGGGATATCAAACTGAACTTTGATGAATACATATACAAAAGCATTCAACAATTCCCCTTCAAAAACATCAACAAATATGAAAAGAATTTAATAAAAACTGACTTTTAAATAGGAAATGAATATTTGAAATCTGCAATTTTTACTGAAGTTTTTAAGGCACTATCAAATAAAGTCGGGGATGCAGTCCTCGTGAATAATTTTAAACCTTTATTTATTTTATTTGCCAAGGCCTGGGGGGCTGATTCAAGTTGGGCACCCCCCGGAACCCTCTTCAAGTTCAACCAAACGTCCTATATTAATAAGTTAGTACATACATTCAAAAAATTATGCATGTTCTCAGAAAAGTATACCCCACAAAAAATCCATGTCGCGGTATACCTGGAAATCCTCCTCCACTGCATATTAAAAACCAACGTCAAAAAGTTGGATGATGTACCTATTCAAATGGATATTTGCCGTGTAGCCCTTGACCGCCAGAAGACACCACGGGGATACAGGACAGTTGAGCACGTCCTCTATGACTCATTTGCATTGGCAATGCTATACGGGTACTACGTGCCCCCCAAAAAAACCTACTAGTCAATTTTCTCACCTGCCTGCCTTTTATCAAACAATCAGCAACCACCAGGGTACAGGGCGCCACCCCTCTAGCAATCACATCCAGGGTTGTCCACCACGTATAGAAGAGTATGTGGATCCAATTAGATGCATTAGCCAAAAATTTAATTTTGGGGTATAATTCCCCAGAATAATCACATCCCTTTGCAGTTAGCATCCCCCAATAAATATTTTCCCCTTACAAATTGATTTTTTTACTTTTTATATTTTAATACTAAATTTTTTAATACTGAAATATGTACTATTAAAATTTTACTATAAAAATTTAAATATTACATATTTAAATATTAAAAATATTTAGTGTCTAAAAGTTAATATTAAAATTTTAATAATACATATTACAATATTAAAAATTTTAATATCAAATATTATGATATTAGAATAAATCACAATTTAATAAAAATAGTTAAATTTCAAATATTTAAGCTTTAATATTTAACTTTTACAATTTATAATTATAATTTTACTTTTAATATTTAAATTTTTATTTTAAATTTTAGTATGTAAATTATAATATTAATATATCTAAATATATTACAAGACATTAGTTAAAGTTGCGGCCACGTCAAATATTAAAAATAAGTTAAAAATGTTTTTATTTATTAGCTTGTTGAGTACGGGTTTATTTATCACATAGATAAACATCAAGAATTGAATTTATCCACATCATGCAGCTTGCTCCACTATTTTTCTAAACAAATGATTGTTTAGAACTCAAATTACCTTTCCCTTGTAATGTGATTTGGTAAACATATTTGATATACTTGATCTGCGTCCTAAGTACTAATTAGTAAGCAATACATGAAAATCATTGGTGGTTGTGTCGTGTGGCTATAGTGGCACTGAAATAACAAGGATCAGATGATGACATGCAAGGTCTAATTTGTGGCTTAAAAAAGCCAAATTACCATCAACAATTCAGAATTATTTAAATAAACTAATTTATTTCTATCTTTTTTAATTTATTCATTTGTTAGCGCAACAGTCAATATAATATTCAGTGCATTAGAATAAAAATATTTGTCCTCATACCTAGTATAATTAATTTTACTTACCTTTTCTATGTATTCTTAAATGTCTATAATACATTCAAACGTCACATTATTATATATAAATAATAATTATTGAGTCCTAATAAAAACAAACTAAACAAAATTAAGACTAAATAAAACCTGGAGCGCCCATTTACCTGATTGGCTCGGAGGCCAGGGCTTTTGGGAGGAAGGATTCCAAGTGCTCATAGAAAGCTGCCACCACATTGGGTGGCATTGCAAATTGGCTGACCTCAAGAATATTAAATAGATCCTCAGTGTCCTGAGGAAGGCCTTGTTTCACCTTCTTCTTGATCCAACCAAACACCTCCTCAATTGGATTCAGGAATGGGGAATATGGCGGGAGGAAGAGAAGTCTCATTGGACAATCAGCAAGGCAGTGGCTGGAGGAGTGGCTATTCTTGTCAATGGGGGGACTTGGACACAACCAGATCCACTTTGTGGAGCCCAACATTATCAAGCACAACAATGTTGGTTGTGCCACTATAATTTATCCAAAGGTACTCCTTGACAACTCAGAGAAAATCAAGAAAGGTCCCACTGTTATGGGAGCCTTTAATCATCTGGTATTGATCCAACCCATGAGGACCAAGAAGCACAACCATTGAATAGGTCTGGGAACAGACAGCTGCACAATAGGCTACGCCGTCCTTGGACCTCTTCTCAACCCACCCATGCCTAGACCTGAGTGAGGAGGAAAACAACAATTTGTTGATATAGAAGAACTGGACATTCCCAGTCTCCTTTAGTGCCAGATATGTCTTGGCATAAATGTGTTAATCCTTGATGGTCTTTTCGCTGTTCCTATTATACGGAGAAACTCTGAGCACCTTACACAAGAAGCCCAAATCAATCATTGCTTTGTAAACAAGGGTTTTAGAAACAGAAAGCCCAAACTCTGTGGCAAGCATTGATTGGACAGCAAGTGTGTCCAGGTGCCAATCCTTGGCTACCCACTGCTTGATTGCATCAATATGAACGGGCTGAAAGAGTTTGGGCTGCCACTTAGCCTTGGTGGATTCAGCAATTTGCCTGGTGTTGCCATACTTGGTGTTGATGTCGGCAATGTATCTGGCCGTGACATCAAATTGGGACTCAATATCCCAAACCGCCATTCCCCCGTTCAAGCAGTTGAGAAAAGCTTCACGCCCACTATCTGTCAACCGACACCGGCCCTTGGCAGGTACCACAGCATCCTGGCTACCAGGTTCAACACAGGGGATGGGTTCTTTGTGTAGAAGGTGGGATCACGCTTGCTTGCAGTGGCACCGTCAATGGTCTCATATGACACAGGCACAGGTGGCTCATCAGTTGTGGCCAATGGCTCATAGGTGGAGTCAAAGACGCAGGGGCAGGAAGTAGCAACTCTTGGGTCAAGAGTGCGGGGCTGGATGACGACTGGGTATACGGTGGAGGTGTAAGTAACCTCAGTGTTCCCAGTGACCATGGTGTAGGAGACTTTGGTAGCAGGCCTTGAAAGTGGCTTCTGCCTGGGATTCAAGCTGGTAGTTCTGGCTTGGGATGCGGGAGGTGATTGGCTGGCGCTTACACCTTGGGAGGCCTGTGTATCGGCATGACTCCCCTTGAGTTGGGTTCTGGGTCTTTTCTTGGACCCTCTGGGACGCCCTCGTGGACAGGCTGCCCCGCGGGCTGGTGCAGGAGCTTGTTGGGAATGTGATTGACAGTCCATAAAAATAAAATAAAAAAATATATTTTAGATTAAATATGTATTTATTTGGATTTATTGGTTTAGTTGTGGGTAGTTGTTTTCTCTTGACTTAGCCTTGAATAGTAGCAGAGTTTCTATATCCGTGATTTGAAGTGTATAATATTGTATCCTTTCTAGTTTTGGATGATTTTAAAGTTTAGTCACTTTTTATGTCTAAACATGGTTATTGAGATTGGATTTTTCATTTGATTTTAGTTGTGGTGGAGCTTCTTGATTTGGGTTAGTGTTTCCTAGTGTGCTTACTGTACATTAAATTTGGATTCCAGTTCCTGCAATTAATATCTGAGTTTACTAGTGGCATTCAAAAGTGATTTCAAATTTGGTTCTTGGATTTGACAATCCCGCAATTTCAAAAAACATAGTAAACTTAATGAAAATTGTTGATGGATTTGAACACTTCAAATCTGATTCCAGTTAATTCATTTCGTCCATTGGAAATATGCAGTTCAACTTGAACTTTGCAAAGTGTCTATGAGTTCCTGCATTTTCAAATATTCAAATAAATACTCAAAAAAATCAATTTAATTAAAAAAGGCCATCCCGCAAAAGTGATTCAAAATTTGGACCAAGGATTTGGCAATCCCGCATTTTTACGTTCAGGTTCTGAATTTACAGTACCTATTTCAGGGGATCTCCTTGTTGATCAAACTAGAGATCTGGATTTTAATGGTATATGGGTAGTGTTTTGCTAGTATCCATTAAGATATTAAAACAGAGAGAAAAGGAAGTATAGTTTTTTGTAAAGCTTCTAGCTATTATGGCTAGGCATAAAGCTTAATAAAAACATATGTTTGGGTATTCTAGAAGCCTAGTAAACCTAATATACAAATTTTCTGATAAGTTATACTTACCATGATTGCTACAAGTAAGTTTAGGCATATTCTTAATGTTTTCAGGCAGCTAAGATTATTCTTGGAGAAATGTAATTTGCCCGAAATAGGTGAATATTGTGCATGATGTACATAGTATGTCACAATAGGGTTATCAGAATAAGGCAGTGGTTTAATAGAGAAATAGCTACAATCTCAAATAGAATGCTAAATAATTTAATATGATAAGCCCTGATTTCGGTGTAAAAGAATATATACTAGCTTAAGAAGGCGAATTCTAGACGCTGCAGTTTCTTACATACGTGCATAGATTGATTTGATAAAAAAGGAAACCCCAATGCCGGTCAAGCAAATATAAAAGATCAAAAATGCATCTATGATCCCGACCCATGAGACGCTATGGATTTTCTCTCTGCCGGAGCGACAATTAAAGAAGCAACATAAGGCATTGTAGCACCATTTAATCTGCGAAGCTGCTAAACTTAATTTAGAAAGTGAAGCCTAGTGAAATTACCTTCCAAGTGAACCCAACTATCCCTCGCATGCTATCAAACGCCGCGGAATGATACCAATAATCCCCATGGTAAACGACTTTGTCGTTAGAATCGAAAACCAGTCGGACTAGAGACCTCACCGGCACAGGTATTCTCAGTCCAAAAGTTTCATACCATTGGTAAAGGTCTATGACAACCTCATGCGTATCGATACGCAGAATATTAAACTTCAGAGTCTTAGAACGGGAAAGAACTTGGGGCATCATTACAAACTGAGATCGGATCTCCTCCCGATTGAAGGCAGATACTATCGGATCCTCAAATCTATGTTTTTCAACAGTTAAAAAAGATCTATGGAAACTGAAGTAGTTTCTACAGTATCGATGGCAATTTTTCATGGCACGTTTATTTGTGAATCTGATTGTTAATAAACTATTGCAATCGCCCGTAAATTTTCGGGGAAAGTAAGATGCAAAGCTTTGCTCCGCCAAAAAACCCCGAAAATTCGAAGAAAACTTACATCGCATCCTCACAATAGTGATCAAAGTAATGGTTTTTGGGCCTGCATTGATAAAGCTATAAAAATCGAGGTTAGAAGCTGCTAATTTTCTAAGAAAAAACCTATATTTTTATTC
This sequence comes from Entomophthora muscae, assembly GCA_014839935.2. Taxonomy (NCBI): domain Eukaryota; kingdom Fungi; phylum Entomophthoromycota; class Entomophthoromycetes; order Entomophthorales; family Entomophthoraceae; genus Entomophthora; species Entomophthora muscae. The sequence goes on along the minus strand of QTSX02000786.1, from coordinate 64,034 downwards.
ATTGACATGAAAACCACAGTTCAATAGGCCATTTGTCAATCAAGTTTATAAAATATACGCCAAGGTTTTGGCTAAAAAAGGCCAATACAAACGTTATTTTCAATTCAAGCTAATCCAAAATACAAACACCTTTGTAGATGAAAAAAAAGTTTGGGGAAAAGTCTGAATCAATATATAGTAGCCTTTAAAAATCAAGAACCGAAATCAGCTTCTTTGCAGAAGTTTTAGAAAAAACAGACAAGCTATAAACACAAACCTCCAAAATATCAAGTATGATGGCTCTCCTTTTGGCGGGAACCTGGGAAATTTTTTGGGCGTAATTTAGCTGGCAATCGATATTGGGGTTGTTAAAGCTAACAAGCTTGTTAACAATATTAGAGAGCATGCTAAGAGTAATTGAAATTGCGTAATCCGGTCTATAATATCAGAGGCTTTTTTACTTTATCGCCAAAAACTAATTTTCTTCGATATTAACGAGGCTAAGGTTACGAAATTATGTAAAAGCATCCTGAATTTATACTGGAAAACGATCTTCACCCCATATGCTTGGGAGGGGGTTATGAAACTATAGTAATTCAGGAAGCCGTTGAAGTCTTTAATGACTGCTAAATAACAGTAATAAAGTTCCACCTAGGGATGCTTCAGCTCATCCTGGCTAGCCTTAGGCTATGGGCCGCTACAGCCAAAGCGTAAAAACTGTTTATTTAAATATTGTAAAATAAATCTTTAATGGAGTGACCCAGAGCCAACAACTAGCCGCGGCTGCCCAAGCTTGGCCGAAGCAGCCCTAGTTCCACCATACTCAGCTGAATGGAAATTTAATTGATTTAAGTTTTTAGGGTTGAAATTAGATGTTCTATCAACGCCTAAGCTTGAATTAATTGAGAAGTTCTAACCCAGGTTTGTAGCGGAATTAGTCTGGAAGTAGGGCTGTGGTGGAGGAAAAACGCAATGATTATGGCATTTACTATAATTGTTGGCTCACAACCGTCAGGTTTTTGTTTTCCGGATTCCCCTTACTTAGGGGTGTGATAGTGCTATCAGTTTATTGGTTAATCTGAAACATTTGATAATGATATCTTATATATTTAAATATGGTGTCGTCTTCATCTCAATACAATATTCTTATCTGTCTATTCTTTCGGTTTCGTGTAAATATGTAGTTCACTGCTACAGAATTTTTAGAGATCACGCCTATCTCTTGTCTCAGATTTCTTTGTTGTTGTCATTTGTTGTTGTTGTTGTTGTGACTTGCTGATGTCCTCCCCTGTTGCTAACTGGCCTGTTGAGGCCCCTGTCTCTTCTGCTGGCCCCTTGTCCGCCACTCTCCCTGTTGTCGCCCATTCTGAGTACCCAGCTTTGATCAAATTCTGGGCCGCTCAGACTGTAGGGCAATTTAAAGGGGAATGGTATAAGTCTTGAATTTGCTCTTACAAGGATTACTGCACTACCTTTCAGGGGTGTTTGAATGATTTACTTATCCAGTATGTCAAGTCTACAAGTGGTAGTGAACACACAATGGCTGCCAACACCTTTTATAAGTTAATTGACATCCCCATCTTTGGGGCAGCACTTACTCCAACCTACAAGGATTTCATTTGTAAGAAAGAACCCCACGTTCTTAAGGATGTGTACAACTTAAGTGTAAATAGTATACTATATATGTAGACCGCAAAATCAATGAGGAAGCCCACACCTGATCAATTTATAATCTTTTTGTTGATTAAGTCAAAGCTAAGAAGGATGGCAAACTTGCCAAAACCATGAAAGCAGAGTTTAAATAGTTAAGTAGCCAATTTGAATCCCTATTTCTTGCTAAAGATTACACCTCTTGGTCCAGCAGAGACTCCCTCTGTCAACCTAGTAATAACTACACCTGTTACAAATGTAATGAGATAGGTCATGTTTCTAGGGCTTGCGCCAGCAAATGCTCTATTTGCAAACAACCTGACCACTCCAACTTTTGTTGCCCTCATTGTTACTTCCCTGTCCCAGGACAATGCTTGCACTACACCATGATAGCCAAGCAGGAATATGAGAACAAGAAACAGGGCTTTTCTTTCTCTGCTCCTTTCTGTCACTTATAGTGTCATCATGGTTAAAATTACTTGCCCTCAGAAAAATAAGCAGCAACAGCCAGCACAAAAAAACCCTTGAGAACCTGGCTGATTTAAACCAGGCCATTGACAACAAGTGAGCTGTAGCAACTTACGCAAAATTTTGGTCATAATCCTCAAGTGTGCCCAAAAAGCTGCCAAAAAAGTGAAAACAAGTAAGTTGGTACTTTTTGGCCCCAAAAACAATTTATGATGTCACAAAAATTTTGGCCAATTCTGGAGGCCTGATGACAAAAATTGAACCCTGCCACATCAGCATTATTTACAAACCCAATATCATCTGAAAATTCACTAGAACTACTGTAAATTCAGAACCTAAAGGTAAAAATGTGGGATTGTCAAATTATTTTTGTGTGAACTCACCAACTTAATGAAGTAATTTTCATCCCAGAAAAACTTACTTTTTTATATAAAATGATGAAAAGTATTCCATTAAGTTGGTGAGTTCACACAAAAAAATTGACAACCCCACATTTTTACCTTTAGGTTCTGAATCTACAGTACTGCAGTAGTTCAATAAATGCTATAACTTAACACTAGTTTTCCAGTTTTAAGTTTTACAAGTTTTTACAGAATATGGAGCTTCTTCTTGTGTAAATGCCTGTTAGATACCTTGCAGTCTGTAGTGTCAATTTTTCAGTGTTCATGGCCTTTGTGCTGTTTTTTGATGCTCCTGACCTCAAAATTGAGGAAATTGTTGAACCAATTTGTGAGATTCTCTACTTAAAAAATCCAGTGAAAATTTCTCAATCTCTTATTTTTTTGTCTGTTTTAGTTTTCTTAGGCTGCATTTTAGCCATGTCTTAGTTTGGAGATTTTGCCTCCATATTTCAACCTTATGTTCTTTACTCCTTTTCAATTCCTTGAGCATTTGGTATTTTAGCTCTCATTTTGTGAAAACCTCTGAATTTTGCGGCAATTATGTCATTACACCCCAATCCCTTGAATAAAAAGACAAATTCTGACTATTTTGTTGACCTTAGTGTTGCAACTGAACCAATTAGAGTTAGTATTTGATTGGGGAAGACAACAGTCTAATAGAAAAGACAGGAATGAATAGGATAGGGTATTGTTTATTGTAGAATATTGTGACCAATATACCATACTAGGTGGTTGCCCCGTCCAAGAACAGAATTAAAGTTGAATTTAATAAATCAATTAAATTTATTTTATTGTCTTTTTAGGCTTGTATTACCTATTGCATGTTTAATTAAAATTTTATTTGATTTCTTTATTAAAAATTAATTTCAATTATATTTATTTAAATTTAAAATTAAAATTGTATACTCCAAGTATAAATAAAAACTAAACCTAAATAAGTATAGTATCACTATTAAGTTTAGTAAGGCTAAACTGATTATTTTAAAATTTTGTAACTGATTTTTAATGTCTGTATAAATGTAGAGCTGATCTGCAGCTTTTAAATAAGCTATTGGACATCAAAATTGGCTTAGTATTCACTGAGATTAGGGAAGGGACAGAAACAGCAATTGTGCAAACACAGTGTCACAAAACCATTTTTTTGGAAGTTTTGGATTGGTTCACAAAACAGTCCATGTGATTTTGTGTCACAACTTTTGGAGTAGGCCACAATTTGTGCCTCACTTCATTGTGTAGATTACAAAATATAAAAGGAAGGTGGTTTTCATGGATGAAACAGATGATTTCATTTTGTGAAGGGACACAGGATGTAAAATTAGAATGGCTCTCAAGGGTGAAACAGATGGTGTCATTTTGTGCAAGGCACAGGATGTAAAATTAGAGGAAGTTCAGTTGTGGGACTTTATTTTTTAAATTGAATTTATTAAAGCTTTACCTTCCATTACCTCACAATGATAGATTTGATTGTACTACAGTTTGCTTTAGATAATTATATTAAAACACCAATCAAAATATTATAAATATATGCTTCAATTGAAATTAATAGCTTACATACTTATGATTGGACACAACACAAAACCACATGAAATTGTGCTTGGTTGCATCCCAATTCATGCAGATTTGTTTTGTGACTTTTGGAGCAGGGCACAAAATGTAGCAGTTGAAATTATGCACTGCTCCCTAAGAACACAAAACCAATCTGCATGAATTGTGATGTGACATGAAGGTCACAAAATGAATTGTGCTCAACTGACAAGGTCACAAAACCAATCATGCCAATCAAAGCTTGGTCACAAAACCAATTGTGTATATTTTGGTGCCTGTCCCAACCCTAACTGAGATACATTGATTTTAGTTTTTGTAGTGTGCATTAAAGTAAATTTAGATAATATCAAATTGAGTCCAAGCCTTTGATTATGACGCAAACCCAATTGCAGTACTTAACTATATATCTCAGCATCTAGAGCAGCTAGAGCCATCATGCTTGGTACCATTTTGATCGGAATCATCTGAAAAATTTATCTACATCCTCTGAATTTCATGAAAATCATTATATTGAATCATAATTTTATCATAGTATTTTTACTCCACTGATGTTCTTTTGGGATGAAGCTGTGGCAAGCAAGGTTTACTCTGAAACAATATGGAGCCACTTGGATCAGGTGGCATTGAATTGGAATGCTCTACTATCTCACTTGAAGAATAAGAATTTTGAAATGTCCAAGCCAACCATCTCCTTCTTTAAACCAATATTTATATTTATAATTTAAACTGTATCACTTTAAATTGACCAAGCTCTCTTTTTGTTGTTGATTCAATCCTCAAACAGAGCATAATCATCCAATCATATAAACCAATCTAAAACAATTGCTGCTTCTCTTCCAGCTTTAATCCACCCATTCTAGAGTTGGGTAATCTAGAAAGATAAGCCAATTTGATATGGTTGAATAGGGTTAGCCACTAATTTAAAATGCAAGTAATCAAATTCAAATTTATTAAAGTTTGGATGGCTTATATTTCAGTTCAACATGATTTAAACCACACTCCACTAAATTCAATCTGTGTACTTTCAAAGATGCATGTAAGGGATTGAATGTAAGGATGAGCCAAATGAGTTTTTGGCTTAACAATCAACTTTTAAAATCAAATTTAAGTAAAAATTAATTCAGTCAAATCCCTTACGGCTTGAGCCCACTTGAGGTGACATTACAGACAGACAGACTCACTTTTATATATATTAATGAGGAAAGCCACCAGGCCACAGGAGGTGGCACAGTGGCAGGTTCCATGTAAGGTTTGAAGTCAAGAAATAACTTGTTCAGGGACCAGCAAAATCAAATTGGCAGCACTTCAAATTAGGACAAAGTGCCCACAATTTAATATTGCCATCAGATTGGTCCATGCTGTTAGATATGTCAAGGGGCAACTCATCAAGCACCCTCTTTATATTGTAAGATACATTGGCAGGCAAGGAAGAAACTTGGTTGCAACATTAGCGGTCCTCATTTTGATCCAAAAACCTGTCCAACTTCCCCTTTGAGCTGTTTAATAAGCAATACATATGATTCTGAAGCCCCTCTTCAGACCACAGTTTAATACCATTTTTCATGAATAGAACTGACAGAGAGGACACACCCTCACCAAAGAGCTTTCATAGTAAATTCACTATACCAGCACCCACAACTGAGGCTGATCCCACTACACCAGAATTAAACATACTCAAACCCCCATTTTGATTAGCTGTCTGCCACCTCTTTTTCACCAAGACTCTTGGTCAAAGATAGTCATTGAAACTCTGCTTGTAATGAAATTTATTTACTATCTGTTAACAACAGCCAATAAAATCTAAAACATCCAAAGCTATTTTCAATATTAGAAGAACCCCTCAAATTTGACAGCCCTAACATTGCTGAAGATGACCCTATCTACAATCATGTAAATGTAAGAAATACTTCAAATTTTCCCCTACTGCAGCCAATAAGCAACAATGAAATGATTAATGATGTTGGTACTGTGCTATTTTAGCAGAGTTACAAGGGGAAAATATTTAGAAACTAGATAATAATCTTTATTGAGAGATAGTGATTATATAGCTATTGTGAGTCAAGGATAAGAGGAACATGATAGTGTTGATAACATGGTGGGACAGTAAAGGGGGTGGCTTGATTCTGGTAATGAGTCAAACACCAAAACAAGGTATCCACTGTAGGGGATCAGCATTTGTTCATGTTGTTAGATTTGGCAATTTGAGTTGACTTCTTAGTCTGGCTTCAAGTGGCTGGGTAATTGGATTGCGGGTCACAAACCTGTTTACTTGAAACCTTGCTGGCAGATTGAGCCTTCTGTTTTGACTATGATTTCAGCAAAAAAGTGTCCAACCAATTATTGGCTGCACAAGCCCTCCCTGACACCCTTAATCTTAAATCTACCTGTACAGAGGATGTTACACAACCAATAAGGGCTGATTATATCACATACTTTGAGATTGACACTCAGAACAACCCAATAGAAACTGGTAGCAACATTGGTTGCCACAATACTTCTTCAATAAGCCAGGAATATCTCAGCTTGCCAATAGAAACTGCCTCCTTGAAATGGGTGCCACCTCACACAAACAAGCCAACAAGTTAATCTAACACTCCACTTGAAATTTCAGAGATTAACAATAATATTGAAGAGTTAAAAAAGCCTATTATTCACCAGGTGCTAGAAGGGGACTAGTAACTAGCAGTGCCTGCACTGGCTATCCAATTCCCAACTATTAAGCCTAAAGTAAAAGCCATCAAGGTAAGCTTATTGTTGTGTGTGGCTCTTGGGAACAATGTCTAAGATGACACAACAGTAAACCTTTATTACAAAAGATTGAGGCTCAAAGCTAGCCTGAGATTAGTCTTTGGAGCAAAATTAAAAGGATGTATCTTAATTTATGAGAAGATAAAATAAAGTCTCTTTTAAAAAAGAAAAGCAGTGCTTGAAAAATATAAAAGCCAACACAAATGTGGATAAACTTGTCTTTATTTAGATAAAGTATTCTACTTATATAGTAAACTGAGAGCAGGAATTGTTTACTAGATAGAAAAGGGGATGATTGGGTTTAAAATTGTACCAGGATCAGAATAAATAAGGTAATACAACCCTGAATGTGTGGAAATTTAAGTCAACCCATTTAAGAAAATGAGAAAACTTTTGAACTCAAAGGCAAACCCAACTAGATCTTTGTAAGTGTTTTAACTGTGCTGTATTAGCAAGTTACAAGTAAAAATATTTGAAAACTAGATAATTATCTTTATTGATATATATCACTTATATAGTTTGAGAGAATTGCTTTTAAGAGAAACGTTGTAACCAAGTTTCCAGACTTGCCCCAAGATATCTTACGGTACACAGGGAGCGCTTGATGAGTCCCCCCTTGATGTGTCTAACAACATGAACCAATCTGATGACAATGTCAACCTGCGGGAACTTTCTCCTAATTAGGAGTGTTACCAATTTGACCTGCTGATCCCGCACAAGTTATTCCTTGGTTCCAATCCTTACATGGAACATGCCATCATGCCATCCCCTTATGGCCTGGTAGCTTTCCCCATATAGTATATTAATCACAGTATTCTATAATAAACAACATCTTATTCTTATTATTTATGTCCTTTCTATTGGACTGTTGTCTTCCCCAAATCAAATACTGAATCTTCATTGGTTCAGTTGCAACATAAACATGATTGTGACAGTCAATCAATTGAATTGAACAGGGGTGAATTGATCCTGGTAATGAGTCAAGCATCAAATTGAGTTGCCCACTGGGTTAAGATTGTCAATGATTCTTGTTGCATTGTTTGGAAATTTGAGTTGACTTCCACATTTGGCTTCAGGTTGTGGAAAAGTTGGTTTGAGTGACACAGGGTCTCTTGTGCGGAAATTTTCCAGGGGGTCAACCTTGCTGTTTTGAAAAAAGTTTTGCAACTTGCAGGCCATGTTAAAATAGAATTAATGAATCAATGTCTGAAACCATCCTAAACTCCTTTAAAACTTTTCTCATCTCTCTCTAGAAACTTGTTTCTAGATAGTTTTATTATATTCAATAAATAAAATTTTCCCAAAAAATGTTTGACATTTGGGCTTGTTTGCCTCTGTGCTTGACAAGTTATCCTCTTTATTGGTGAGATTGCCACCAGATCATTGGTGATTTACTGGGCAACAGTGGCCAAATTGACTGTAGGGATGCAAAAGTGATAATTCAAAAGTGAGTATCTAAAAGTGGCCAAGTCAATACTTTTTAAATTTTCAAAATGGCTTTTTATAATAAAGTAACTACTTTTTCTTGACTTTTTTGGTTGAGTGAAGAAATAAAAAGTATTTTATATGGCCATAATAATTTTTATTTCCATATATGCTTTTTTAATTTAATTTTGAAATTTAAAATTTTTTGACTTGGCCACTTTTAGATACTCACTTTTGCATCCCTACAGTTGATTTGGCCACTGTTGCCATTTCCTGGCCCATGATCTACATGGCTCTCTTTGTTGATAATTACTCTTATTTACCCTTAAAAATGATTTTCTTATCAACAGTTTTGACTTCAATCTTCTGCTATACCTTAATAGAAGCTGATTTCTAAAATCTTTCTCCTGAGTTGGTCTGGTGCTACTCAAGCAACTCACAATTTTTATTTTATCCTCATTAAATGTCCTTTAACAGTGTAGCACATCACTTCACTCTAGCAGTCAGCAGTCCTTACCACTCTCAGGCTAATGGCAGGTTCAAAAGAATAAATGACTTACTAGTAGAAGCATTGAGTAAACTGTTCACCAATGATCTTTGCCTCTGGGCTGATAAGTTGTTAACAGTACAGATGGTATGTCATACCCATGTAAACCATAATACAGGCAAAATACATATGAACTTGTCTATGGTCATAAAATAACTACTGTAAGCACTACTCTGGGATCACAACTATAATATTTGAAAGAATTCCTTGGGATGATGACCTCTCAGTACAACATACTAGAAAAAACCAAGCCAAAGAGAAGAAAAGAGTATATAGAGATAATATCACTCCAACAAGAGCAATTCCAAGAAAAATATAAGATCTGGGTAGTGAATCACAATTCACACAAGCTGGAGCCAGGGCTAAGGGGATCTGAAGTTGTCATGGAAGTCAAATCAAGCAACACCTATCTTTTCAGATGAATTGGGGCCCTGGTCAGATTGAAACTCATTCACCATGATTGAATCCGACTTTGTAGAGCCAGAAATGCCTAACACAAATCCTGACTACCTGTTCTCAATGCCAAACTGGATCAATATTAAGCATGAATCCTGGATAATCTCCAGAAAGTCCCAAAAGCTCCACTTTTCAGACCTTAGGAAACATGTTAAAACATCTGAAATTACTCTCTCTTGGGAAATCTTTCTCAAGAAACACGCTGATTAATAAATAATCAGTGATGCTGTAAATTCAGAACCTAAAGGTAAAAATGCGGGATTGTCAAATTCTTTTGTGTGAACTCACCAACTTAATGAAGTAATTTTCATCTTAAAACAACATACTTTTTTATTTAAAAGGATGAAAAATATTTCAGTAAGTTGGTGAGTTCACACAAAAGAATTTGACAATCCCACATTTTTACCTTTAGGTTCTGAATCTACAGTACTCTTATAATATGCTCATGTTGTACAAGAATTAAATATTTTGAATCTTAAGTGAAACATAATCTGGACAAGCCTCATGAATGTCATGATGTACATGGACAATATATGACTTGTGATGATACTGGCAAAACAACGGGGTTGACCCCCTGGTAAGGTTCTGCCCAAACAGTTCTATGGCACAACCTGTCAGGATTTCTGGATATTGACTAATTAACAGATTCAACAAAATAACACGGGCCAGCAGTTAATCATTCTAAGTGATAGATTCAACAAAATAATGTGGGCCACAGGTTTGTGGAATCAAAGATCAAATCATATCCTGGCAACAAAAAATCCATGCATCACAATTAATGAATGTAACATGTAATTACTGCTCATTAATTAGTTCCCTTCATCAAGCACCTCAATATGCACTTCACAATAATTACTATTCTAAACTTAAATTGTATCCTGGAATAAGAGGGCCATCATAAGAACTGTCATCTGTATTATGTCTAGCAGAGTCCAACATGGACTGGGCCACCAGGCCAAACACTCTAAGATAAAAGGGCCTGAGCCTATTGTATTAGAATACTGTAAATTCAGAACCTGAACGTAAAAATGTGGGATTGTCAAATCCTTGGTCCAAATTTCAAATCACTTTTGCGGGATAGCCTTTTTTAATTAAATTGATTTTTTTGAGTATTTATTTGAATTTTTTAAAATGCAGGAACTCATAGACACTTTGCAAAGTTCAAATCAAACTGCATATTTCCAATGGATGAAATGAATTAACTGGAATCATATTTGAAGTGTTCAAATCCATCAACAATTTTAATTAAGTTTACTATGTTTTTTGAAATTGCGGGATTGTCAAATCCAAGAACCAAATTTAAAATCACTTTTGAATGCCACTAGTAAACTCAAATAATAATTGTGGGAACTGGAATCCAAATTGAATGTACAGTAAGTAACTAGGACAAATCAACCCAAATCAAGAAGCTCCACTCTGGATAAAATTAAATGATAAATCCAATCTAAACACCCATGTTTAGACATGAAATTAAGTGAAATGAAAAATTATCTAAACTGGAAATGATGCAATATTCTGCACTTTAAATCACTAATATATCAACCATAAAACCATATAATGATTTATGAGCTACTCTCCTGATGACGCAGAAATTTTTTAAAAGTTTTTTGGCCCCCAGCGTAGCCAGGGGCCAACAAAACTTCTTTTCAAGGAAGAAGGAGAAAAGATAAACCATTAGTTTACTATCTATGTATTCATGTATTGCTACTAAGGATACTTGATTACAGTAGATTTCAGAAGACACTAATAATAAAGTAGAATTATATATTACAATCTATCTTATCATGTTGTCTTTCCTTTGATGTGTTGATAATGTGCTTGCAATTAATTGAACAGCTTGATTTCCTATTGCCAAGGCAACTGGAGGTGAAGCTTTCCAATTAATTGCAAGCACATTATCAACACATCAAAGGAAAGACAACATGATAAGATAGATTGTAATATATAATTCTACTTTATTATTAGCGTCTTCTGAAATCTACTGTAATCAAGCATCTAAATTTTAGCCGTCCTAAAATGGAATAGGGTGATTTTTGAGAATGCCTATGATTCCTAAAAGAATTAACACAAATCCACTCTATATCCTTTAGCATCCTTTTTGAGACACCAATAAATTATATTTACTTCAAATTCCTTGCAATAATGATTTGAAATTTGGTTCTTGGATTTGACAATCCCGCAATTTCAGATTCGTTAATTTTTACATGATGTCCATGATTCAATTGAAATACAGGAAATCTCAAATTGTACATTAGAATCCTGCATTTCTGATTCATGTATCCCACATTTTTTTGCTGAGTTTTGTCTTTTGTTAGTTGAGTTATCTGCTCAAGAGATTCAAAATTTGCCAATTTAAATAAACCAAAAAAATCAAAATAAATGGTTGATTTTATTAAATATTTTATTTTTCACTCAGCTGAGTTGCCCGCAAAAGTGATTTGAAATTTGGACCAAGGATTTTACAATCCTACATTTTTATTTTTCAGGTTCTGAATTTACAGTAGCTCTGATTAGTGTAACAATCATCTCGTGAATAGTAGCCAACTGTTGGCTAGCTAGCCCTGGATAGTGGCCCAGGCAGGCAGCTGAAAAGAGATTCAGCTGTGTGGCATGTCTATAACAAACACAGTAAGCCAAGGAAGTTGTCAAGCGAGCTTCCACAAAATCCACCCTGAAAAGGCTGGGCCTCCTGTCGTGTTGACCTAATGTTACTTCAGTCTCTTCCTAGTGTTGTGAGATAACTCGGATAAAATGCAGGCAGGTGGGCTGCCTTAAAGCCAGTCCATTAGAATAAAAGACTGATGATTCTGTATTGACTTGACAATTGATCCAAGTCCTATTTCCTTAATATGATCCTCTCTTAGGCTTTATTAGTAGAGAAAAAGATGATACTGTTGTCATACAGTATAATTATCTATAGTAAAATATAGAGACAACCCATGAACTGTATCCAGAAGTAGGAAGAACTATCTCAAACCCTTTGGGCTTTGGGCCCAGTCAGACTTGCTACTTCTGCAGAAAACAAAGTATTCTGGACCGCAGTTTATGCCAAAGTCACAGGTTCTCTGTACTTTCCTAATGTTAGAAGACTTAGGATATCATCTGGTGGATGATAAAATACCACGGTCTGCAGATTTCTGACACAACCCAACTTCCCTGTGACCTAAAGCCAAATGTGGAAGTTAACTCAAATTATCAAAACCAGCAACTGGCCAAATGCTGATCCCTTTACAATGACAGCTCAATTTAGCGCCTTACTTATTATAAAAATCAAGCCCCCTACCAATCCAACTGAGTGATTGTCATAATCATGTTCCTACTATTCAGACTCACAATAGCTATATAGCGTCATTATATCAATAGAGACAACTATCTAGTTTTCAATTATTTTCCCCTTGTAAATTTGCTAAAACAGCACATTTACAACAATACTCTATAATACCCTTCTTCTATATTCAATAAAGTATCATTCTCTTCTTAATTTTTCTCCTTTATTTTGTTCTATATACTTTTAAAAAGTATATACACAACACTAATGTAATTTAAAACTATAGATCCAAGGTACAAAAAGTAACTAAACAAATACTATATGAGGTATTGTTTGGCACCAATATTATGAATCCAAAAGTACCAACCACAGAAGCAACCTCATAAAACTACAAGATCATTTCAAGACCAGAAAACCTACAAGCTCTCAAGCAGAGAGCCCAAGACATGGCAAACCAGCAAGCCAATTTAAATTTCCATCTCTCTGAACTCAAGGTGTGAGACCACATATTGTTATTTGAGAGCTAACTTCAGAAATCCTCCCAAATTAACTTTTTCATAAGTGAAAGGGCCCTTATCAGGTTTTAAAAAATGGCAACAGTGGCAAACTGGAAGGTAGGAATGAAAAAGTGAAAATTCAAAAGTGAAAATCTAAAAGTAGTCATGTTGACACTTTTTCAATTTAAAATTAAATCAAAACAACTTATCTGGAATAAAAATTATTATGGTCATATAAAATACTTTTTATTCTTTCTTTTACCTAAAAAAATCAAGAAAAATTAGGTAATTTATTATAGAAAGCCATTTTTAAAATTTAAAAAGTGTCAACTTGGTCACTTTTAGATTATCACTGTTTCATTCCTAAAGTTGAGTTTGCCACTGTTGCTTTAAAAAATAATCCTTTTACAATTATCAGATCACTAACTTGAAAGGAAAAGAACTATCTCTCCTGCAAGCAGTGAACACCTCAAGTATTGTCACCGCTGTGAGAGAGGGGGGGCTAAACTAACTAAGTTTGGCTCCCATCCTGGGGGGAATCCACCAGGATGCCATCCAGTGCAACACTGGGATGACCACCCAAACAGGCGTCCAGAGAGAGGACGTGGGAACAGTTGCAGAAAGTAGAAAATAAATCCCATCAGTGTCATTCCTGCAAGCAGTCATATAGTACACTGAGTGCTGTATCTCTGGGGTACAGGTACAGTCCGCAAAGTGGATTGAGGGTCCTCTACAGGGGGTGCAAACACAAGGGGGTCCTCTCTGCGTGATTCTCCATGAGGCAGGTTGGGAAGGAACAGGTCCAAATTGTCACAAGTGAGGCTTTTCACCAAGTACTCACCAGAGATAAGGAGATCATGTGTGTTGTAAATTGCGCTATTAATGCTATTTTGATTTGCCCTTCAAATATTGATAGTTGCAAAGATTTATCAGGTTTTGCATTCAAGTTCGGAAATTTCTTGCCTTCTGCAAATGGGTCTGGTTCAATATCCACCCATTACAGATTATTGTATCTGTCTGTAGTTGATCCTGGTATGACCTCATCCCAGTGTGACCCCCTCAGCCACTCTGTCTTCCTATTGAGTGATCTCCAACTATTGTCTACTATTTAAAGTAGAATCTCCTTTCCCAATAAAGTTTAAGTTTATCCACATTTGTGTTGGCTTTTATAATCTTCAAGCTTTTCCTGTTCTTTTTGCCAAAAGGACTTTTACATCTCTCTTTCCAGGAAATTAAGGTATGTGCCCTTAATTTTGCCCTGAAGGCTAACCCAAGGCTAGCTTTGAACCTCAAATCTTCTATAATAAAGATTTCCCGCTGTGTCCTCCAAGATGTTGTCCCCTGGAGCCAAACACAACAAAATGGTGCTCACTACAGGGGCTGCAAGCCCCTCAGTTACCCCGTTCCCACGTGCATTCTCTGGTCCCTCTCCCTTTGTTTCCAAAGTACCAGATCAACCCAAAGTTTCTAGTCCTCCCCTAGAAGAAGACATTACCAATGCTCCTGCAAATCCTATGGTATTGGTTCTGTCTCCCAGGCCCTTGTGGGCCCCCTTCCTACTTTCTCTCTCAACTATGAGCAAGCATGTGCTGCCGCCCGCTCCCTTCTTCACTCTGGCATGGTAGCCATGCACTCTATCCCTGGCCTCTGTCCCGGGTACGCCTCTAAAGACCTGTACTCCTTCCTTTTGGACTTTGGTCTCCCTCCTGCGTTGATGGAATCCATGGATACTATTGGCGTGTTAGTTAACCAGTTCATCTAACCTGCCCTAGTCCACCACCAACTTGCTTTGGGATCCCAGAATCAACTGCTAGATGCAGTAGCCTCCGCCGTCTCAAATAACCACACTCAAAATATGGCCTACCAAGAATGGTCACATAGTCTCTTTGCTTGTATTTCTGACAACCAGCGTGACTTGTTAGCGTCACAGAAGTATTTAACCACCTCCCTGAATTCCCTTTGCTCCTTGCTCCCTGGATACATAAAGGATCAACTATGCAAATTGGATGAACATCAGGCAGCCTGGCGTGAGCAAATCAAGGCTTTTCTGTTTAACCATCAGCAGGATTTTGAGACTCTGGTTAGTGAACTAAATCAATTCAGAGAGCATATCAACTCGCAACTCAAATTGATAGGAGCTCATGTTGATACTTGGGGCCGTCACCTGCAGCATCAATATGGTCTGGATAAGGCTGCTCTAGGCAACACTCTATACCAAGTGCAAACTTATGTGGACAATTGGGTGGCTTCTATTGAGGTGACTCCTCCCGCTCCTCCTGTCGGGACCCCTTCTGATTTTGAAGCCAAAGTATGGGAGGCCATAGCCAAGCTCAAGGCTACCACTAGACGTCAAGCTTCTGTGCAACCTCCCCCTCCAGTCAAACCTATGCCTGACCCTTGTATTGCCTCCCTCACTGATCAGGTGGCTACTCTACGAGGTGAAATCAAGTACTTAAGACAGTGCCTCTCTAATTCTGAAGGTTTTTCATCTGAATCTGAAGATGAAGAAGAAGGTGAAGTCGTTAATACTCCCACTCATGACAATCATGGTTGTTGCCCCAGCTTAGAAGGTCAACCCCGGGTCTACTATGCGCGTGCTCTAGATCAACTTGCCGAAGTAACAAATGATGTAGCTGATAGGCAGGACGCATTAGAAAGAGAGGTCCAAAACCTCTCCTGCTTTACAGAGACTCTAAATGGACAAGTTGCCCCATTGGTCACTCAGGCCACCGCCTTGGCTACCCGTGTCAATGGGATTGCTGGCACCTTGGCAGTACAACAAATCAAGATTGATGAATTTGGGACTGCTGCCACAACTGCCTGAGACATTAGTGGGCAGAATAGCTCTACCTTGGACACTTTAGAGGAAAGCCTTCGACTTCTCTGGGCTAGACAACCTACTGCTGAATCTGAGTTTGAGGGCAACCCTCACATTAACGTCCTCAACCCTGATGAGAACAGCCAGTCCTTGTCTTCATTCATTGACCCAAACTATAAGCCAACCTTCAAGCAGATATTTGATCCCAAGACCTCAACCATTGCTGCTTTTCTGACCATTTACAAAACTGCAATGTGTAGGGCTACTGACAAACTCAAGAAGGAACACATCTTTACCTGCCTTCATCCCACTTGCCAGGAAGTTGTAGTCCCTGAGCTCCCTTCTATTGTCACCTGGGAGGATATGAAGCGTCTCCTTATTGAAGAGTTTGGAAGAGACCTCAGCTTGGAAGTCAAGAAGGATGCATTTATGCATATTGCTTTCAAACCCAAGAAGACCCTGGCTGAGTTTGCAGATTGTTTCTACATTGAAGGCCAACAATTAATTACTAGCCAACAGTTAACTCCCTGGGAAGCTTACAAGGCTTGTTCAAATGCTTTGAAGGTGAACCAGCTTCTATGTCTACACTTTAAGGCACACAAGGCTTCACTCACTTCCATGAAGAGTATTAAGACGCTCTTGCAAGACATGCATCTGACACATGGAGGTACGGTAGTGTATGAGAATAAAGCCAATAATGCTGGGACTACCTCTTGTACGTCACACATTATGACTCTGGGTACTAGTGGACAGGCTAAGAGACAGGGCTGTCATAACTGTGGCCAGATTAAACACCACTTTTGCACTTGCACTAATCCTTGAGTGGAAGGTTGTGATCCCAAGGAGCAGGCGGGAAAAGAGAGGCCAGCTTAGAAATGGAGACACTCTCTGCTGACCAATATCCCCCATCTCCCCCTGATCCTCCGTCTGATGAGGAAGCTCCCTCTTCCTCTGGACCAACTATCCTTCATCTGTTTCACAACCTCTCCAGTGATTCAGAGCCTGATGATTCTGATAGTGAAGACTCTGATAGTTATGGCTACTCCGTCCTGGCTGTTCCAGAAACTATCTTGGTACCCTACAAGCTTTGCTCTGGGAAGGCTACCACCACTTCCTGGGTACCTCCAAGTGAAGCTAAGTCCATGGTGGCTTGCCCTTACCTAGCTCAAGCACATTGACCTCCTGTCTTGGTTGACTTCTCTGAAGAAGCAGCAGAGTTAGCCAAAGCTCTTTTCCACAATGTAACTGTGTCTCTTCCACTACAGACTGTGTATAAGGAAATCCCTCTACTACGGTGTATGCTGGCCAAATGGGAAAATGAGCTAGAGGCTGCACAAGATGTGTTGGCAGTCTTACCCCCCTTTGGGAAAGATACAACCCGCGTGGAAGTATCAATCCAAAAGGTTAAGATCAAGGCCATCTTGGACACAGGTTCCCCTGTCAATGTGGCTTTGTCCAAGCTAATGAAGAAACTTAAGTTGGCCCCTGACCTCAACTACACGCAGTTGTATGGCACAGCTGGTATGGTCCAAACTTGAGCCATTGGTGCCTACTCTGCTCTACCCATGAGGTTTGGGAAACTCCTTATTGCCTCCCCTGCTGTGGTCCTAGAGAACAAAAGCTATAACCTCTTGGTTGGTACTCAGTTCCTCTTCAAATATAATGGAATTGTAAACTTACAAGATGGCTACATTTTTCTCTTGGAATATGAAGTTCCTTTGATTTTTGAGGAACCTCCGCGCCTTCCAGGAAAACGTCTTAAAACTTGCGTGCTTGAGTACCCTACGGGTATCTTCTCACTCAAGTATAGGACTCACTCCTCCAACATGTGTACCCCTCCTCCTTCCTGCCCTGTGGAAGAAGGGGTACCTCTGCTAGAGCCAGCCGCTATCACCATCCCCCCGGGCTCTCAAGTGGTGATCAACTCCAAGATTTCCTATGAGCTGCCTGAAAAGTCCTTCTTGGAGCTTTACTCACCTGAATCCTTAAGCCGTACCAAGCCCTGCCTATGTCAGGGGATTTTGGACCAAACTCACAAAGAACCTGTGCAATTACTGCTTGCTAATCTGACGGCCCTGCCCATGCAAGTAACCAGAGGTCAGGTTGTAGGTCATGGTTGGATACTTGGAGAAGAACAAGTATCCTCCCTCTACCCCTTTGGAACTATCAGTGATTTCAACCTACCTGAAGATGACCTGCAGGTTCTCTCCTTGTTCACTGCTGCTGATTTCCCCCAATTGTCTCCTGTTCAACAAAAGGACGTGTTGGACCTACTCAATCAGTTCAGTGACATCTTTGCCTCTGGACCTACGGACTATGGCCTAGATAAGGGAGTCATCCATCATATTGATACTGGGAATGTGCCCCCTTTTTGTGCTAAACCATACCACCGTAGTAGGGTGGAAGATTCTCAGGTGTCTAAAGAACTCAAGCAACTTCTGGACGCTGGGTTACTGGCTCCTTCCCAAAGTGCTTGGGCTTTCCTGTTACTGATCCTCAAGAAGAAAGATGGGGGACACCACATTGTAATGGATTATTGCTGCCTGAATTCTCTCACTAAGAAAGATTTGTATCCCTTGCTCAGAATCAACGATGCTCTCAGATGGCTGTGTGGTTCCAAGTTTTTCTCTGCCATGGATCTGGCTTTGGGATACTGGCAGGTTGACCTATCACCTGAAGATTGAGAAAAGGCTGCACTCATCACATCAGAGGGTCTTTTTGAACCCACTTGTATGCCCCAGGGATTATGCAATGCCCCTGCCACAATTCAACAGGCTATGGACTCCATCTTACAAGACCTAAAGCTCTCTTATGTCCTTGTGTACCTTGATGATATCACTGTATTCAGCGCTACCTTTACCAACCACTTGGAACACCTCAAGGCTGTCTTCATCAAGATTCAAGAAGCTGGCTTGAAACTCAAACCCTCCAAGTGCTCCTTCTTCAAGGACTGTCTTGAGTTCTTAGGGCATGAAGTCACTCAAACTGGAATCCGCCCCATGAATAACAAGGTGGAAGCCATTGACAAGATGCTACCTCCCACAAATCTTTGAGAGGTACAAGTATTCCTTGATATGATGGGCTACTACCAACAATTCATCCCCAACTTTGCTGAACTGAGCAAACCCCCCGTCCAACTGCTTTGCAACGTCCCCTTTGAGTGGACTGACAGCCAACAACAAGCATTTGAAGCGCTGAAGGCCAAGCTCAAGGAGGCTCCTATCTTATTCTATCCAGATTATGATAAAGAGTTCACCTTGTATACTGACGCTAGTGGAGTAGCTGTGGGTGCTATCCTGGCCCAACTTGACAATGAAGGTATAGATCAACCTGTAGCCTACTCATCAAGGGTCCTTAATAAACACAAAAAGAACTACAGTGTTACCAAGAAGGAATGTTTGGCTGTACTACATGCTGTGAAACAGTTTTGGCATTACATCTATGGAACCCACTTCACGGTAGTCACCAATCACTCCTCTCTCAAGTGGTTACAACAGCTAAAGGAACCTGAAGGTTGGTTAGCATGTTGGGCTCTACGTCTGCAAGGGTATGATTTCACTGTGGTACACTGTCCTGGGGCCCAACATCAGAACGCTGATGGCCTGTCAAGGATGTCAATCCTGGCTATCCACCCCGCTGATGCTGATTGACTATATGAGCTAATAGGGTATCCTGACTCTTGGACCACTGAGCCCAAAGATATCCGCCTAGCTCTACAGATCCTATCCAAGGACACCATAATTCATGATAGACAACTCTTCAAAAAGGTTAACAATGCCTACCTACCTTACGTTCACCCTAGTATGAGGATAGCTATCATCCTCCAGGCTCACATTGATACTGGCCATGGAGGTGTAGCCAAAACCCATGACTGGTTGTGCAAAAACTTCTACTGGGAAAACATTTGCCTCTTGATCCCTGATGTCCTTGCCTCCTGCCATTCTTGTCAACTCCAACATCCTTGTCCTTCCCAACATCATTTTCAACTTGTCCCTCCAAAGCATGCCTTCCATACGGTGAGTATTGATGCTGTTGAGCCCTTCCCCCATTCTAGGTCAGGATGTTGGTTTATCCTGGTTGCTATAGACCACTTTAGCAAATGGGTTGAAGCCAGAGCAACTAAAGATATAATGGTTAGGACCACAGCTACTTTCTTGCTGCAAGACATCTTCTATTGACATGGCTGCCCTCAAGTCCTGCTCTCAGACAATGGCAGCAATTTTAATGCTCGCCTCATCACCTCTATTGTTGAAGCTATGGGGGCTCATCAGTCATTCTCTGCGCCATATAATCCCTCCACCAATGAAACTGTCAAACATGCCAACTCCACCCTAGTATCCATTATGAGAAAACTCACACTCTCTGACGCTGCCAATTGGGACTTGTTCCTCCCTGCCACCCTCTTTGCCTACCGCCTTAGTAGACATTGGGTGACTGGTCAATCCCCTTTTGCCATGCTTTATGGACGTGAGGCCACTACCCCCTCAATCTTGGGACCTCCTCTGATAGAGTATGATACATCTGCAAATCCTGAGACCCATGTGAAAGACCCAACCAACTGTATCATTGACATCCAGGCAACTGCCTACTCCACTGCTTATAAGTTTAAGGCTTTGGAGCTCTCTCCGTCCAATGCTTCTAGAGCCCCCCTCCCCCTAATACCGGATAGGCGATCTAGCTCTCTACTATCAGAATTGTACAGGTGGTAGAGCCCACAAGCTGGATTCCCTCTGGGTTAGGCCCTGTGAGGTTACCTTCAAGAAGGGTTTTGAGTACACTGTAAAGCTACTATTGTCTGGCCGTCCCTTTGCCCACGTCCACTCCAAATTCCTTTGCAAGTATCAACTCCCTCTGTCCAATCTTGAGGGGGGAGATGCCGTAAATTGCGCTATTAATGCTATTTTGATTTGCCCTTTGAATATTGATAGTTGCAAAGATTTATCAGGTTTTGCATTTGAGTTCATAAATTCCTTGCCTTCTGCAAATGGGTCTGGTTTAATATCCACCCATTCCGGATTATTGTACCTGTCTGTGGTTGATCCTGGTATGACCTCATCCCAGCGTGACCCCCTCAGCCACTCTGTCTTCCTATTGAGTGATCTCTGACCATTGTCTACTATTTAAAGTAGAATCTCCTTTCCCAATAAAGTTTAAGTTTATCCACATTTGTGTTGGCTTTTATAATCTTCAAGCTTTTTCTGTCCTTTTTGCCAAAAGGACTTTTACATCTTGCTTTCCAGGAAATTAAGGTATGTGCCCTTAATTTTGCCCTGAAGGCTAACCCAAGGCTAGCTTTGAACCTCAAATCTTTTGTAATAAAGATTTCCCGCCGTGTCCTCCAGGATGTTGTCCCCTGGAGCCAAACACAACAATGTGCCCTGCTGGGAAGATCTTCTAAAGGATTTAGAAAGTGAGAGGATTTGTTGTCCACTTGGTGCACTGAGGAGGAAGCTTGTCCCCAGAGGTCTAGAGAAGTAGTATAAATGAGGAGAAGAACTGGAGATAAAGTAAAGGCCACAAACTTAAAAATTGAAACCAACATTTTTTGATAGAAACAATAAAATAAAGGGGCCTATAGATTTTCCAGAGGAAAATAGAGACAACCAGAAGAACAGTAATGCTTTTCTGATTAATGAGTGTAAAAAAGAGCACCCAGAAGCATTATTTATTTGTAAAATCCAGTGGGTGATCTTTAAGTCAAGCGTAAAGACTTTGAGTTCAAAGTGAAGCAAAAGCTGAAAGATTTTAGACTTTCAGTAGATAAATATAATACTTTCAATTATAACTAACCAGGTTTGAACCAGGGGTTTAAAAGTGTATAGTATAAAGCTTGACGCTGACGCTAATATGAACTCTGAAGCACCGTAAACCCAGCAGACCACAGAAGAGGAATAAATGTAAGGGAGGTCAAAAGTTTGACTAATAATTTTAATAGAGAAAGACTCTAGAAGGAGTCCAAGGCAAGAAAATTATTAGGAAAAATTCCAAACTTTAATTTTTTATAAGAATGAACAAGCAGGGGACCAAAAGTCCCCTGTCTTGATTTAAGGAATAGAACTTGAATTTGAAAGGTCACCTGACCCAGGTGATGAATCTAATTGGCCAGGAGAGAAATTTTGAAGGGAAATTTCAGGAGGATTGGAGGGCTCCTAATTAACTTCCTGTTTGACTTCTTATTGGCTGTTGCATATGGAATGCTTCAGGGGAACATTAACTCCAGCTGGACTGGATTTTGTTGATTTGACAGAAGTGTGCCCTGTTTGGTTACCTTGCAGTTGCTTCAAATGAGGACAGAACCAAGCCAGCAAGTAATCCCAATTGATCAGGGATTCTTCCCAGGTTTGAACAGAAATCTGGGAGTCAGTGGATACCACCCAAGAGGGGTAAGCTAAGACAAATCTCTCGTCAATTGTGTGTGCTAAATCATTTAGTGAATTCAGGGGTTTAGCAGGGATTTTAGAGGTTTTCTTGATGCAGTGGGGAAAAATTGTCCTATTCAAGGCTAAAGGGGTTAACTTTATAACCACCTCATGTAAGAGGGGAATTTTAATAATGATCTTACAGATGATTTTTAAACTAACAGGCAAGTAAAAACACCTTAAATCAATTTTCATTGGTGATTTGAGTAAATCTCACTTAAACAAGACTTAAAACCAAAAATTTTAGAGATAAGGAGAAATATATGAGCCAATGATTTCCTATTAAACTATTCACTTTTTTGATAGAAATTAATTTAGTTTTGCTTACCTTACCCAAGTTGCTTTATATTAACAGTACAGCTACAAGATGTCAATAACAGAATACCTCCTAAAAGGTATTTTAGGGCCACTCACTTGGCATCTGGTGGAAAATTCATGAGTGAAACCAAGGCAATGTGGCAATAATAGTAATAAATTAATAAAGACAATATATTTTGTTGCAACATCTTTAATTACTCCCTCTCAGGTAATTTAAGCCCCAAGTAGCTTACTGCATGAGTCATCAAATGGCTCACCAACTAATCAATAAGTTGGTGGCACTACTATCATTTGGCCATCTATTATGAGAATCAAACAATCCAGATCCTAAGCTAAACACAACTTGAATAAGCCTTGTGATTTAAGAGGAACATTACTCAGATAAGCCCCATGACTCCCATGACGTACATGGACAGCATGTGGCTTCTCATGATACTATATAATATCATATATTCATATCCAATAAAGTATCATTCTCTTCTTAATTTTCCCCTTTATCTTGGTTATTATACTTCCCAGAAGTATATACTTGATAATGTAACAATTTAAAATTATTTTTTTGAGCAAGTTTCAATTTGAAATTTCATAAATTTTATTAATTTTAAAAATCAAAGTGTAATAGATCACATTCTACCTATTAATGATTGTGACAAGACCCAAGATGGATTTCTGCCAGTGGCAAAAGCAAGGCCCTGATTTTACCAGAATCAGGGCCAGATTTGCTATGGGTGGCTATTTTATTGTAAACCCAACTTTGGAAGTATTAGCAATTAGCTAAAAGATGGTTCAGTTCTTGATAATGGCTGCAAAATTGAGGGTTTTTGCTTTCACTCCAAGTTGTTCTGTCAGGATACCAAGAGTATTGTGCTGCCCCTTCAAGTAAAGTAGGGGCGGAGCAGGTACAGGCATGGCCCACCAGATGGTGTGACCTAACTTTACCGGGTTGGAGAGAGCCTTCTCAGCCACCGCCCAGGGTCCAGCTGCTAGCAAGGCAGAATTGATCAATTCAGTGAGTGCCAGGTATAGCACTCCCAGGAATTGACTATTATGACCAGTGAAATCAGAAGTGGGGGTTGAGACAAATGGTTTGGGTGTCAAGGGTGGTTCCATGAGGACCAGGTAGGCAGAAATATTGTTGTATTTCCCGTTGAATATAAAAGGGTATATTGTAATCTCCTTGCCATCACACACAAGTTGGTAGGGATCTTTGGGAGTGTCTGGGCAGATGTACCACTCCAGGTATTTCAAAGTCCAGGGTTTGTGGTTGGAATTGGGTGGATACTCTGTGAAATGTACAGGGCCAAACAAAGCGTCATGAGGATAGTGATTGCCATGGTAGGTTCCATAATACCAGGAATTATTTGTACAAGTTGTAAAGCTCAAAAGGCGGGAAAGTTGTTAACCAGATTAACTGATTTGACAGATTTAAATCAAAAAGGTGATCACAAATGGGTTGCTGCTGCTCCAGTTTGCCATTTAGATTTGATTCCTCCTTGCAAGCTGACGCTGATAAATTGACGTAATGTGAGAGTCATTTTGTAAGACTTCAGACTTTTTCAACAACAGCTGCAGTTGTATCAAAGCATGTGCTCAACCATCACCAACAAATTACTATTTCTCGGGGATACAAGAGATACAGCTAGGATTGAGACAATATTTTTATTGATGAGCCTAAACAGGAGGAGATTGAATTGCTTGGAATAATAGAACTGTGAGGGATTTTATACCCAATTCTATGAAAATGAGTTGATAAGAGAATTATGTTTAAGCGAGATTAACTCATGATTTTGAATCAAAAATATATTGTCATGAGTAAGATTCTGAAAGCTGGAATTGAGGGCTTTTGGCTGACATTAATTTGGGCTGAAATGGTTCAGTATTCGCGGAAATATAGACGACCAAAGATGGTAAAGGAGAAACAAACAAAAAAAGAGAATTCTTGGCATAAATATCAACAAAATAGGAAATATCAGTTGAAACTATAATTCTCAGTCCTGACACATTTGATACAACCTTATTTATCAGAACAATTGTCATAAATTGGTCACACAAGAGTTCTTTGTAAACTGGACTAGATACTTACTTGACAATGCAGAAGGAATAGGAGCCAAGGATCCAGGTGGTATTGCTTAGTCAAATTTTGATATATATGGGAAACTTTTCACTGTTCAACTCTTAAGAGTTGAGTCCCCTCAAAAATTTACTCAATAAAAATCAAATATCTCTTGGTCTAACTTTTATTTTAAATGCATCCTGTAGTTGGCCTTTTTGCGCTACATTCCCTACAATTTAATTCTTAGTCAGATTATTACGGGAAGATGGGGCCCTGCTGTCAGTACTTTTTTGTTGCCTCCACCAAATGTTAATTCAATGCCAGAAAATCTCAGCGCTGTTCCTCCTACTTTTAAAGCTGAAACTCTTGTGCCATCTCAATGTACTGAATTTTATGCTGAAGACACTCTGATTCTCTTGTAGGCCATTTATATAGGGCTTTTTTGGTTGGGGTTAATTATTTTACTTAACCCTGGTGTATCTTTTGGAAATTTTACCAAACAGTATTTGAAGCTTTGTTGGTGGTTGATCATTAAGTCCATGTGAATTTAGGTGGTGATTTCCCACCACATGGAGACTGCTTCCTACTATCCAACTATTTCTATCACTAATAATCAGGTGCCTCTAGGTCTCTAGCTGGGGCTTGATGTTCAACTCCTGAGTTAAAGTTCTGGAATCTGGGCAATGTAAGATGAAAGAGTATCAAGAATATGTAAGTAAATATGTTGGAGAACCAAAGGTTCATAACAAACTTTATTTGGTAAAAATAATGATACAGAACCTCACAGGTGCTTTTGACTTATATAGTCAATCACATGTAGGTGCATCTGGGCATTTTTAATGTGCTATCTGGGTGGCATGGTTTGGCATATTAAATTATGTTATATGGTTGGCTGGCTTGTTATTATTTTGAAGGTCTTCAGAGATAGCTGTTTGGCCTGCCAGTGGCCTATCTTTGCTAGGCTGGTCATTGGCTGTGGCAGAACTGGTTGCAGGTGTCATGGGGTCATCTTTAATTTGGTTACTTGATTTGGGATGACCTGACAGGAATTCCTGAGGCTGGGTAACTTGATTAAAAAAGGGTCCCTAATTGGAAACCCCAAATTACTAAATGGAGGATGGATTTGGACTGGGAGCTCTGGGCAGCTAATTTTATCCTGCCCAGGCCCAGCCAAACCCACCTAGGCTTGAGTGTAGCTTTTGGGCCCCAGAAAAGGCCTCACAACTACAGGAAAAGCAGGATTGATTCTCACACCTGGAATTTTCTCTTCAAAGCAAATCCAGGTGCAGGCAAAATCCCGCCACCTGCTCTCCCCGCCTGGTGGCTGGGAGCGGGTTTGAATCCCACCTGGGGATTTGCTCTTGTTACTTCTGTAACATGTTCATTTTACCCAAGTATGGATTAAGATTTATTAGTGAGTCAGCCACACCTCTACCAGTGGTACACTACATTGGTGTCTCCACTAATGATACATCAATCAAATCTCTTGGTATTTAAAGGAATTTCTTTTTCTGAATAAATCTAAGTTTATCTATATTCTGCTTTTAAACTTTCTCTATAAGCTTCAAATGCACTCTTCCTACTGTTTAGGAAGATTCATATTTACATTATCCCAACACAGGGCAAAAAGGTAATACACTTTACCTTGTTGCAGCGCCCAGGTCACCAACTCCGCGGCAACCGCCAGAATTAACTCATTCCGCAAGTCAACTTACTGAATGTCAACAATTTGTCAACATTCAGTAAGTTGACATTATTTTGGTATTTATCCGCCGGAATTGGGCATTTTCAAAACTAAGCTAATTTTTCATAGTGAATTATTAAGTCAGAATTGTAAAATTTAAAAGGAACAGACATAATGTCAACACCATTTAAACAAAGGCTTAATTTTAAGCCAAAAAACTAATATAATTTACTATGAAAATGTAAGTTTCTTTGTACTTTTACATTAAGGTCAACTACAGTAAGTAATATCTGGATGTTGACCCCAAATAAGAATCCATAAATTTCTTAATAAAATACACAATATTCTAAAAATAACTACTTTTAATATTTTATACTACTGTTTTTATTAAATATATATTAAGATAAGCATTGAACAAAGACATATGCCAACTTTCAGAGCATTCTTTGTATTATTTAGATATTTACTGTTATTTTAAACTCACTGGATAAACTATAGCTTATTTCCAGAAGTCCACTTAAGCCAACACACATATGGTAAAACTAGAAATTATATATGTATTTATAATGTCAACTTTGTGTCAAATCAACACGTCACCTAAATTGCAACAAAGGGGTTTGGCTAAGCAAACAAAGTGACATAATTTAAGCAAGATTTAATAGGAGTGTTGCTATAAAAGAACGCTGACTGCCTGAATGTTGACACCTTCACTTATTTATTAGTAAAACACTGCCGCTTAACAAAAAGCACAAATACAATGGTATGGTAATTCAGGCCAAAGTACCCAGGGCTGTACTTCAGACTTCCCTCTACAATCCCTATCATTTAGTTTTCATAAGTTACATATGCAACTCTTTAATTTTTTAAAATTTAAAAATAATCAATTTCAGCCTTAAAAAACCAACTCCAGAAAATATGTACCAAGCTTTATAAGTGATTTACATAGTGTTTTTCCACTTTAATGCTGACTGTCAGTATGTTGATGTCAAAATTAAAGTGTTTTTTTATGCTGACAAACTAAATTAAATATTTTTGACTACTGTGACTACCAGAATGTTGACTTTTTATTTAAACATGGGTTTTTCTATTCTTTAATAATAAAATAGCTCTAAAATTACTTTCTATACTTCTATAAACTATTTACTTAATAATAAAATTTAAAACAAGTGATTATTAGTTTAATTTTATTCATGTCTCACATGATTATTCTTACTTTATGAACTCTACTCTAATTATTGTAGGACAAATCTTCCAAGAAGCCACAAAATAACCCCAAGTCAACCAAGAAAGTACCCAAAGCCTCTGGAAAGGCCCAAAGTCCCTACCCCAACAAAAAACCAGCCAAAGAGCCCTCAACAAAACAGAAGACAAAGGAGAAGACCCCAGACCCTGAAAGCAAAGAGCCCTCCCCTGTCCCCTCCTCTTCTCCAAGCTGGTACCAATCAGAAGGAGATGAGGTTCCACTAAACAAGCAAGGAAGAAAGAAGATACCCAATAGTCCAGAACCTCAGCCAAGCCCAGATGAATCAAGCTCAAAGGAATCAAGTCCCAAGGAATCAAGCTCATCCCAGTCCAGAAAGTGCAAGAATCCAACTCCAGATAATTCCCCTCTACCGCCCAACAAATCTGCACCTCCATCCTCCTCATCAAGTATCAATAAAGAAGATCCTGATGATTACCTGTCTGACTATCATCAAGCACCAATTGGCCCATGGAATCCCCTAAAGGTTCACAATATATGTAACGTCAAAGGAGAGTTTAAGCTCTCAAAGAAGTTCCCTCGGTTTTCCCTCTAATGTCTGTCAAAGAAGGTGCAAGTTTAGTCTGTGATGGCTATGTTTTCAATTGCAACAATCAGAAGAGAGCAGGAAGAAGCAAGCATTATGTATGTGAAGATAGAAGCTGTGCTGCCAGAATCAATACAGAAGGATGGGATAAAGTCACTAGTGTAAAAGGAGAGCACACATGCAATGCTCCAATAAATCTTATTGAAAAGCTTCTAAAGTGGTACCTCTACCAAATGATCCCAGTCTCCCAAGATGTCAAGGCTTCTGATCTGGCATTTAAGGCCACCACACACCTAATTAATGAGAACCTGAAGCTCATCCCTGACTGCAACCAGTTAGTGAAGTACATATGTGACAAACACCATGACCTAGTCCCTCATAAGAAATCAGCCATGGTTCAAGGAGAGTTAGTCTTGACAGAGGAGTTAAAGATGTTCAATGGTGATGATGGATTCCTTTTACATGATGATGGTCCTACAGCAGAGACAAGAATTATATGCTATGCTACGCAACAGAACCTGGAGCAGTTGAGGGATTCAGAGACCTGGTTATGTGATGGTACCTTTGCAGTATGCCCCCGCCTTTTTTACCAACTATGGGTTGTACATTCCCTTATTGAAGGCAAGGTGCTCCCATTTGCCTACTTTCTGCTTCCTGGGGCAACAGAAGAGATCTACACAAGGGCCTTTAAAATCCTTCAGGAGGGCATCAAAGCCCTACCCAGTAATAGAAAGAGTCCCCCTGGCCATAACACTAGAGCCAATCCAGATGATGATGAAAAGGATGAAGCCACCCTTGCTGCAGAAAAAGAAGCTCAAGATAAAGCACTTGGCCCCTCAACTATAATCATGGACTATGAAACTGCCCAGTATAACGCTTTTGTAAATACCTTTGATGGAGAGGTCCAGGGGTGTTTTTTCCATTATTGACAGGCTGTCAACAGGCAACTAAAGGGTCTACCTGAGCTCAGCAAGCTCCACCGTCTAGATACATCAGGAAAGTGCAAGTTCT
This sequence comes from Entomophthora muscae, assembly GCA_014839935.2. Taxonomy (NCBI): domain Eukaryota; kingdom Fungi; phylum Entomophthoromycota; class Entomophthoromycetes; order Entomophthorales; family Entomophthoraceae; genus Entomophthora; species Entomophthora muscae. Next base: position 34,960 of record QTSX02000786.1, on the reverse strand, counting down.
TAATTCAGCAGTTTGTAGCACTAGCCTTTGTAAAGCCAGAGCATGCTGGACAAGCCTTTGAGCTCCTATGCCAGGATCCATATGCCAAGAAACATGATGGTGCCTTCTACCCTTTCATTGAATATTATGAACCACAGTGGATTGGACGTAAGGTCACTAAGCGCCGGAGCAAGCCCAGAGCCAAAGCCAACTGGAACTGCTATCTAGCAGTTCTTAAGGATGAGATGAAAACTACTTCATCTTTAGAGGGCTGGCATAAGCATATCAAGTCCTCCTTTGGAATCAAGCCCAGATACAACACCTTCTACGAGCATATCAAAGTCCAACAGGGGAAGACTGCTGCATCCATCAGCGATATTGAGAACCACCCATCTAAGAAGAAGAGAACCACCAAAGAGAAACAGTATCAAGAGAAGATCAAGGACATTGTCAAGGTCAAATATAAGCTTTCAGAGATTGGGGAATACATCAAGAAGATTGCCACAGTTCTTAATGGCAACCAGGTTATTACAGTCTAGCTTTTCATTAAATTTATTGAGTATTGCCTAATTTTTTATATAGTTCTTATATATTAAGTATAATATTTTTAAATAAATAGTTATTCTAAATAAATCATTAATCTTTTATGATACTGCTTTTATAAAATCATTGGTTTTTTATTGATAGTTTGATGCTTTAGACTATATTACATGGCCTATATTGGTATTTTACTAGTAAATTATATGTTTTTTGTAGTTTTCAATATAGAAAAAACTTTATATTACTGTTTCTGATTGCTATATTTTGCTATAATACGTGAAATTTTATGTAGTACCTTTTTGTGTATTGAATTTTTTTGTTTTATAAGTGGGAAAAAATTTATTATAGTAAAGATAGCTAATTTCATAGTAAAATAAAACAAAAGTGTATTTTTATGAATTTTTTTAAAATCTATGTTGTCACATTACTCTAAAAAGTATCTTGAAGCTTAATTTTTATTAAGTAAAATGTTCAGGAAGCAGGTTTCTGCTTATTAAAAAAGTGTCGACATTTAGTAGTCTGCATGAGTTAAAACTTAATTTTGACTTTTCAATGCTGTCGACATTAAAGTATTTTTAATTCTGATTATCGACATATAGTAAGTCGACTTGCGGAATGAGTTAATTCTGGCGGTTGCCAACTCCGCTTAGCTTGAACTGCAAGTCTTTCATCATAAAGACTTCCCACTGAGTTCTCTCCTATTTCAATATAGTAGAGCACAACTCGACATATTTTATTATAAAGCAGACATCAGAACAGATCCACTGCAACCCTAGTTGAGTCAAGTTTTGGATCCAGACATAGCACTCCCACATCCAGGATAATTTTTTTATGAATTAAGCTTTTAATCGGAGTTGGTAAATCACATTGAAATTAAGTTTGGGTTAAGCTTACGCCACCAATTTAAACTTGGCGCCGTTCAGAACTTAAGATAAACCTTGATGCCAGAAGCGTTGAACAATGCTGGTAAAATCTAGAAGCATCCAATTCAATAACAGCCACTTGTTGGCTTGAAAATTACTGAGACGGAGGATGTGAAACTTCCAATGGAAACTCCACTCCTGGGGCATTTCAATTCAATTGTATGATGCCGATCTAACCACGAATTTAAAACTCAATTGTTTGAGTTAACCAAATTATGGACTAAATTAGATTGGAATTTATACGGTTTAGAGGAAGACCATGTATCCACACTTCTAAACGGTTTCAGTTTGAAATAAAGTCTGCTTCTGTCCCTACGTTCTATAACCAACATCAAACCATCAATTAAAGGAGCTAAGATCGACACACACTTGTCTCTAAGTTGAAAGGCAATTTTAAAAATAAAAAAATCCAAGTTGAAAGGCAAACCAGTATGGAATCCATGAGCCAAAGTCAAGTAAGTGGTGAATCAAATACATCTCAGGGCGAAAACAAGGCCCCTCTCGCCCTCCCCTCATCAGAATCTGTTTCAACCAAGGTGGATATTTCCTCTGAAGGGGTTAAATTTGACAGCCTTGGACCACTCATCATAAATAGTGATGGTACAATGAGTCGTATCAATAACTGGGCAGAGATGAGTGAAATAGAAAAGAATAGGTTCATTAGGGTACTACAGAGAAATGAAAAGCGGCGTGCAGAACTTGCAGCTCGCGATAGCTAGTTTAAAAGCGTTCCTTGGCCTAGATTTAAAATTCAAATAAATTTTAAACCCCGCCCAATTTCTCTTTTATTCTACAAGACATTTTTTAATTTCCCTTTTAGCCTGATGTTGTAGCTCTCCAGGGCAAAGTTTTATCGCTATGTAAATCTCTCCAGAAGCTAAGAGAGGAGCGGCGAATGAGTCGACTAATGGATTATGGGACACCCAGAAAAGATCAGCTGAATCATCCTTTTGATGGCGATGAGTTTGAGGTTTTTCAAATGGGGTTCTTAACTTTAGTCGAATATTGCTTTAGTGTCAAACCTTGTACCAAGGACTGTGATTCAAATAAAGGTATTTTGAAATATTGATAGGAATTTTTTAATCAAGTAGTCTTTGCTTCACCGAAAGAAGGAACTTCGATATATTCTGAAAGCATTAACTCGGTTTCCATTCTGGAAAAGGTTTCAAAGCTAGAAACAGATCTTTCGGTTATGAAGAGTTCATTTCATGAGTTGGAGAGTAAATTGTCACAAAGCAGGTTTGAAAAAATTCTTTCTGTAGCTGATTTCTTGTAGGAGTCCAATCGAAAGCATTAAGACTGAAGAGGTCACGGATGGTAATTTTATACAACTATCTGCTTTTACAAGCTTGAATTTAACGAGCATACTTTGATGTAGTGGCTTCCACGAATGGGTCGATCTATGAAGAAAAGCTGCCCATCAACCTTTTTCGGGACCCCTTTGATTCTCCCTACAGCAAAAAAAATATAACCATTCGAAGCTCAATCGACAAAAAGACCAGCAAGGCAAAGCTGACTAAAGTCAAATCCATGGCCCTCCTAGACTCCATAAATATGACAGTCTCAGATAAAAAGACACGGAAACCTCGACCAGTTTCTACAGCAACTGGATTGGTTTTATCTTTGGATTCTGAGAAGACCCTCGCACCCCCGCGTCTTAAAGAGCGGCGAAGCTCATTGGGATCTACGCTTGAGAAAATAAGTCTCTCTCAGGATATCGAAGAAGCCTGCCATGATCAACCAAGATCTCTGATTGAGGCACAACGCATCAAGTTTGACCGAATTTTTGATGGGACAACTAGCTTTAGGTTGTTTAGGATCTTGTTTGAGTCGACTTTCACGCGTTGCCCGGGCTCTGTTTTGATTGCTCTGCTTCTCACGCATGTAACCGATAATGTACGGGCCTACATAAGCTTCCATTACTAGAAAAAGACTACTCGTGGGAAAAAATATGTGCTAAGCTAGAAGTCAAATTCGATGGGCAGCGAAGCTTGCAGCTTCTTTGGTTTAAATTCATGGAACTGGAATTCGGGCTAGGGGAGACAATCCAGTCCTTTGTCGATCGATTTGAATTGATTGCTCAAACCCTCCTTGCTGCCAAGACCATCGGCATCCAAGATGTCAAAACAGTCATCCTGCGTGCGGTTGAGCCTTTCCATGCCCTATCCTTCCACTGCCAATCTTCGCTTGGAACAGCAGAATCCCTAAAGGAAATCATCGATATCCTTTTGGAGGCGGAAGTTCTTATTGGAAAGGATCATGTACTATAATCCTCATTGCGGCAGGATGTCACTTTATCGCTGGATTTATTCCAACTCATTTTACAATGTCCAACTCTGTGTAATATAATGTCTATTTAAAGATACTTGCTGCTAGCAACAGACATCTAAAATTCCCCACGCCGCTTTCAGTTCAACTACTAGATGCTGCCTTATTAGCATTGTGCTAAAAGATAGCCTCACAGTGTTATTGCAACAATATAACACTTACCACAATGGTTTCCTGTTTGGTTTATTTTTATATTTAAATACCTAAACACTGTGTTTGCTATATTTCTCCTTTGGAACAACAAGAATACGCTTCAGAGACAATTCACAAGATAAGCCCTTACATCATGACCCTCAAAATGATATCTCTTGACTTTTTACGCCTCCTTACTGTAAATTCAGAACCTGAACGTAAAAATGCAGGATTGTCAAATCCTTGGTCCAAATTTCAAATCACTTTTGCAGGATAGCCTTTTTTTAATTAATTTGAATTCTTTGTCTTTTTATTTGAATTTTTAAAAATGCTGGAACTCATAGACACTTTTCAAAGTTCAAGTTGAGCTGCATATTTCCAATGGACGAAATGAATTAACCGGAATCAGATTTGAAGTGTTCAAATCCATCAACCATTTTCATTAAGTTTCCTATGTTTTTTGAAATTGCGGGATTGTCAAATCCAAGAACCAAATTTCAAATCACTTTTGAATGCCACTAGTAAACTCAGATATTAATTGCGGGAACTGATCCAAATTTAATGTACACTAAGCACACTAGGAAACACCAAGCCAAATCAAGAAGCTCCACCACAACTAAAATCAAACTAAAAATTCAATATCAATAACCATGTTTAGACATAAAAAGTGATTGATCTTTAAAATTATCCAAAACTGGAAAGGATACAATATTATTCACTTCAACTCACGGATATAGAAATTCTGTTACTATTCAAGGCTAACTCAAGAAAAAATAACTGCTCACAACTCAACCAATAAATCCAAATAAATACATATTTAATCTAAAATATATTTTTTATTTTTATAGACCGTCAATCACATTCTCAACCCGCTCCTGCACCAGCCCGCGGGGCAGCCCGTCCACGAGGGCATCCCAGAGGGTCCAAGAACAGACCCAGAACCCAACTCAAGGGGAGTCATGCCGAAACACAGGCCTCCCAAGGTGTAAGCACCAGCCAATCACCTCCCGCATCCCAAGCCCGATCAACCAGCCTGAATCCAAGACAGAAGCCACTCTCAAGGCCTGCTACCAAAGTCTCCTACACCAGGGTCACCAGGAACACTGAGGTTACTTACACCTTCACCGTTTACCCAGTTGTCACCCGGCCCCACACTCTTGACCCAAGAGTTGCTACTTCCTGCCCCCGCGTCTTTGACACCACCTATGAGCCATTGGCCACAACTGATGAGCCACCTGTGCCTGTGTCATATGCCACCATTGACGGCGCCACTGCAAGCAAGCGTGATCCCACCTTCTACACGAAGAACCCATTCCCTGTGTTGAGCCTGGTAGCCAGGATGCCGTGGTACCTGCCAAGGGCCGGCGTCGGTTGACGGATAGTGAGCGTGAAGCTCTCCTCAACTGCTTGAACGGGGGAATGGCAGTTCGGGATATTGCGTCCTGATTTGGTGTCACAGCCAGGTACATTGCTGACATCAACACCAAGTATGGCAATACCGGGCAAATTACTGAATCCACCAAGGCAAAAAGACAGCCAAAACTACTTCAACCTGTGCACATCAATGCAATTAAGCAGTGGGTAGCCAGGGATTGCCACCTGGACACACTTGCTGTCCAATAAATGCTCACCACAGAGTTTGGACTTTCTGTTTCCAAAACCCTTGTCTACAAAACTATGGTTGATTTGGGCTTCTTGTGGAAGGTGCTCAGAGTTTCTCTGTACAATAGGAATAGTGAAAAGACCATTGAGGATTGACGCATTTATGCCGAGACATATCTGGCACTAAAGGAGACTGGGAATGTCCAGTTCTTCTATATTGAAGAATTGTCATTTTCCTCCTCACTCAGGTCCAGGCATGGGTGGGTCGAGAAGGGGTCCAAGGACGGCGTAGCCCATTGTGCAGCTGTCCGTTCCCAGACCTATTCAATGGTTGCGCTTCTTGGTCCTCGCGGGTTAGATCAATACCAGATGATTAAAGGCTCCCATAACAGCGGGACCTTTCTTGATTTTCTCCAAGCTGCCAAGGAGTAACTTCAGATAAATTATAGCAGCACAACCAATGTTGTTGTGCTTGATAATGTCAGGCTCTACAAAGTGGATCTGGTTGTGTCTGAGTCCCCCCCCCATTGACAAGAATAGCCACTCCTCCAGCCACCGCCTTGCTGATTGTCCAATGAGACTTCTCTTCCTCCCGCCATATTCCCCATTCCTGAATCCAATTGAGGAGGTGTTTGGTTGGATCAAGAAGAAGGTGAAACAAGGCCAATCTCAGGACACTGAGGACCTATTCAATATTCTTGAGGTCAGCCAATTTGCAATGCCACCCGATGTGATGGCAGCTTTCTATGAGCACTTGGAATCCTTTCTTCCAAAAGCCCTGGCCTCTGAGCCAATCAGATAAATGGGCACTCCGGGTTTTATTTGTTTTTATTTTAATTTTAATAAGGCTCAAAAATTATTATTTATATATAATAATGTGACATTTGATTGTATTATAGACATATAAGAATACATAGAAAAGGTAAGTAAAAATAATTATACAAGATATAGAGATACATATTTTTATTATAATGCACTGAATATTATATTGACTGTTGCACTAAAAAATAAAATACAGTGGCCCAAAAAAATACCCGGCCAGCAACATTTTAAAGAAAAAAAGTAAATTTCAACAAATAAAATTTGCTATAAGGAGCATGAGCAGATGCACCACAGATTTTTACACAAGTATGGTATATAAAAACGCGAAAACAAATAAATAGGAAGAAAATTTTAAAAAAATTCAAAAAATTTAATAATAAGAGCTGCACCTTTAAGTAGATTAAAGCACATAAAACAAATATGAGACAGCACCTCTTATTCAAACTTACCTAGATTATAAAATTGGGATTAGAGAATCTTTAGCACAGAAAACATGATTAAAACAAGAGAAATACCTGAGTTTATTTGTGGTCAAGTTGTACAAGCAAAGGAAATGGGTTTATCCTATAGAAAGATAGCCAAGGAACTCAAGATTGGCAAAGAAACTGCCCAAGAAATTTACCTCAAGTTCCAGAAAACTAACTCAGTGAAAAATTGCCTGAGATCAGGCCGTCCTAAAAAACTACTGCTCGAGATGATCGGTCTATTGTCAGAATAGTTAAGCAAAATTGATTTATAACTGCCACTCAAATTAAGGAGACTATCAAAAATACCTTGGAAATTGATATCTCTGAGGCCACTGTTTGCAATAGACTCCATGAACTTGGGTACTATGGCCGTGTTGCAAGAAAAAAACCTCTTATAAGTCCAACAAATAAAGCCAAAAGATTGGCCTTTGCTCATAAGTATGTTAACTATCCTGTATCCTTTTGGGAAAAGGTTATTTGGTCTGATGAGACTTAAGTTCAGCTCTGTGGATCTCAGAGATGCCAAACTGTCTATCGCAAAGCTGATGAAGCTTACAAAATTGAGTGCTTAAAACCCACTGTTAAAAATGGACACCAGGGTGTCATGTTTTGGGGCTGTTTCACAGCCAACACAAGATGGGCAATCCAGCCGATCAGTGAGAAGGTAAATGCTGATGTTTACAGAAGAATCCTTGATTGGAATCTCCATCCATTTATGAAGAATCTGCAAGAACCAGCCAGTTATATCTTCATGCAAGATAATGCTCCTATCCACAAATCCAAGAAAGCCTTAAAATACTTGGATGATAAACAGATTTTTTGTTTGGATTAGCCTCCTCAAAGACCAGATTTAAATCCCATTGAACATCTTTGGGATGTTGTCTAATCTAATTTGCCAAAAACCTCTAAAAAATCCATTCTGGATCTTAAATTTGGAGTAGCAAAAGCATGGGAAGAAATTCCTATGGAAACTTTAAAGAACATAGTCTATTCTATGCCCAGAAGACTTGCTGCTGTGATTGAAGCCAAAGGTTGGCCTACAAAGTACTAAGTCCATAGTATATTCAGCTTTGAAATCTATTATTATTTTATATTAAATATTCATATTTTTGAAATTTTTTTATTTTTTCTTCCTATTTATTTATTTTTGCGTTTTTATATGCCATACTTGTGTAAAAATCCGTGGTGCATCTGCTCATACATTTTTATAGCAAATTTCATTTATTGAAATTTACTTTTTTTCTTTAAAATGTTGCTGGCCGAGTGTTTTTTTGGGCCACTGTAAATTAAAAATGATAGAAATAAATTAATTTATTTATATAATTGTGAATTGTTGATGGTACTTTGGCTTTTCTAAGCCACAAATTGGAGCTTGTATATCATCATATGATCCTTGTTATTTCAGTGCACTATAGACACACAATACGGCAACCAATGATTTTTATGTATTCCTTACTAATTTGTACTTGGGACGCAGTTCAAGTATATCAAATATGTTTATCAAATCATATCACAAGGGAAAGGTAATTTGAGCTCTAAACATTCATTTGTTTAGAACAATAGTGGAGCAGGCCACATGATGCGGATAAATTCAATTCTCCATGTTTATCTTTGTGATAAATGGACCCGTACTCAACAAGTAGTAAATAAAAATATTTTTAATTCTTTTTTTATTTGATGTATTGGCAACTATAACTAATGTTTTTTAATATACTTAGATATATTAATATTATAATTTAACTATTAAAATTTAAAATAAAAAATAAACATTATAAAATAAAAGTATAATTATAAATCTTAAAAGTTAAATATTAAAGTTTATATAATCAAAATATAACAATTTTATTAAATTGTGATTTATTCAATATCAAAATATTTGATATTAAATATGTCAATATTAAAGATTTTAATAGTGAATATTTTAATATTAAATATTTCACAATTAAAATTTTACCAGTAAAATTTTAATAGTGAAGTATTTAGTATTAAAATTTTAATATTTAAAATAAAAAAATAAAAAATAAAATAAAAAATTTAAGTTGCAAGGGAAAATGATTATTTGGGGAATGCAAATTGCTAAGGGGGATGCAATTATTCCGGGTAATTATACCCTGAAATCAAATTTTCTGCCAATGCATCCAATTGGGACCACATACTCTTCTGTATGTGGTGAATGACTCTGGCGCCAATTGCTAGAAGGGTGGCGCTCAGCACCCTGGTGGTGGCTGAACGTCTTATAAAAGGCAATCAGGTGAGAGAATCAACTAGTAGATTTTTTTTTGGGGGGGGCACATAGTACCTGTATAGTGTTGCTATTGCAAATGAGTCATACAGGATGTGCTTGACTGTCCTGTATCCCCGTGGTGTCTTCTGTCTGTCAAGGGCTATGTGACATATGTTGATCTGTATAGGTACATCTTCTAATTTTTTCATGTTGGCTTTCAATATGCAGTGGAGCAGGATTCCCAGGTACACCGCAACATGGATTCGTTGTGAGGGATACTTTTCTGAGAACATGCACAATTTTTTGAAAGTTTGTACTAATCTATTAATATAGGACGGTTGGTTAAATTTGAAGAGGGTTCCGGGAGGCGCCTGACTTGTATCAGCCCTCCAGGCCTTGGCAAACAATATCAATAAAGGCTTAAAATTATTCACAATGACTGTATCCCCAACTTTATTTGATAGAGCTTTAAAAATTTCATTAAAAATTGCAGATTTCAGATATTCATTTCCAATTTGAAAGTCAGTTTTTATTAGACTTTTTTGTATTCATTGATATTTGTGAAGGGGAACCTTTGAACGCTTTCATATATGATATCCATCAAAGTTCAGTTTTATATCCCCGCAAATTTCATTCATTTCTTTGATTTCAATTGTTGATCCTAGTTCATAGGCTTCCCTTATCCATGGCGAGCACCCCGCGGGTGGTTGATATTCCCTATCTTGAGCTTCACTATTAAAAAACATATTCATATTCTGTTGAACTATTTTATTTATTTGATTTTTATTTATTTGTTTTATAGGGGCCACCAGTGAATGGTAACCCCCATAAAACCAACTCAGCATAAAAGCCGCCACTTCCGCGACCTCATGCCCATCCCTGGTGATGACTAAAATAAATATAAGTTAAACATAAAACACTTACTGATTGTTTCCCCTGTGGCCCCCTCAGCCACAGGCGCCATATTGGCAAACTTCATGAGCGTTGGATGCACTTCATTAATTTTCTTAGGCTTAATTTTTCTTATTTTTCTTGCAACTTGTGCTTCCTCTTGATTTTCATTTGATAAAGCTTCTGTATTTCTTGAAGCGCTTCTGCTTCTTGCTTGTGTTTCATTTTCATCTGTTTCCATTTGGTCAGTTTCCTCTTCATTGGTGTTGATTTCCTTTTAAATTTCTGTTCCTTCAATTAGTTTGATCTTCTTATTGTTTTCTTTGACCCCTGCCAGAACTCCCACATATTGTAGGCCGCGTTGTTGAACTTTAGACTTGATAAAATAATTCCCTGTAGATTAAGTAATTTTTCTTTATTCTTTTCATCTATAATATTTCCCAACTTATCCAGAGCATCTTCTTTTGACTGTATCAGTGGCTGGCCCTTGTTACCCAGCTTCCCTGTCACTATTTCCCTGATATTTCTTTCTATCTCAACAACCTTTTGAAGGTGTGCTTCTAATTTGTTGATTAAGTTATAGATTGTTGACATATTGTTTGAATTCCATCAAAAAACTGGTTTTTATAGTACTATGTTCAGTGCATACATATTTTTCATCATCATTAATAAATTAAAGACAATAAACCTAAATATTGGATTAAAATATTGCAATTAGACGTCAACTCTTGATATTTTGATATTATGTGCATAACTCAATGAGTTTTGTTTAATAAAATTCATTGTAAACTTGGCCTTTTTTCATTATAATTTATTGAAATGAATTGTGTTTATATTAGAGAGCCATTGACGCTTAGTACAAATATTGATACATAGTGCATTTTACAGCCTGTATATTTACCTATTGGTAATAATTATATAAACTTTTCAGTTGGATTTTATGAGGTAACAATAATGTAATGTGTTATAAATTATAGTTTACTGTCATTAATCGGCTGATTTTCTTTTCTGTGGTGATTGTGCATTTTCTGATATTTCAGCACTAGTATCCAATTGGTTGGCTTCACATCCAATTGCACAGGCAATAGGAAAACAAGTTGCCACCCCGAGACTGAATGTGGACAGGGTGGCGGCTTGTTTTCCTATTGCCTGTGCGATTGGATGTGAAGCCAACCAATTAGATACTAGTGCTGAAATATCAGAAAATGCACAATTGCCACAGAAAAGAAAATCACCTGATTAATGATAGTAAACTGTAATTTATTAACACATTGCATTATTGTTACCTCGTAAAATCTGACTGAAAAGTTTATAGAATTATTACCAATAGGTAAATATACAGGATGTAAAATACACTATGTATCAATATTTGTACTAAGAATTAATGGCTCTCTAATATAAACACAGTCCATTTAGACAAATTACAATGAAAAAGGCCTATTTTATAGTGACATTTATTAAACAAAATGCTTTGAGTTATGCACATAAATTCAAAATATCAAGAGTTGACGTCTAATTGCAATATTTTAATCCAATATTTAGGTTTATTGTCTTTAATTTATTAATGATGATAAAAATATGTATGCTCATAATTTTAAGCTATTTGAAAAATGTACAACATTCTTTACACATAGAAACTTATAACAATGTAAAAACAATATTATTAATTATGAACTGAAAGAGAAAAATCAATTTTAATAAGTTATCACAAAGAAAAGATTTATTTACTAATCAAAGGACGGGAAGGGAAGGGAATGGGCGGAATGAATGTTGCCTTCATCTGCGCCTGTGAAAGGGGCGGCATCAGAGATAGTGGGGAGGGAATGAGTGGTGCCTTGGGAGTCAGGGTTGGAAGGCAGGTGGCTTGATGATGGGATGGGGAGGCAGGGGTTGTTGACTGGGAAGGGGCAGCAAGAGCGGTTTGCTTCAATTGCTCAAATTCTTCTTTTGTCACATATACTGGCTTGACAAAACAGATGGACTGGCGTGGGGGGAGACGGGGGTCCTTTCTGGACTTATCACTATCACTTGCATAGAAGATGATGAGATCAAATAAGTCCTGGACAGACGCAGAAGGGAAAAGCTCATACCCCTTATCAATCTGGGTGCATAGTTTGTTGTAGGTGGCAGGCTTCAAGCGCCTGAGGGCAGAACCAAAATTGTAGAGACATACATCTGCAAGATGCATGTCAGCGTAGTTGATGGGGTAGGACCAGCAGGTATGCCCCGCAGCCCTGATTTCTTGGGCAGCCCATTCCCACTGCTCCATCTCTTCACTCAGTACAACTGTGTGCACAATGTTTTGTGTGGCCCACTCCTCCAGCATGGCCTTGAGCTCCGTCTGGTAGGCATACCCATCTGCGGTGTTCAATATTGCTGAGTAATAATTGATGCCCAATGGGGAAACTGCCAATAAAACCCTAACAAAACAATACAAGATTGGGCCGCGCTTTTACATGTCAGATTGGATGCGCTTCTCTCCAAAGTCTTGGATACTGGCCAAGATCTTGGCATATGATAGAAGATGACGTCATTACAGGCCCTCATTGCCCTCTCTTTAATAAAATTAATAATGGTTGCATTGTATGGGTTGGTATCCACCAAAATGGGGCCACCAAGAACCTGATTGGATAGGATTCTGGCGGCAACCACAACTCTGTGCATCCATGAATTCACTGTTCTTTTGTTGGTGAAGATGCTGTGGAGTCCCAACTGGAGACGTACTTGGACCAGGGGCATCTGCGGGTCACGTTCTATAATGGCCATCATAAGGGGATGGGCTGTATCACCTTTGGTTGAGGTACAGGCACCAGTTGGGATCTTCTTGGTGGGGGGCACAGTTGGCGTGGGCTCACAGGGTTGCAGCCACAGTTGACTTTGCAAAACCCATTGCGGCTGCAATTTTCCCAAGGGACATAAGCTTGCCTTGCTTTTCAACCATTTTGAGAACAATCTCCGGGGTGATCAATTTTCTTCTGCGTCTTGCAGGCTGATTGGCTGGGGGAGGGATATGTTCATCTTGGGAACTGGTCAATGCCATCTGATTGGCTGTTTTGGGGTTCTGGGCTCTCTGGGTGACCCCATGGCTAAAAAAGCTGGTTCCAGATGCCATTGCTGATAAGGGATTTAGGTTGGCAGCTGCCTGTGCATGGTGGGCAAACAGGGCCATGCTGGAAGTTGCAGGGGAAAGAACAGACTCCTGTGTGGTGCTTGCAGAGGGGCCTGCAGGTTGGGAGTGGCCATAGACAGAGGCTTCACCGTTAAGAGACCCAATGTAGCCCTGAATAATTTTGCCAAGGCCAGGGAACAGCTGGTTGACTTGGTTGTTGTTGAAAGAAGACATAATAAAATTTTTATTATAATTTTAAACTCAAAAAGAGGAATGTATATTTTAGTCAATTTTATTGTTATATATGTCAATTTTGTGAATATTACAATCTAAATTTTAGCCAACCTAAAATGGAATAGGGTGATTTTTGGGAATGCTTGTGATTCCTAAAAGAATTTGCACAAATCCACTCTAGATCCTTTATCATCCTTTTTGAGACACCCATAAATTATATTTATTTCAAATTCATTGCAATTATGATTTGAAACTTGGTTCTTGGATTTGAAAATCCTGCAATTTCAGATTTGTTAAGTTTTACATGATGTCTATGATTCGTTTGAAATCCAGGAAATCTCAAATTGTACATAAGAATCCTGCATTTCTGATTCATGTATCCTACATTTGTTTGCTGAGTTTTGTCTTTTGTTAGTTGAGTTATCTGCTCAAGAGATTCAAAATTTGCCAATTTAAATAAACCAAAAAAAGTTAAATTAAATGGTTAATTTTATTAAATATTTTATTTTTCACTCAGCTGAGTTGCCCGCAAAAGTGATTCAAAATTTGGACCAAGGATTTTTAATTTCACATTTTTACGTTCAGGTTCTGAATTTACAGTATTGTGGCATATTTTATTCTACTAAAAATTAAAACCATATGGATAAGCTTCCAAATAATAGAAGTGATCACTCTAGCAACATCTATACCTGCCTATTTAAAGGTAGGACACACCATTTTGAAAACAGCATCTCAAAAAACGCCATCTTGAATTTAATTCAAGATGGCGTTTTTTGCGTTAGTGATTTTGAATCACAAAAAATAAAATAAACAATAAAATAGTTAAAATTTACATATGCTTTTATAACACAGTAGTTTTAAAAGCTATGGCAACAAGCAAAAATTCTTCAGATTTAAACAAAATCCAAGTTGCGTGAGATTCAGGATTCAATTAATTTAAATATTTTTGGTTAATAAATGAACTGTCAAACCAAAAAAGAAATTTTACTAGCCCATCATACAAAATGATATCAAACATCAAGCGGTGTAGTTCAAACCAAAAACAAAATGAACTGACACAACAACTGAAATGGATGGATGCTATTCCGGAGTATATTATAATCCAAGCAGGATTCATATGAGGCACCAACGGAAGGACTAAAGTGAAACAAAATTGGAGCAATCTAGAAGCGAGATTACACAAGCACAAAACAAAATGAACTCACATAAGATGTGTAGTATAAGCAGCCTAAAATAGAAAAATAACAGTTTAACAGCCAATCAACAGCTATCCAATTTAGGACCAGAGGCATTTTATCCATTTTCATGGCTCCAGATTTGTATGAAAAGGTTTTGAGAACCTTTCAAATATGGACTTGAGATTACAATAAAAATAATTCATTAAATTTTAAAATTTCTACTTTTAGTGATTTTATCTTAGGGTTTTTTACAATGGTTTTTAATAACAACATCTTCAACAGCGCCAGCAGCCAAGCCAGCTTCAATGGAGGCAAGGCTCAGAACGTAGAGGCACCCATTTACACCCAAGCCTTTGAGGCGGGTAACAAGGAAGCTGACCTGTACCTTACCACCAACCCCTATGGCTTTGACTTGTTTGGGAGTCACTTAGCGTCTAGCTCTGCCCCTGCTCCCACACCCACCCCTGCACAAGCTTCCTGTCAACCAACCAATCAGGATGGCAACCCTGATTTGGAACATCTTTCTGCCACCAGCCAACCTGCTCCCCCCTACAGCCAATCAGGCTTCAGCTCCCCCGGCCCAGCGCCCCAAGCAACAAATCATCACCACCCAAATTCTTCAGGAAATTGTGGCACTCAACCTGCAGGGTCTGTCCTGGGATCAGATTGCCGCCCAGTTGCAATTTACCCAAGCCACCATAATGCAGGAGTTCAACAACCTAATGAATAAGGGGAATCTGATTGGGACAGCCAAGAAGCCAAAGAAGGCCACAGAGTCCCAGATAACCGAGGCCTACCCAATAATGCTTGACCTCCTCCAGCGGGACCCCAAGCTTTCCTTGACCCAGGTCCAGAAGCAGCTTGCACACCATAACATATGGGTCTCTGAGCGCATGGTGCAGCTCTGGATGTATGGGAAGGTGGCTTCTGTACGGGTTCTTACCAATTTTCCCGGCAACCAATGGGATGGCGCTGAGGATTCCCCGTATGATCCCGCCAAAGAATCCACCCTGGTCTAATGCCTGACTAGTCTGTCAGATGATGTCATGTTCATCTCTTACTATAAGCTATCCATAGCTTTTGATGATTTTGGCACCCAAGGAAAAGCTGCCACTAAGAATGGAAGGAAGAAGGTCAAGAAGGGGACTTTAATTGATGCATTTCTGGCTGTTTCAGCCAAGGGTTTTGTCTACTATTGGACAAACCCTGATTTCATCAATGGCTACTCATACAGCCACATCCTTGGTGGATTGCTTGACTCCTGGGATGGCTCAAATTCCAAATACTGGGTTTTCTTGAGCCACCAGATGGAGGGAAGCTCCACCGCCCTTGATGCCATCCAGGGACGCGGGCACCAGGCCTCAGTCTACCCTGCCGGCCATGCCGACGTCCATCTGGCTGATGTCATCTTCTTCAACATTAGAGATACACTACAGGAGCGCTGCCCTAAGGCTTTCAACAACCTCTATCTTGGGGTCCTTGACCACAATTTTCTCTTTGGTCACCAAATGGTGGCTGACTTGTTTGCACAAATGGTTTTCCATGTGAACATGGGCAACCAATCACGCAAGGATAAGCGCCTCCCACCCTGTGCCACAGCCACTTACCAGCCCATCCAGCCAATGACTGATGAGGAGTACAATGAGTGGTATATAGTGGCCATCACGTGCAATCCTCCTGCCTCCACCCCCGCCACCAACACCCCCCTGCCTGCAAACCCAACCCATCCAATCCCAGACTCCCCAGGCCAGCACTGCCTCTACGTCCTCCTTCCTGCGCCATTCTGCCTACTAGGCATCACTCTTCCCCGCCCCAATAAACCCCTGTCACCAAACATTTTCTATTTATATAATATCTTTTTTTTGAATTTCAATTGTTCATGTTCTCTTTGTTTATAGTTGGTTTTATTCTTTATGTTCAGCTTATTTCTATAAAATCATATATTTACTAAGGTGTGTATCTAGATCCTGAACACAGTTATTTTTAGCTCCCAACCATAGCCCCCTGTGAAAACATTAACAACAATTTAGTGATCAGCTAAATTTGAATTAGAAAATTATAGGTTAACTTTTTTTAGATAAAGTTGTTACTGATCCAAATTCAAAACCTTAATGATAAACTTTAAGCTAATCAGGAGCCGAGTGATAAAGTGATTGTTGTGACATAAAGGGTCATTCAATAATTCTTTGATGCATGTGCGCTAATTAATATGATTGGCTGGATGTTTTGCCATTGTATGCCATTGTTGCTGTGGCAAGTTGTTGATGGACTAGTGTAACCCAGCAGCTGATTGGGCACATGCATCAAAGAATTATTGAATGACCCTTTATGTCACAACAATCACTTTATCACTTGGCTCCTGATTAGCTTAAAGTTTATCATTAAGGTTTTGAATTTGGATCAGTAACAACTTTATCTAAAAAAAGTTAACCTATAATTTTCTAATTCAAATTTAGCTGATCACCAAATTGTTGAATGTTTTCACAAGGGGCTATGTCAAGCGCTAAAAATAATATGGTAATCAAGGAAACAATGCCAACACTAAGCAAACAACAAATATTGAGATGAGCGTAAAACATATACACAATGGGTAAAAAGATGGGATAATGTGGTAAATGGGAAAACAAAAAGGAATAAACAAAGAGGCAACAGTATCAAAATAATACAGAATTTATTGGGGTAAAAGCTATAAAAATATATGGAAAGGTTAGTAAAAAAAAAATGAGAGAATTGGAGAAGCTGCTAAAAGACCTTGACTTGGCGATTGCCAAAATTAAAGAGATTGACTGCAAGGTCAAAGCAAGAGTTAAGTCTGCTGTCCTTGAAGGGGACAAAATTGAAAAGGTGTCCGCCAAAGCACTCATGGCCAAGATTCCAGACACCCCCAAAACAACAATTGAGCAACTTTTAAATGTCCAGAAGCACCTTGTGAAAGGGCTTTAATTCAAGTCCTTTGCCCTCTCTGCGCCGTCTGTCTGGACAGATGACCCAGAAATGTATGCCCACCTAAGACCCACAAAACGTACCCAAACAGATGACACTGAGCAGCCAGAACAACTGGTTACACCAAGAATAGCAAAGCCTGCTGAGGCTGTGGGCAAGGAGGAGACTGCAGAAGGTAACCTAAAATAATAATTAATAAAAATTTCCAAATACTTACCTTTTTTAGAAGAAGTCAATGGTGAACTCTGCCGGGTCCTGGTCCCTTTTGTCCCCGCCACATTCTATGCCAACTACGCCACTCATGTGGCCAAGCAGCTTTTCCTGTCCCCCCTGTCTTGCGGGAGCTTGAAGACCGTATTCACAGGTCCTTTCCTATGTCCAGGGAGGCATTGGCTGGGCTGACACATGGAGAAGGGGCATCCAAGTGGGCAGTTACTGCCTACAAGGATGCCCAACTGGTCTGCCTGGACCTGGTATCACTCAGTGGAGTTTACTGTGTAAACTCCATTGAGCTTGTTTGGGACGTCCTGGTGACGCTCCCATTCAAGAATGTACCAGAGATGGGCCAGGCTCATGTGGCTGCTTGCTTCTGCTTCCCGGTGGAGCACACCCTGTCTTACTTGCTGGAGAACTTTGGGCGCACGGTAGAAAAACTGGCTGTTGCAGATGCAACAGCTGTGAAGAAGACCAAGATTCTCCTGGCAGACTTTGGGCTGGCCTGGAGTGCCAACAAGACAGGGGACCCAGAAGCTATGGATCTTACCTTTGGCAAAACTAAACATGAGAAAAAAATAAGCACAGTATACAACAAACTGTGCGAGTTTACAGAAGCCTTTGCTGGGC
Organism: Entomophthora muscae; assembly: GCA_014839935.2. Lineage (NCBI taxonomy): Eukaryota > Fungi > Entomophthoromycota > Entomophthoromycetes > Entomophthorales > Entomophthoraceae > Entomophthora > Entomophthora muscae. Next base: position 16,745 of record QTSX02000786.1, on the reverse strand, counting down.
AAAGGCTTCACCTTGTTGTTTACCTGGGGTTCCTCTTTTACTTTGGGATGGGCGCGTTGGTTGAGGACCTGGACAGGGTCCTTCTGGGGATTGACAAGGCCAGGCTCTCCCTGGATGGGAAGAAGGTCCCCCTGGGTACAACTCGGTGGATCACGTCATCCAGGACGCCTTGGTCCTGGCTGGCATCTTTGGGTTTGCAGCCCTGCCAGAAAAGCTGCTCCTTCATTCCCACCTCACCATCCTCCCTTTTACCAGCAGGCGAGAATATTTTAACCAGGGTGTATCCACCGTCCACAGTGTGGCAGTGGAGGTTGTGCACCACCTCCATTGTGGGGTGGGTACATACCGCCAAACTCACTATAGGCAATCTTAATAAATTCTCTCTTCCAAATAATTCCATTGCAATTTATAATATTTTTATTATAATAAAATTTTCTAATTCTTATTTTAGCAAACAAGATCTGCAGAATATATCCCAGAGAAGGTCTTAATAAAAGCATAATAATATATTTCAATAAAATCTACTTCTGATTTGGACACATTACATTAACTTTTTTTGATTATTATATTTATTTTCCAAATGTGATATTAATGCGTTTGCGTAATCCAGTATCAAGTGTTTGGGATACCCTTAGATGGCATAATGAAATAATATACAATAAAATAAATAAATTACTTACATCTATTGATGGATCTTCTGAATGTGATTGCGGGCGTAGAAACATCTAAATATAAAATGATAATTAATAAATGTTGAATAATAAATTAGAGAATATAAAAAAATTAGACACACTAAGCCTTTAATTGATTGGCTGATTTGGCTAGGCACGCAGGGATGAACAAATCAGTGTGGCCATAGAATTTGGCCACAGTCTCAGCTTGGAGGGTATGGATCCCGGCCTGCAGCAAATCAAACAGGTCCTCAGTCCCAGTTGGGGTTCCTTGCTTGACAACTTGCTTGAGCCACCCAAAGACTTCCTCAATGGGATTTAGGAAGGGCAAATAGGCAGGGAGGAAGAGAAGGCACATATTTGCTGTGGCCAATTGCTGTGGGCCAACTGCAATGCTTGTGTCAATTGATGGAAATTCTTCAAGAATATCAGCCACCTTGTGGAGACCAACATTGTCCAACACAATTACGTTGGTGAAGCCCAGGCTTGTGCGCCTCAGGTGCTCCTGGACCAATTGGAGAAATGACAGGAAGGTCCGGCTATTGTGGGAGCCTAGTATCATTTGGTAGAGCTCGACCCCCTTTGGACTGAGGAGAGCCACCATTGAATAGGCTGTGGCGCAGACTGCAGCACACCAAGCCACCCCGTCATTGGAGCCTCTGGGGACATACCCATACTCATTGCACATTGACAAGGCAAATGCTGATTTGTCAATATAGTAAAATTTGACTATCCCCTTGGCTTTGAGGGCAGTATACGCCTCTGCGTAGTTTTTCTGGGTCTTGATATTGGCTGGGCTGTTCCAATTGTATGGGGATACCCCGAGTTTTTTCCAGGAAAATTGCATTCCCTTGACCAGATGGTAGTAAAAGGAAATCAAGGCCTCAATCCCAAAAGCAGACTTGACCATAGCCTGTATATTTGCCAGTTCAAGATGGCAGTCCCGGGTGATCCACTGGCGGATTGCCCATTTGTGCTCCTTGGTGAGCATAGTGGAAACGCACAAGGATTTCTCTGCGGCAAGGACTTGGCCAGTATCAATGAACTTGTTGAAGGTCTTGCTGGCGTACTTGGGATCCACCCCAACAAGGGCCGCGGCTGCCTTGTAGTCGCCCAATTCCCGCATTAGCTTAAGCAGGATGATGCGTTTGATGTCGGGGATGTGCTTCTGGGCGGGCTTTGTGGGTTCAGACAAGCCAGGATCCTGATTGATGACAGGCTTGCAAGGCATGGGCACCTTGTTGTAAAAGGCTGCAACCTTTTTGAGCACTAGCTGTCCCTCATTGGTTTGGTAGAACTGGGGCTCCTTGTCATCCTCCTGATTGCCATCACTGACGTAGGGCTCATAGCTAGTATCAAGTACAGGCTTCACCTTCTCCAGCATGGCTGACGGGACTGACTCTTGCCGGTACACAACGTCAAACACATAAAAAGTAAGTTCTACCTCCTTGTTTCTAACCATTTTTGTTGTGGTAACCTTGGTGGGCTTCCGGGTCAGCTTTGGGACCCAAGAGTTGATGCTCTGCACCCTAGCAGCTTGTGCTCCTTGAACTGGCTGTGTCAGTGCAGCATCACTATGGAACTCTCCTCTCCCGCCTCCCTCCTGAGTAGGCACTTGTGTTGTACTAAGTCTATTCTTTGACCCGCAGGGGCGACCACAACTGCGGCGCACAACGGGTGCAATGGTACTTTGTTGTTGTGTTCCTTCCATTTTTAGAATTTAATAAAATATTAAATAAAACTTAATTAAGTTACTCTCTAATTTCAATTTTTGCTTTTACCTGTTTATGGATATTCAATTATTATTTTTTTCCCACCCAATATCCCAATTATAGATTTTTTATTTCTTAGTTAGTTGTTTTTGGTTTTACAACGCCCATTTTAGAATACTCAAAAAAATACACCCTTTTCCCCAGATTTTACTGCCAAATTCAAACACCCAACACAATATTTTTAAAATTTATGTTTCAGGTCTTGTGTCTTATTTTAGATACCTTGGTATCATTCATGATTACAATCCATTGCATACATTGTGTGAGTGATTTTGTTTACATTGTGAGTTGCTATTGTGTTTTGTTTTTGGATTGAGTTTTGAAACACCTTACTTGGGTGTATTTTGTCACCAATTCACATAGTAAACATATGTACACCAAAATTCAACTCACACCATTTTGTTTGTGAATTGATGTATTTTGGATTATATTTTGAATGGTTTTTCTTTGCGTGTGAGCTTTTTGTTGCTGTGTTGACCCATTTTGCCCATTAACACCAATAAACCCTGTTAACAGAGTATATATTTTAACCTGAGGCTTGGATTTTGTTTAAATCTGAAGAATTTTTGCTTGTTGCCATAGCTTTTAAAACTGCTGTACAGCATCTCAAATTTACACCATCTCAATTCCATCACTTTGAGTCAGATTAATTAAATCTTATTTTGCTAACTTTATTTACATATGAAAACACTTAGTGTGGGGCGTGTTTACGCCAACTTGACTTTACATCATTTCAAATTACACCATTTACCTTAAACTAAAATAAGCTTATACCCAAACTAAAATAAAGCCTGTGGTATAGTGACAGAAGATGTTCCTATAGTATTAATCTAAGACACTTATAATAATAACAACCTAAATAGACGCCACTATGATAGTCCTTCTAGTGATTGTCATTGCTGGGTAAAAAAACCAGTTTTGTTATATGTAATTTATAACTTTATTATACATGGATACATTGATAAGGGTTCTCTTAATAAAATATTTTAATAGTGATTTTAATATGGAAGAGGGTGATTACGCCATTTTGATTTATGTCACTTTGAATTCCACCAAGTTTTACATCACTCAATTGATTTGATGCGCACAATGGATAGGGGAAAATAAGGGGAAATTACATATGACGCCAGGCTACACTATATTGATTCCCCCACCACAATTCTTGCTTTTCACTTTTCAAAAGTATAGTTTCACGTCAAAAACCATATGAATAAAGAATGTAAGAAATTAACTGAAACTTTGCGTATATATATATGTTTTAATCTCCTCTAAACAACTGGGTACTTTTTAACCCCAGTTGTATAAGCTGATTTTGAGAAATTCAAGTTTTACTCTTTGGCCCAGTTGAGGTAGCTCCACCGTAGATTTGTTAATTTAATATAAAAAATGGTCAAAAACACTATGTTTTTGAGCTACGGCACCTCAATTACGTCACTTCAAAAACGCCAGTTTGACTGCAAGTTTTCAGTCAAAACTCAAAGTTTTGCATACTTGTGTTACTAATAAAAAATTATTTTTACAAAATAAAAACATTGGAATTTTGATAATATATATTTTTAGATTTTCTCTACAATTCTATGTAAAAAACATTATTAATACTTTTATATTAAAAACATTCTCATTTTTTCTTTAAAAACAACCCCCCAAATTTCTCATATTTTGATACTAATTCACTTTTAGATGCCTCCCGAGTCCATTAACAAAGCTGCATCCAAGGCCTCCAAAGGCAAGACCACTCCTCCCAAGGCCAAGAAGGCCAAAAATACCCCTAAAAAGCAGCCTGCTAAGGGTAAAGCTCCTCTCAAGACACCTACGCCCTCACCAGAGCCTGAGGAAACAAGCCCAACCCCTCCCCATTCTCCTTTTGTTTACTCCCTGTCAGACCCTCAAGAGAAGTTGTTCAACTTCAATCGCCATTCTGACCCCACTTCAGAGCCTGAGGATGAAGAAGAGCAGGAGCCTGAGCCTGGTGCTACTGCAGATGAGCCAATTGAGCTCTGGGATCTTAACTCAATTCACAATATATGCAACAGAAATGTCACATTTGCTGTACCCGCCACATACCCTGTCAGCTATCCAATTATGACAAAGAAAGTGGGTGCTGGCTTTGTTCACAAGGGCTACAGCTTCATCTGCAACAACAAGAAGAAGCCCATCAGTCAGCATCACTTCAAATGTGATAACATTGGCTGTCCAGCTAGACTTACCACCTATGGGTTCACTCGTTTTAAAGCCCTGACTATTGGGCATGACTGTGCCAAGCCTTTCAATCCTCTGTATCAACTGATCCGCTGGTTTCTTTGCCAGGTCATACCAACCACCAAAGACTAAACTGCAACTGAGGTTGTAAACAATGCGCTCATTAATCTAAATGATACCCAATTGGCAACTGTTGGTGGCGCCTCAAAACTTCAGAGATATCTCACTGATCAGAGAGATACTCTGAGCACTGAAGGCGTCAGTGCTTCATCAATTGACCAGTTGATTTTAACTGAAGAGCAAAAGCTTTCACAGCATTAAGAGATATCCTCCTTCACAATAATGGGCAACATGCCCCAGAGCAAATCATCTGCTTTGCTACCTCCCAGGATCTTCACAACCTTTTAAAATGCAAGACCTGGCTTGCAGATGGAACATTCTCAACCTGCCCAAAGCTCTTTAGCCAGCTTTGGAATATCCATGGGCAGGTTGGCAATCTTGTTCTTCCCCTGGTCTTCTTTTTCCTCCCAAATAAGAAGCAGGAAACTTATGTCTGGGCTCTAACAATATTAAAGGCCAAGTTGGATGAGATCCTCCCAACTATTGAAGAGGAGCCAAAGGAAACAAGAAGGCGCAAGAAAAAGGCCCAGTCAGAGGAAGCCACCCCAATCAAGAAAAAGCCCAGAAGCCTTTCATACCATGAATACCTGGTGGTAGATTTTGAGCAGGCTCAGGCCAATGCTTTTATTAGAGTCTTCAAGAGCTCCCCTCAGGGATGCTATTTTCACTTTTGGCAGGCACTCTGCTGCCACCTTCAAAAGTGCTCTGCACTTAATGAGCTGGTCTACACTGAAGGCACAAAGGAAGCAAAGGACGTGTTCAACTGCTTTGGTGCCCTTGCCCTTGTGCAGAAGGAGGAGACAAATGCCTTCTACGATGCCCTCCTCCGCCATCCCTACATTATTGCCAACCAGGCAGCCTTTGCTCCATTCATAGAGTATTTTGAAACTCAATGGATTGGAGTGTTTCAAGGAACACACCACATCAGAAAGGGTGGTGACTCAATCCAGTGGAACTGCTTTAAGCAGGTAAAGAATGGCCTAATCAAGACCACCTCTTCTCTTGAAGGGTGGCATAGTCAATTTGCCACAAGGGTCCGGGTTCAGAAGCCCAAGTTCAACAAAATCATGGCGCATCTCAAGACTCAACAAGCCATCTCTGCCCGCCTCTTTAAAGCAGGCATGAAGACCAAGGATGATCCCCAAGCAAACCAAAGAGATGAAAAAATATACAGAGATTAGCAAGGTGGTCCTTGCCTACTATCCCAAGGATAGCAAACTTGAGCATCTCCAAGCTATCTCAGTTGCTCTTTCTCCAATGTATGATCCTTCCTAAATAAAAGTCTTCTTTATATTCTCTCTTCTTTCCTTTAATTTTATCATTATTTTAGTTTTATTTAGTATTTGGTACAATTGTATGCTTATTTTAAAGTATAGTTTATAGTTAAAATATATGAAAATATTTGTTTTTGGGTATATTTTAACTTTTGGGCTTTACGGAACTATGTTGCTACTAATTGACCCCATTTTTTTATTGCAGATTTGGAATTCTGAGGTTTTTTAAGCCTATAAATGTTTTTTGAATTTTTATTTTTGGGAATTTTTTGGGTAGTTTTTGGAGTTCAAAAAATCTAAAATTTTAAAACTGTTTTTTCTTAGTCGAAATGCCATAAATCAAAATGGCGTTTTTACTAGTAAATTGAGATAGCAGAAATTTGAGATGGCATATTTCGAGATGCCGTTTTTTGAGATGCTGTTTTCAAAATGGCGTGTCAAACCTATTTAAATATTAAATGTAACCCCACTACAATACTTGTGACAAAGATAATCATATACATCCTATTGTAAGCCCAGATCTATATTCTTCTCAAAATAGGGGTACAATACATCAGGCTTGAATGCTATTTTAAATGTTCAACCTATAAATTATCAGATTTTACCTATGGAGTGACTTGGAAAATGTGTATTTTCATATGCTTATTCACAAAGTTGATCATTTCAGCATTAAGTTTCATTTGCCTCTGGAAAAAAATTTATTCTCTACCCAAAATTCAAACCATTTCAATATGGCCAGGACTATGAGGGCCAGGAGAAACAATAAATACATTTGTTGCAACTGTGTCTTATGAGAGAAACATCAAATAAGTTGACCGAGATGAGACTTCTGCTCATCTCCATAAAACTCACACCATTACAGCAGTGGCACCCAACTTGCATTAGCAAGTTTATTTGATTACTGCTGCATTGATCAATCATATTAAACTCCTGAAATAGATTACTGCTGATCTCCCCATATACTAGTTGTGCTAAATGATTTACTTTTCACAGCTTTTAAGATAAGAAATCAGTCAGGCAGGAGCAAATACAAGCCATATACAGTAGGTTTACAGCCTTTAGAGAGAAAAAAAAATCTCAGATCAAAACAAAATCAGTTAAGTCCAAAAAAATCAAGTTTTTGATAAATAGGAGCTCATTCCACAGAAAATGAGCGCTAATTGGTAAAAATGTCCAGACACAACCAATGATGCAAACCAAAACAAATTTATTTTGATTTAATAACAACAATCTTAATCACATAGATGGAATGATTTCAGTCACACCATGAAGCTATCATGTTTACTATGGTTTTTCAGAGCAGAATGAACCCAGTCACTGAAGTAAAAGTCTTGATCCAACAATAAACCCCCATATCACTGAAACAGACAACAAAGATACTATAAATTCAGAACCTAAACGTAAAAATGCAGGATTTTCAAATCCTTGGTCAAAATTTAAAATCACTTTTGCGGGCAACTCAGCTGAGCAAAAATTTAAAATATTTATAAAATCAATCATGCTATTTGACTTTTTTGGTTGATTTAAATTGGCAAACTTTGAATCCCTTGAGCAGATAACTCAACTAACTAAAGACCAAAAACAACAAGCAAATGTGGGATACATGAATCAGAAATGCAGGATTCTAATGTACAAGCTGGTATTTGCTGTATGTCTAACAAATCATAAACAACATGAGATTATTAACAAATCTGAAATTGTGGGATTGTCAAATCCAAGAACCAAATTTTAAATCATAATTAAGGTGACTTTAAAATAAATTTAATTTATGGGTGTCTCAAAAGGATGTCAAAGGATCTAGAGTGGATATGTGCTAATTCTTTTAGGAATTATAGGCATTATCAAAAATCATCCAATTCTATTTTAGGACGCTAAAATTTAGATTATACTATTCACCAAATTAATATACTTACCAAAAAAATTGACTAAGCTATAAACTCCTCTTTTTGAGTTTAATTTCTTTAGTAAAAATTTATTATGTCTTTTTCAGAATCAACCAAGTAAACAAGATGTTCCCTGGCCTTGATGAAATCATGTAGGGCTGCTCTGGGTCTTCTAACATGAAGCCTCTGTCTATGGCCACTTCTAATCCACAGACCCCTCCCCAAGCACTACCCAGGAGAGTGTTTTTTCTCCTGCAACTTCCAGCATGGCCCTGTTTGCCCATCATGCACAGGCAGCCCCCAACCCAAATCCCGTATCAACAATGGCATCCAGAACCAGCCATTTGTGCAATGGGGTCACCCAGAGAGCCCCAAATCCCAGAACAGCCAATCAGATGACATTGTCCAGTTCTCAAGATGGACACATCCAACCTCTAGCCAATCAGCCTGAAAGACACAGAAGAAAATTGACCATCCCAGAAATTGTTCTTGAAATGGTCAAAAAGGAAGATATGCTTATGTACATTGGGGAAATTGCAGCCACAATGAGTTTTGAAAAAGGCCACTGTGGCTGCAACCCTGCAAGCCCACGCCAACTGTGACCCCTCTCCCAAGAAAACCCCAACTGGTGCCTGTATGTCAACCAAATATGAAAAGCACCACCCCCTTATAATGGCCATCATGAAACGTGACCTACAGATGCCCCTGGTCCAGGTGTGTTTCAACTGAGACTCCATGGCATTTTCACAAATAAGAGTATAGTTGAATTGTGGATGTACAGAGTTGCAGTTACTGCTAGAATCTTGTCCAATCAAGTTCTCAGTGGTCACAGTTTGATGGATACTGACCCCAACAATTATATCATTATTAAATTCATAAAAGGGAGAGCAATGAGAGCTGTAATGACATCATCTTGTTGTATGCCAAGCTTTCTGCAATTATTTAAGACTATGAAGAAAAGCACATTTAATCTGACATGTACAAATGTGGCCCAATTTTGTATTGATTTGTCAGAGTTTTGCTGGCAGTTTCCCCAGTGAGTGTCAATTATTACTCTGTGTTGTTAAACGCAGCCAATGAGTATGTCTACCAGAGAGCTCAAGGACATGTTGGAGAAGTGGGCTATCCAACAAGCCGTGTACACTGTTATAATGAGTGCTGAGATGGAACAGCTTAAATGGGCATCTAAGGAAATTAGGGCTGCAGGGCATACCTGTTGGTCCTACCCCACCAATCACACTGAAATGTATCTTGAAGATGTATGTCTTTAAAATTTTGGTTCAGCTCTCAGGCGCTCAAAGCCTGCCACCTACAACAAACTATGCACCCAAATTGAGAAGGGATATGAGCTTTTCCCTTCCATATTTTTCCATTAATTATCAGATCTTGTCATATTCTATGCAAATGATAGTGATAAGTCCAGAAAGAACTCCTGCCTCCCCTCACACTCTTTCATTTGGTTTTTCAAACCTAGATACATGACAGAAGAAGAATTTGAGCAATTGAAGCAATCAGCTCTTTCCGTCTCTTTCCAGCCAACAAACCCTGCCTCCCAAATCCCCATCAAGACCAAACCACTTACCTTACAACCCTGACTCCCAAACCATCACCCATTCCCTCCCCACTACCTCTGATGCTGTCCCATTTATGGGCACAGATGAATGCAACATACATTCCACCCATTACCTCTACTTGTCCTTTAATGAGCAAAATAAAATCTTTCTTTGTGACAACTTATTAAAATTGATATTATTTCTTCCAATTAATAATAAATGATATATTCTTTTTACATATTTGAAATTCCCCATAATAAACAAAATGCTGTACTTTTGATGTGGCAATATTTAATTATTTGCATGAATATTTTTCAATTTCAAAAATAAATTAAAAATCAACAAATGTAAATATTACCTTATTATAGTGCAGCTAGATGTTAAATCTTGATATTTAGATATTATGTGCATAACTCAATGCATTTTGTATAATAAAATTTGTCAGGATTTGTGGATATTGACTAATTAACGGTTTCAACAAAATAACGCAGGCTGGCAGTTAATTGCTCTTAGGAAGGGTTTCAACAACATAATGCGGGCCGCGGGTTGTGGAATCAGTGATCAAATCATATCCTGGCATCAACCTACTTGTGCATTACAATTAATTAATGGTATATGCAATTACTGCTCATTAATTAATCCACCTCAAACATGCTTCCCAAAATAATTACTATTCTAAAACTTTAAAGGAATCCTAGAACAAGAGGGCCGTCATATGAAACATCATCTGCATTACATCTAGAAGAGTCCAACATGGACTGGGCCGTCAGGCCAACCACTCTAAGATAAAAGGCTTTGAGCCTATTGTATTAGAGTAGCTCTAATTAAGTGAAACAATCATCTTCGTGAACTAGTAGCCAACCGCTGGCTAGCTAGCCCTGGAAGTGGCCCAGGTAGACAGAAAGGATACCAATCTGTGGAAGATGTCAATTTGCCTTCTTTTAAAACCACCCCAAAAAGGCCAGGCCTCCTGCCATGTTGACCTAATGCTACTTCAGTCTCTTTTAGTGCCGTGAGCTAAATCAGATAAAACGCGGGCAGGTGGGCCGCCTTAAAGCCAGTCCATTAGAATAAAAGACTGATGATTCCTTACTTGACTTGATGATTGATCCAAGTCCTAATTCCTTAACGTGATCCTCTCTTAGGTTTTATTAGTGGAGAGCAAAAGATGATACTGTCATCATACAGTATAATTATCTATAGTTAAATATAGAGACAACTATGAACCTATATCCAGAAGTAGGAAGAGCCGTCCCAAATCCTCTGGGCTTTGGGACCAGTCAGACTTGCTACTTCTGATGACAACAAATATTCTGGGCCAAAGGTTATGCCAAAGTCACAGGTTCTCTGTACTTTCCTAATGTTAGAAGACTTAGGATATCAGCTGGTGGATATTAAAAATACCATGGTCCGCAATTTTCTGACAAAATTCATTGTAAAATTGACATTTTTCATTGTGAATTTATAATTTGACTGGGTCTATATTAGGGAGCTAATAACACTTATTACAAATATTTAAACAGAGCTCATTTTACAGCTTGTATATTTACCTATTGAAAATAATTATGTAAATGTAAGTCAAATTTTGTGAGTTAGTAATAATACAATAGATCAATCAATCACTGTTTATAACCATTAATTGGCTGATTTTCTTTGCTGTGGCAATTGTGCATTTTCTGATATTTACACACTGGTTTCCTATTGCCTGTGTGATTGGATGTGAAACCAACCAATTGGGAACCAGTGTGTAAATATTAGAAAATGCACAATTGTCACAGCAAAGAAAATCAGCCAATTAATGGTCATAAACAGTGATTGATTGATCCATTGTATTATTACTAACTCACAAAATTTGACTTACATTTATTTAATCATTTTCAATAGGTAAATATACAAGCTGTAAAATGAGCTCTGTTTAAATATTTGTAATAAGTGTTATTGGCTCCCTAATATAAACCCAGTCAAATTATAAATTCACAATGGAAATGTCAAGTTTACAATGAATTTTATTATACAAAATGCATTGAGTTATGCACATAATATCTAAATATCAAGATTTAACGCCTAGCTGCACTATAATAAGGTAATATTTAAATTTGTTGATCCTTAATTTATTGTTGAAATTGAAAAACATTCATGCAAATAATTATACATTACCACATCAAAATTAAAGCATTTTTTTAATTATGGGGTGTTGAGCAACTTGGGTTATTGCTGGTATGTTCAAAGCTACAGATAGATGTTAGCCTTGCAAATGTACTCTACCTAATCCTATGCAAGAGCACTACAGACTACAATAGAATAGAACTTTGAAAATAATTATGTTTATTAAAACTGGAGTACAATCTAGCCAGCGGCTGCAATCTATCCAGGTGTAACTAAGAACTTGTCTTTTATCCTTTCAGGCGTCTGTATCAATATATACTGCAACAACCCTTGTTCTTGTTCTTTCAGACAGTTCTCAGTTGCTATCTTCACAATAGGTCCATCTTTGCTGGCTGCGCCTATCCTGATTGGCTGTCCTTGGCACGTGCGTTGCTACTGGCCTTAGCAGGTGTACATGGCACTTCAGCTACAGTCTACACTCTTCTTGAGACAGCCTACTGACAGTTATTGATTGGCTGTATCCTTACACGCCTATTATTGTGCTAGGAAACTACACCATATTTGGTTGAAGCTTAGAAATGGCCCCTGTTCAGTCCTCCTACATTGGAAGGTATAATTCCAGTATTCCATTTCCAGGGCTTAATCAGTGACCCTTTACTGGCTGGAAATCCTTCTGCTTATTAATGTAACAGGTTGAATTAGGGATTATACACTGTATAATAGCAGACTCAATCCAATATTGACTCGTAGATTATACACTGTGTAATGCTGACCCAAACCAATAAGGAACCCAATTATACACTGTGTAATGATGATCCAAACTCGGTATTTCTTAGCCATATGCACATCACTTGTTTGATGTACTCATATACATCCATCAGGTTGGGTGGGACCAAGTTGATATAATGTCCAGTAGGATAGATGAGCAATATAAAATTGATAATTACATGATTACACGCTGTGTAATCAATGATAATCACTGTATTGGCTAACATTTATATTGCGTATAATGCTAATATCAAATATAATAAACTAGTAGTTATACAACGTATAATTATTACACATTGGAATGATAATCAGAGATAATAGAGTGTATAATTGTTGCATCTATCATAATAAACTAGCCATTACATGGAGTATAACTGCCATATCCATTAAAATATATTAGTGATTATACAGCATATAACTGCCATATACATTATAATATATTGGTGATTATACGGCATATAATTACTACGCTTAACATAGTATTAGCCTAGTGATAATACAGCGTGTAACTGATAATGATTTGCATGCAATGATTAGCCTGATCATTTGTAGTCAATCAGCCTAATCTCACATGGGGAATGTCCATAATGTAAAAAGACTATAATATTAATTATGAATTTGAAAAAATATCAATTTTAATAAGATTTCACAAAGAAAGATTTTATTTTGCTCATTAAAGGACAAGTAGAGGTAATGAGTGAAATTTATGTTGCCATCATCTGTGCCCATAAATGGGACAGCATCAGAGGTAGTGGGGAGGGAATGGGTGATGGTTTGGGAGTCAGGGTTGGAAGGCAAGTGGCTTGGTCTTGATGGGGGGTTGGGGAGGCAGGGTTTGTTGACTGGGAAGGGGTAGAAAAAGCTGATTGCTTCAATTGCTTGAATTCTTTTTCTGCCACATATGCGGGCTTAACAAACCAAATGAAAGAGTGTGTTGGGGAGGCAGGAGTTCTTTCTGGACTTATCACTATCAATTGCATAGAATATGACAAGATCTGATAAGTAATGGGAAAATATGGGAGGGAAAAGCTCATATCCCTTCTCAATTTGGGTGCATAGTTTGTTGTAGGTGGCAGGCTTTGAGCGCCTGAGAGCTGAACCAAAATTTTAAAGACATACATCTTCAAGATACATTTCAGTGTGATTGGTGGGATAGGACCAACAGGTATGCCCTGCAGCCCTAATTTCCTTGGATGCCCATTTACAATGTTCCATGTCAGCTCTCATTACAACAGTGTACACAGCTTGTTGGGTAGCCCACTTCTCCAACATGTCCTTGAGCTCTCTGGTAGACATACTCATTGGCTGCGTTTAACAACACAGAGTAATAATTGACACTCACTGGGGAAACTGCCAGCAAAACTCTGACAAATCAATACAAAATTGGGCCACATTTGTACATGTCAGATTAAATGTGCTTTTCTTCATAGTCTTAAATAATTGCAGAAAGCTTGGCATACAACAAGATGATGTCATTACAGCTCTCATTGCTCTCCCTTTTATGAATTTAATAATGATATAATTGTTGGGGTCAGTATCCATCAAACTGTGACCACTGAGAACTTGATTGGACAAGATTCTAGCAGTAACCGCAACTCTGTACATCCACAATTCAACTATACTCTTATTTGTGAAAATGCCATGGAGTCTCAGTTGAAACACACCTGGACCAGGGGCATCTGTAGGTCACGTTTCATGATGGCCATTATAAGGGGGTGGTGCTTTTCATATTTGGTTGACATACAGGCACCAGTTGGGGTTTTCTTGGGAGAGGGGTCACAGTTGGCGTGGGCTTGCAGGGTTGCAGCCACAGTGGCCTTTTTCAAAACTCATTGTGGCTGCAATTTCCCCAATGTACATAAGCATATCTTCCTTTTTGACCATTTCAAGAACAATTTCTGGGATGGTCAATTTTCTTCTGTGTCTTTCAGGCTGATTGGCTAGAGGTTGGATGTGTTCACCTTGGAAACCAGATGATGCAATCTGATTGGCTGCTTCTGGATTCCAGCTTCCCAATGTCACAGTAAGTTCCATAATACTGGGATTTATTTGGCATAGTAGGAAAGCTTGGAAATCCAGGATACCTTTAAAAAAATTGACCAATTCCCAGACTTGAATCAAACAGTTGATTGAAAATGGATTAAAGCTTCTCCAGTTTGCAAGTTTATTCCAAAATCCCCTTGTAAGCTGATGTTGATAAATTGACATAATTTGAGGGTACCCAATATGATCTTAGTTATCAGCATGGTCATCAGAAGTTGGTCATTCAAGGGTTCTTTGCAAACTGGACCAGATACTTACTTGAAGATGAGGAAGGAATAGGAGCTCAGGATCCAGGCGGTATTGCTTAGTCAATTTTGATATATATTGAATAATTTTCACTGTTTCTACTCTTAAGAGTTGAGTCCTCCCAAAAATCTACTCAATAAAAATCAAATATCCCTTGGTCTAATCTTTATTTTAAATGCATCCTGTAGTTGGCCTTTTGCGCTACATTCCCTACAATTTAATCCTTAGTCAGATTATTACAGGAAGATGGGGCCCTGCTGCCAGTACTTTGTTGTTTCCTCCACCAAATGTTAATTCAATGCCAGCAAATCTCAGAGCTGTTCCTCCTACTGTTGAAGCTGAAAATCTGGTGCTATCTCAATGTCCTGAATTTTATGCTGAAGACACTCTGATTCTCTCACAGGCCATTTATATTGGACTCTTTTGGTTAGGGTTAATTATTTTACTTAACCCTAGTATCTCCTTTGGAAATTTTACAAAACAGTATCTGAAGCTGTATTGGTGATTAATCATTAACTCCATGTGGATTTAGTGGATGATACCCTACCACATGGGGCTTGCTTCTTATTATCCCGCAATTTTTGTCACACCCTGGGTGACTCCTTGGCTAAATTGGATGATTCTATATGCCAGTGTTGATATAAAATTTGGTTTAGCTTCTGCCTATGTGTGGTGTGTAAACAAGGCCATGATAAAAGACACAGGAGAAAGAACACACTCCTGAGTAGTGCTTGGGGAGGGCCTGTGGATTGGGAGTGACCATAGACAGAGGCTTCACTATTGGAAGACCCAGCATAGCCCTACATGATTTTGTCAAGGCCAGGGAACAGCTTTTTTACTTGGTTGTTATTGAAAGAAGACACAATACATTTTTATTAAAAAAATTAAACTCAAAAAGAGGAGTTTATATCTTAGTCAATTTTTTTGTTAATTATATTAATTTGGTGAATAGTATAATCTAAATTTTAGCATCCTAAAATAGAATAAGGTGATTTTTGAGAATGCCTATAATTCCTAAAAGAATTATCACAAATTCACTCTAAATTCTTTGACATACTTTTTGAGACACCCATAAATTAAATTTATTTTAAAGTCACCTCAATTATGATTTTAAATTTGGCTCTTGGATTTGGCAATCCCACAATTTCAGATTTGTTAATGATTTCATGTTGTTTATGATTTGTTAGACATACAGCAAATACCAGCTTGCACATTAGAATCCTACATTTCTGATTCATGTATCCCACATTTGCTTGTTGTTTTTGATCTTTAGTTAGTTGAGTTATCTGCTCAAGAGATTTGAAATTGGCCAATTTAAACTAAACCTAAAAAAGTCAAATTAAATAGTTGAGTTTATTAAATATTTAATTTTCACTCAGATGATTTGCCTGCAAATGTGATTCAAAATATGGACCAAGGATTTGAAAATCCTGCATTTTTACGCTTAGGTTCTGAATTTACAATAACAAAATAATTTATAAGAGTTGAAAAGACAGAAAATTATTGGATTGAAGGTATATGCAATTAGAAAGGTAAATAGCCTTTTATTTGGTCAAAATATAGAGTTTTCAGGACATCATTAATAATGAACAAACTCAGGTGAGTGTTTAGATAAATATCTTTACAATAATAGGCTTTATAAAAATGGTTAAATGATTATACCTGTAAATTCTCTTAAAATTATCAGCTATAAATTAAAGCCAACTTATTTTTAGCATGGTATCAAAGGATCAAAACAAGCAGCTTTGATAGCATCTTTCAAAAAATCTTTTTAATTTGATCAAAGTTAATATTTTATCTGTAAAGGCCCTCTGTTTAAATTTTAATTTGTTTATTCAGATATAAATGAAGATAAACAAATAAAAAGTAGGATTTTTTGGTTGAGTTATCTGTGAAAGCTATATAACATATGATTTTAACTTTTCATATATATTACCAAGGAACTTAGTGGCAGATATATTACAGTAGTTTTAAAAGCTATGGCAACAACTGAAATGAACTCAGATTTAAACAAAATCACTTCAGATTTAAACAAAATCCAACTAGCAGGTTAAAATATACACTCCGTTAACAGGGATTTTTGGCGCTAATAGGTAAAATGGGTCAACAC